>JANRMT010062806.1:30238151-30297884 GCA_026402145.1 Polypterus bichir lapradei
TAATAACCAAAATTTCAACATAAAGTGCAGTTTTTCTTCTTAAAAAACATAAAAGGTAATTTGACCAACTTAATCTTTGAACTCTGAGTAACCTTAGCCAAAATTATTTTGTACATTAGGCTAAAACAGTGTGATCATTGAACATTTTGTGGGAGGCGTGATGATGTCACATGAAACTCCGCCCCCACAGCTTTCAAGCTCATCTCCATTACAGTAAATGGAGAAAAACAGCTTCCAGTTATGACCATTACGTGTAGAATTTCGAAATGAAACCTGCCCAACTTTTGTAAGGAAGCTGTAAGGAATGAACCTGCCAAATTTCAGCCTTCCACCCACACGGGAAGTTGGAGAATTAGTGATGAGTGAGTGAGTGAGTCAGTCAGTCAGTGAGGGCTTTGCCTTTTATTAGTATAGATTATAGTATACATATATGCTAAGTAAATGGTTAAGCAAAATACAAATGTGCTTCAACCCTGAGTGAGAACATTGTAAACTGGATTTTATACATGATGTTTACAGAGAGCTTGATGAAATGCCATACTCACAACGAATGTTCCATATCACTACTTTACAAAATCTTCACATTATAAACATCAGATACTGCCTTAAGTGTCAAGAACTTACACCGAGTGTCAGCGGTCATTGGATATATAGGTAAAAAAAAAAAAAAGCAAAATAGACTACAATGTGTATTCACAGATCTGAATACAACATACAGACAGCACTGAGAAAATCCTGGACTGAGATGGAAACATCAGCAAGCATAATGAAATAGATGCAAAAGCAATTATAGCCAAGTTTCCATCCAGTTTTTTGCGACGTTTTGTTATCGACAAACAGAATATACGTAAAAAAAAATGTGCGAAATTTGCTGTCTCCAGCCTGTTTCCATCCAACTGGCTTTTTATCGATAAAATGGTGTGCGTGATGACGTCATCCCCCCCAAAACGAACTGTTGCATAAGTTTTGTTGTATCGCGAAAAAAAATCTGGCCTTGAGCCGTTTCCATACATAATTTTGTGTATGTCGCAAATTATCTACCTTTTGTTTTCCACGTTACACCCCCTCCACTAAACAAAGAAACAAAGAAATGGAGAGATTATTCAGAGTTTTTTGAAATTTGCCAGCTTACTGTTATTTCAGTTACACAAATAATTGGAATTGTACATAATATCCGAAGACGACAGCAGAATGAAGCAGTTGCTTGTCTGACAGCCCTAGAGCTCGAAGAAAGTACCCCAGTGCGACGAAACCCACGGGTATGGGAGAGACGACGGAATAAGACCTTCTGGGAGGAGGTGGTGGAGAGACACTTCACAGAAAATCTCTTGATGCAACATTTTAGAATGACACGGCCGACGTTTGAGATGTTGCGTGGATTCATCAGTCCTGATGTTGCGCCCATCACAGGTTGCCACCGACCACCGGTTCCAACCCAAAAGTGGATTGCCATCGCCCTTTACAAGCTGGCAACCTGCGCCGAGTATAGAGTAGTTGGAGAAACTTTCGGGGTTAGTAAAACTACTGTCCATCGATGTGTATATGCTGTGTGCACCGCTATTAAAGAAAAATTAATGCGCGTTATATCAGACTTCCGACTGTAGCGGAGGCCAATGAAATTGCATACCGCAATTCCTTGGTGCATCTTGTGCCACAGATTTACGGTGCGCTGGATGGCACACATGTGCCTATTCTTCCCCCGACGGAAGGCTACCGCGATTACATTAATCGCAAAGGGTGGCCATCTATTGTTCTCCAGGCCCTTGTTGATGACAGATGCATGATACGAGACATTTGCGTTGGCAAAGTCTGGAAGTGCCCATGATGCAGCTGTGTTTGCAGCATCGGATCTGTACAGGTGAGCCTACCTTTCAACATCCCTTCTCAGTGCGATAACAACTGAATTAGTACTGTAACCTGCTTCCCTTAAGGTTTTTAATTAAAACTGAAATTTGAATTAATACAAAATAACGACATTTAATCAAAAAAAACTAAAGTTAATATTAATGAGAGAATTTCTCATATATGCTAAAACATCTGCCATTTAATAATAAGAAAAAAATGTTTAGATAATGAAACACACGGTTTATTAAATTTTTTAACTGGCACAGTAAATTACCTTTGCGGTTTTTGTATTATTTAGACATCCTGAGAGACACCCCCAGGCTACAGTTGATGTGGAGGGAGTTCAGGTACCCCTTTTAGTAGCAGGAGACCCAGCCTATCCGCTACTGCATTGGCTCATCACGAGAAATAACGAGTCTCTTCATCAGACCATGCGAACCGCTCCGCTATTCTCGTTTTGATTGCACGTGATGAAAATGTATTATGTGACACATTTATTTGCGTTAAAGCCCTTTTTATCCGAGAAAAAGTGTTTCCAATGTAGTTTTTGCGACATCTGAAGTATCGATATGGAATTTATGCGCTAAAGTTAAACAGAAAAATATTATGTCGACATGTACAACATTTTATTGATAATTAGCATTTCCATCAGCTAAAATTTGAAGCGCTAAATATTTTTTTGCAAAAACTCCTCGGATGGAAACCTGGTTACTGTGTAATTTAACTTGGAAAATATAAATGTTAGATATCAGAGATCAGAGTAACACAAGGACCTGAGATCAAAAAACTCTGCAAGAAAGATTATGGAAATGCTAAATTTAAAGTATCTTGTTTAAGTAATTTTCTTACCATATATATACTCACATATAAGTCGGGTCTTGATATGACAGTAAATGTTTATTTTTTTTTTATTTTACATTTATTGCCTCCTCCAATCTCGCATCAGTTTCTCAGACGCATCGAATTTTGTTGCAGCAGCACAGTTACCAATTTCTTTCGCTACTTCAACGACGTTTAATTTAAAATCAGCTTCATATTTTCTTCTGATCGAATGCTCCATCGTAGATAAGGGATGCTTTTACGATTAAGGTGTGCGAGGGTGTGAGATACAAAAAACACAAATAAGTGCAAACGTTGCTTCGGAATAGTTTGTGATTACCGTGTGGTCATGTAGGCACAATACATAGAAAAAAAGTCAGTGTGCTCCGTAGTTACTCTCTCAGGTGGGCGTTAGCATGTCATAATCTCTTGGACCAATAGCGTGAGCTTTCCGCATTCGACTTATATGACCGGTATTATAAAATACCAGAAATTATACGGTAAAATCAAGTCCCGGCTTATCCACGGAAGAACATATCTGTGAGTATATACGGTAATTAAAAACATATTTCCTTTTGTTCTAGTAATAAAAAAGCAGCAAAACTCGTCAATGTTGTAATTGTGAAATTGAATGTCTGTTATAAATGACAACCAGTGTGAGAGTGGTTTAAAAAAGGAAAGAGAAATAGAACACTGATGTGAACAAAACTGAACCAGATGATCTGGGACGTGTGCATCTTTCAGCTAGAAAAAATACAGCTGGATATGATGCATGAACCACTGTGAATTTGGAATGAAGGTTTGTCCATTAGACTGGTCTAAATGCCACCTCTCAGTTGACACTCCTTAGTTCCATGGTATAATTTACAGTCTCTTAATAAGCTGTCTCAAGGTTTATTGCTGGTAACTCATCTATTATAATTTTCTCTGAACCCTCACAATCTTATATAGCTTGTCTTTAACCATTGCACAGATATTGTCTAAATCTTACTTTTAATTTTTAACTGTCCAATATTTAGCTTATAAACTTCTGCTTCCAGTTTAATGTCTGCTTTTAGGATGACCTACATGTTAAACTTTAATAGTTTGTGCCTAGCTTTTGCTTCTTTTTCAAGAGATCTTTATCTCAGCATTGCTTTAGATAAGGATATACTTTCAACATAACTTTGTCAGAAATCTTTCCATGTCCCTAGATAACTTCCTGTCCTACAACTAACTTGTGTACTCACTCAACCTGTCATCCTTTGTTTTTTTTTCTTTTTCAAAATGTACAAGTCTTTTCCTCAAATGGTTTGACTATTTATTTTTCTAGAATAGACAGCTCCTGCTCTCCTATACTGGGACTTGCCAAAGCTCTTTTCCATCTTTAAATCATTAGGATGGTGCATTCCAGCTCTCACTATGTTCGCTGTGTTCCCTGGCTATCATATTGTTGGTCCATTTTGGAATACGTCTCTCGTCTTATGGTACATCTTCTTGGTATGACTGTGACTATTGTAAATCTCTGGTCTTTCATTATGATGCCCTTCCACACCTCCATTCTGCCACTGCCTGCCTAATTAACTGCATCTCACCTGGTATATGTATATTAACAGTATTGCTCATTCTCACTTTTTATTTTCAAGCTATGGCATTAACATCCCCCATCATCACAACATCTACTACTGCAGGGATCGCCAGCTCTGGTCCTGGAGGACCATCGTGGCTGCAGGTTTTCATTCTAACCCTTTTCTTAATGAGTGTCCTGTTTGTGCATTTTAATTAACTTCTTTTGAACTAATTTTAATTGACTTGTTCTTGAAGACTCAGACCTCTTATTTGTTTCTTTTTCCTTAATTAGCAGCTAAACAATCATGAGATACAAAAATGAAACAAAACAATTGGTGTCCATCATACAATATCTGAAAATAAAGAAAGGTGAAGGTCTCAGGAATGTCGATCTGAATGTCGGTCCCCAAAACATTTTCACAGAAAAGAGAAAATCAACAATTTTAGAAATCTCTGCTAATGCACCACAAGAGCAGTGACAAGCCATGGAATTAAAGAATGAGTTTAATGAATGAGAAGAATCGGCACCTCATTAAGCAGCTGGTTGGAGTGAAATTGGTTGGAGTTTGAGGCCATGACTTAGTTGATCTTCTGTTGGCTCACTCATTTCACTTTTCATTTCTGTTTGGGTGCCATTTAAGGAAAGAAATGAAACAATTCAGAGAAAAGATGAAGAAATTTAGGGGAACAAATCTTTAAAAAGCAATTAAAATGAATTCACAAGAAGTTAATTAGCAGCACAAACAGGGCACTCATTACAAAAAAGGGTTAGAATGAAAACCTGCAGCCACGATGGTCCTACAGGACCGGACTTGGTGATCCCTGTAACTACTGTGTATCCAGTCATCTTATCAAAACCCCTTTAACATCTTAAGAGAACTTGAGCATTTTATATTTCAGCATACTTGGGGTGAGGAAAATTTGTTACTTGCTCTTAATGTACTATGTTCTTTTTTACTGGTTGCTGTTCTTCCATATTGTCTTGGTATTCACCTAAACATTGTTCCTTCCAGATAATTTGAAACTTCACACTGGCACATGTATGATGTCAATGGACGTAAAATTCTGAAAATCCTACACCAGATTCCTCCTTGGGTAGTCTAACAGTGCCTAAAACTTAAGAAATGTTTCCAAGATTGTGGTTATATTGTTTGAAGCAGTAGAACAGATCTGTATCATAAGGATGCTGCTTTTTCTAAAACATTTTAGGAAGTTTCTCAATGTCTTTTGGTTTTCTTAAAATGAGAAGATAGGTATTAAGCTGTTTGCAACTTATAAGAAGCGCATATTTCTTTAAATGTTAAGGGTTTATTCTGGGAAAGATAATTAGAAATAAAGTTGCTGTGTATTTTTGTTGAATGTTAAAGCATTTCCAGCCAATTATGTTATATCTGATGTTCACCTCTTATCCTTACAAAATTATCACAAACACATTATTTGAATAATTGTTTTATTTTCTCCTTTGTATGACGTATAAGGCCTTGGTTAGTTCAGCTTAATGCAATATTTAGCAGCAAAGAGTGTAATTAATGCATTTTGTATTTCCATAAACATTGTTTTGTATGAAGTATAGCAAGAAAAACTGATTAAATAAATTGTTTGCTTATATTACTTTTTTTGGCCTCCTCACCTCCCATTCACCAAAACAGAAAGTTTGTGTCAGTTGCTGCTGAGAAACTCATCGATGACATGGTGGTGACAAATCAAATGCATATTCCAAATGTCAATTTTCACACCGACATTTAGTAAACAGCTTTAGAAATTGTGTTTCAAATAACTAAGCTAACAAAATGTCATTTTATAATGAATTAAAGAGTATATTAACCTTTATAGGAAAAGCACAATATTTATATAGAAAAACAAACATGGGTTTTAACATTATTTTTGTCCCATTATTTTTCATTTTAATGTATTAGAATACAAACATGACAATTCTAGTGCTTGTGTTTTTTTTGGCCATTTCCATAGGTGATGAGTATGCAGTAGGTTTGATTAGTGCCTTTAAATTGTGGTAGTTAATGATTATCCTAAGCAAGCCTTTGAGGGTTAGAGGCACACAATGTGATGTACTTGAACATGCAGTGCAAGCTAACTGAAAACACCATTATACCCACAGTTTCAAAAGTCATGATAATTAGAAACTACTTAAAAATTCAATTAATGTAGACAACTGATGTTAAATAAGAATTTTTGTTTGCATAATTTACATTAAGAGTAGTAACTTAATAATCTTATCTACTATAGAAAACTTTTAAAAGTTAAATTGCTTTGCTGCATTGCAACTCCTACTTAATTGACTTACTTTGAGACACATTCATTTAAAAAGACACCTAAAAGCAGTTTTTAAGCTACACATTGGATTGTTTCACATCCAAAAGAAGAAATAGACACATTTGACAAAATAAAGCATTCTAATGTAAATCCAGTATCTTGTGTGTAAGTATGGGCGTGGATTGGAAGAACAAGAGCAATACTCTACTGAAAACTGAAAAAGTTATATGGTCAGATGAGTCATTTTTCACCTTGTTCCTCAGTTATGTGATGGGGTGCATTTTTCTGACATATACTACTAGGGGTCAGATTTAGTAGGTAAAGGCAAGTAAGCACAATGGAATTATGAGTGAAGACTTAGTAGTAGAAGTATTTCAATCATACTGTCAAGTTTCCAGGATACCTGTGTCTCTGTTTCATAGGTCTTTGTTCATCAATGAATAATTTCAAGAGCATGATGCACCCAGAATTGTAAAAAAAAAATGTGATATGTGAGCCTAACCATGTTTAGCCTACATAAATTTTCAGTCAGGGACCATAACTGATTAGAGGAGATGCACTATTCACAGAGCAGTAATAAAGGAATGTGCTACATTGTGGCCTTAGAGAGGCCTCATCCATATACAGCAAATGCAGATAGCTCACTGAATGTGCTAATTTGGTAGTAATCCACACATAGTACTAATTAGTGGAAAGTGGGCATATACAGTATAAGTCTTCTCAAGGTGCCTCAAGCCAAGAACCATGCTTCCTCTCCTACTGAAAGACAGAACTGCAGTGGTCAAAAACCTCACTGAAGAACTGTAAGACAATTGCATTGTGACTTCTTCCAGTAGCTTCTTGACAGCTATAATTGTATATATGATTATACTGCAAAGAAATTAGGAGCAAAAGCTTCATTTTAAAGTGAGTTAATTATATTCTTTCTTTTCCACTCTATTCCTCTTGTCTTAATATTTCCGCCATGATTACTAAAATAGGGATATACAGTATATGCAGGTTCAAAGTATGAGCAGAATATCTAACAGAAAATATTCCAAGGGAGCATGTACCCCCGATAGACACAAATAATGACAATAAAAATAATAATCCATTAGGGTTTAAGCCACCAGATCAAAACACCAGTTTAGTACTTTCAGAACTTTTTTTTTTTAACATTACTAATTAATTAACAAATCACAGAATTTTTCATTTAATAATTGTGCTGCATCTTTCCCATACAGTTATGATTTGTAGCCACCAGGGGGCGTACCTACCACTTCCCGGAACAGTTATTTTTTCCAATACCTGGTACAGGCCTTCCTTTGCACTTGAATCTGCACAAAACAACTGTAATAATTCCTTTAATAATTTTACAAATTTAAACCATGTCAGCTCTTAATCTCTGTTTGCTTAAACTGAAAATGTTCAACTCCTTCAGTCTTTTCTCCTCCTTTTAAACATATATCCTTGTCCTGTGTGAAAATAAAGACAAACGATCATAAAGGTTTGGGGTTTCCGGCCCCGTATACTGTAGAAAAATGATTTGCAATAATTATAGTTTGTCAAAAACAGTACACAAGTGCACCATACAGTTGACAGTCAAAATGGCCGAGTGGGGAATATTTATGAAGAGGGACTGGAAGTAAAGAGAGAGGTATGCTGGGAAGGAGCCGAGATGGATGTTGGGATGGCTGACGTCATCAGGAGTTGACAGAGGAAGGGCCGAAGTGGCGATGCGTGGTTAGTGAGTCAGGCAGAGTCATGGCAGCGGTACGTCTTTCTTTCTGCAGGAAATAAAGAGAGAAAGGTTAGTACCCTGCCATTCCCTTCTGGCATATTACTTTACAATACCATTTAGGTCCGTACGCAGCCCCCTACTCGCACGTGCATGACACCTGGAATTACCCTAGTTTCTTTTCTTTTGATTTTTTCGATGGCTGTTATGTATTTTTGTGGACTGCACACAAAATCGGAATGCAGTACTCCAAATTAAGCCTCATTAGTGTGTTGCTGAGAGTAAGGAAGGCTGCAGGGATCTGTGGTATCCAGGGTGAACTTCTCCAGGCTTATGGTAAGACTCCTAGCATTGCAAGCAATCTTTGCTTCCATTTGGGAGACTGGCATCATCCCAACTGACTGGGAAACAGGACTTGTCATTCCTATCTGGAAAGAGAAGGGTGATCGTCTAAATTAGAGCAACTACAGTGGGATAACATTGCTGTTGATGACGGGTAAGATCCATGATCACTTGCTCACTTCTGGTTTTATGCCTAAGAAGTCTACCATTGACCGTATCCTGGCACTAAGGGCTCTTGTGGCTTGCAAATGCAAATATCAGCAGTTTCTTTGCAGCCTTTTTCAATTTTCATAAAACGTTCAACTCAGTTGATCAAGCTGCCCTGTGCGACATCCTGAGACCGCGGGATCCCCTCAAGGTTGCTGGATGTCATGGCCGGCCTGTACACTGGTACTGAGTGCTGTGCAGAGTGGAGGCAGAACCTCTGCATTTTTCCCAGTTGATTCTAAGGTTCATCAAGGGTGTGTCCTTGTTCCTACTCTGTTATATGCTTGCACGGACTGAGTGTTGGGCAGGGTGGTGGGGTCCAGCAGCTATGATTCAGGTCTTTAATGACCTCTTGGGCACAGCCATCAGCCATGTGTCGACCTTGTCAAGAGGTTTATTTACTTCGGCAGCAGCATTCATTATGGTGACTTTTCCTATGAAGTCAGTAGATGGATTGGGAAACCATGGGGGGGGTCATGAGGCTGGAAAGGGGGGTGTGGCACTCCCAGTATCTTTTCAAAAGGACAAAGGTCCAAGTCTTTAGAGTTCTGGTGCATCCTGTTTTGCTATATGGTTGCAACGCTATCCAGTGACCTGAGATGAAGACTGGTCTCCTTGGGTATCGCTGATTTGACTTTTGTATCGAATGAGCGGTTGCTCATGGAGTCCCGAATGAGGCACATTACCTGCGTTCTGAGGGAGCATCAGTTACGGCACTAAGGCCATGTGGCGCAATTCTCAGAGGATGATCAGGCTCACAGGATCTTCATTATTGAGAATCCAAGTGACTGGACCAGGCCAAGGAAACACCCACATTAACATCTGGCTTTGGCAGATAGAGGGTCATTTCCGGAGGGTGGGACTGGACCGCATTTTTTCCAGGATCCTGAGCTGTTTCATCATGTGGTGGGTGTGGCAACGCACTGTACAAGTGCATGCTCCCCTGCATACTTTAGGAATAACCAGTTTTGACTTGTACTCTACACATCTTGCTTTGTAACTTAACATCCTGTAACCTAATTAATAGCTTAGGTTCACTCTCTAGATGTATATAGCAGTGTTGAATCATACAAAAATTTTGACTTCAGTATTGATACCAGCTTTTGGACTTAAGTACCAAAACTTTACTGAAGCAAATAATGCGTAACTCTCCACAACCCCATTCTACAATCCCCAATCCCCCCTCAACCAGGTTAAATACTCGCCAGCCTACCTAGTGCACTGCGCAAATGTATGGTGTACCTGTTGCGCACATAAACAAATTTAAAAAGCTTTTTTCCAGTACTTTTTCAGTATACTGTGTAACCCTAGTAGATAGTGATAAATTCACTATGACTCCCTAATTCTTCTCATTATACCTTTCAAGCCTCAGACCCCTCACTGTATATCCAAATGTAACATTTTTCTTACTGCATATACTACTTCACATTTACTAATATTAAACCTATTCTTCCACAAATCTGTCTAAGCATTTTTTCCCCTAGGTGCCTCTGTAATGACTCACCTGATTCTATATTAGGACAGATTTAACCATTTAATCAGCTTGTTATTTTTATTCTTATTTAGATCATTTACACACGTTAAAAACAGTACCAGCCCAAACACTGATCCCAGAGAGACACCACCTTTAATATTCTGCAGTTCTTAATACAGTTCCTTTCACCATAACCCTTTGCTTCTTGCGTATCCGGCAGGTCTGCACCCATCTACACAATTTGCCTGAAGCTCACATTTCCTTTTACCTGATACCAAGCCTCTCATCTGGTGTCTTATCAACTGCTTTCTGAGAATTCCAGCATATTATTGAAACACAATATCCTGTATATGAAGTCATGTTGACTGTTTACTAATACACTAGTTTTTACAATGTAATGTTTAATATTTGTGCTGCAAATTTTTCCTGTAATTTACTTGTGATATATGTTAAGCTCAATGTCTTTTATTTATTTCAATCAGCTTATTCAAGAACACGTATCAACTTCCTGTCAATTGACAATTGAGCTTGGGTTTTTAACTCATTGACACACAACATGTAAATTGAATGATTTTTTTTCTTTGGTTATATTCTTGAATAAAAGCACGTGTTTATTTGATATTTGGACTAAAGTCTTCACACATTATAAAATTTCAGGTCATTATTAGTATAACATGGAAAACATTTCTGCTTTAGGTATGTGTTCAGCATTTCTTGCCTCACACTTATTTCCTTTCATTCTACACTTAACCCGATCTTTGTATACACGGAACATGAAATGCATGTATTTCAAATAACAATATACTGTATCATTTACCCTATACAACTCCAGGAACCTCACATGCAAATAAGGAGCCTTGGCTTGAGCTGGGAGAATTGAGCTCCGTCAAGGTGGGGGATGGGACAGCAGGCTGCTTGCTGCTTGTGCTGATCAACACATTTACAGAACAAAAGACGCTGATAGAGATGTGTGAAGGGATTAGAGGTGGGCCAGGATTACAAATTTTTTCATAGGCTTCAGTATTCTAGTGTTAATCTTCCTTTTTATATCATGGAATAATATTTGCTAACTTACTGTGTTTATACATTTCCATGTGTGCAGAAAGTTTCTGGAGTCAAGGGTTTATACACATACAGACACACACCCATTCACTAAATGTTGTTTAGTCTTGGCGAATTGTTGATTTCAGCCTTTTTTAATCCAAGCAGCACTTCTCTCTCAGCAACTAAATTACTAAGTACTATGTTGAAAGTCCATGGTACTGCTGGGAAAATATTGACTTCTTTGAACATTTAAACTTAAGAAAAATGCAAATTTAGATCATTTGCTCTTTTACTGTCTGTATATTTTAGTTTATCCTGTAGTGTTCATAATAAACATCTCCTCCAAACATTCTTTTACTACTGAAATCCTGAAAGAACCTCTTTATCTTTTTTTAACATTTTATTTAATTTATTAAAAGCAAATAAAATTCCACACAAGCAAGTCAAATTTCACAAAACTAAGTTAAAATCACATCAACCCCCACTCATAAGAAAGAGAGCTAAGCCAACAGAGTAAAACTTTAATAGTAGGAAAAATAATAAATAAATACGGGAAGAGAATCCACAATTTAAATGCTTATTCTAAAATGTTATTGATTAGATCCTGCTAGGTTTTAAAAAAGTTTTACACAGATTCTCTAAATGAGAATTAGATTTTTTCCAATTTCAAATAATATATAACATCAGTTACTCACTGACTTAAAAGAGGTGATTTAGGATTCTTCCAGTTGAGCAAGGTTAAGTCTATGTGCCAATAGTGTAGTAAAGGCAATTACAGTTTGTTTGTCCCTCTCCACTTTAAGCCCATCTGGAAGTACACCAAACACAGCTGAAATGTTTATAAAGATTTTGGTCCAAAATGATGTTAATTTGGTGCACACCCAAAACATATGACCCAATGAGGCTGGAACTTGATTGCAACGTTCGCAGAATGGCTGTTTCCCTGGAAACATTTTGGACAGTTTTAAACGAGCCAGATGTGCTCGATAGATGATTTTTAAGTTGAATAACTGTATGCTTTGCGCATATGGAGCTAGAGTGAATTCTGTGTATTGCTGCCTTCCACTCCTTTTCTTAAATGTTGAGTGAGAGATCATTTTCTCACTGTTTTCCGGGATCTTTGAAAGGGAGGGACATTAAAATGTTTTTATATATTACAGAAATGCTGTCTGCGTCCTCCAGACTGATCAATATTTTTTCCAGAATAGAAGGCAAGTAAAATTGGGAATTTTTGTTTAGCAAAGTTTCTAATTTGGAGGTAGTGAAAGAAATGTGCTGCTGGAAAGTTACATTTAGAGTGTAATTTTTCATATGGTGTGAACTTGTGATAACTTGTATTTACTGGAGTACAAAGCAAGCAATATAAAGAAGTACTACAGGATTTTATTTCTATTGCAGACAAAGCCTGTGTATGTTCATCTATTTGTGTCGAAGTCCAGGTTTTTATAGCTTGTATATTTCCCGCCCAGTGATAAAACTGAAAGTTAGGTACAGCCATGCTACCTTTTGTCTTAGGTCTTTGAAGGGGCCCCCTTTGGACAGTTTGAATTCCAAATAAATGACTTATGACTGAATCTAACTCCTTAAAAAATGATTTATTGATGTATATTGAAATGCTTTGAAATGGAAAAAGAAGCTTTGGAAGGATATTACTCTTGACAATGTTAATTCTTCCAGATAAAGTGAGATGAAGGGTAGAACATGTATGCAAAACCAGCTTAAGTTTTTCCATACAGACAGCAAAATTTTGTTGATAAAGACCATGTTTACCCCTAGGTATTTAAACTGATCTGCCATAATAAAAGGGAAGGTGTCCAATCTAATATTGTGTGCTTGAGAGTTTACTGAAGGCCAGAAATCTTTTGAAATTCTGTTAGTGCTGTTAGGACTACAGGCACAGTATTTTGTGGATCTGATATATATATAGTACTATATCATCTGCATATAGTGAAATTTTCTGTTTAAGTCATTCTCTGATAATCCCCTTTATCTCGTAAGTATTTCAAAAGTGAACTGCCAGTGGCACAATGGCGATTGCAAAAATTAGTGGTGACAAGGGGCATCCTTTTCTAGTACCACGTTCTAGTTTGAAGTAGTCTGAAATAATGTTGTTACCGTAGATCCCGGAATACAAGCCGACTCGGTATATTAGCCGACCCCCTTTTCCACCTACTAAATTACATGTATTTGCCGATGACCGGTATTTAAGCCGACCCCCTTCTCCAAGCAAAATTTTCTAAATTTCCTTAAAAGTGTCTCTTCAGGTATATTTATCAGGTTTAATCGGCGAGAATTTGAGACTGCCGGCATTTTTGATGGAAACCAGGAAGTGATTGCGGAGAAGTTTGTTAAAATGAAACCTTTGTGTTGAAACTATATACGCAAATACGGTACATCGGCGGGTGGATTTCCGGAGACTCGTTATAAATTTGATAAACTGAAATACGCAATACAATACAATACAGTGGACCCTTGACTTAAGAACTTAATTCGTTCGCAAAGGCTAACCCATAATGCGTTCCAGACCTCCTACTGCAACACTTACTTAACCTTTTCATAATAAAAAAGGGTTGTATAATGTGCGTAATTTACCAAAACACCAATAATTTTTCTAATGTACTAACCAAAACGTTATAAAAACCAGAAGTAGGCTAGATTAAGCTGGAAGCATGGCGGCACGCATGGTCGCAGCGGCTCAGGGCTTTCCTTTTCAGTGCACTTTTTTGTTGATTTTGTTCTTTTTTTTTTTTTTTGCTTGTTTGTGCACGATCGGTTCGGCGAACATCTGCTACACCCATCAGAACCTTACAGACATCGGTGTCCAGAGCCAGACATCTGTTTCGAGTGTTTTTCATCACACGCACAACATCCCAGACAACACAGCGAGACCAGCGGGCTCTCCGTGGATTGTTGTCGGGTCTAGGAGACGACGCAGACAGAGGAGGGAAAGGAAGCAGATGCGGGGCCACAGATCCGGCGTTTTGCTAAGGCTAAAGATACAACCATACAAGCCCTATACAGAACTTTTTTTTTGCAACTTCTTTGCATCTTTTCGCACCATTTGTTTATTTGTTTATTTACTTGTTGTGTTCTACACATATGTCTGCACTGAAGGAGCTGCTTTTAATCTCATTGAACATGTGTATAGTGACAATAAAAGGCATTCTATTCTATTCTAGAAACAACAATTTCATACTGTACTCACCATTTAATTTGACATCTTTGGGCTGCAGGAAGGGAGGAGGAGGAGAATGAAGCGGAAGTTTGTTATTGTTTAGAAGGAGCCTCCTTATGCAAATCTTTTCTTTGTAAAATTGTCGAGATGGTGGCTTTCCACATGCTGTACATATTAGCGAGATCGGTCACACGAACAGCACTCTCATATTTCCACACAATTTCCATCTTCGTTTCGATTGTGATCACTTTCTTTACCTTCTCTTCCTTCCTTAGCAATTATGTGTCTTGCTTGCATGGTCTTAGTGAATTATATATATAGATAAATCACTGCAATGACCGAAATTACATCCACAAACACATGTATCTGGGATCCGACTGACGCTTACTAATGCTCTCGGTTGTTTGTTTACAATCGCGCAAGCGGATACACGTGACCGCATTCGGGGGTCGTAAAGCAAGATGTTTGTGTAAATCAAGTTGTTCGCATGTCATGCTGGTGGTATATCAAGGGTCGACTGTAAATGTTTATGTATACCAGTATTACATTTTTAAAAACATTATTGGTGAATAAAAATATACCTGGTAATACATAAAATTTTTTGTTAAAAAAAGATGACTACACCTATGAAAAAACGTATGAAATATGACAGCGCATTTAAGTTGAAAGTTGTAAAGTTCGCTAATGAGTCAAATAACAGTGCAGCAGCTCGTCACTTTGGCATCAACGAGAAACAAGTACGAGAATGGAAGAAGGCTGAAACATCTTTACAAGCCATGCCGAGAACTAAATGTGCCAACCGTGGTCAATCCTGTAAATGGCCGAAACTGGAAGAAGAACTGGTCACTTGGGTTAACAAACATCGTGCATCTGGTTACATCATCACTCGTGACCTGATACGTCTGCATGCTTTAAAGTGGGCTGAGAAGAATAAAGGTGATGCTGTAGACTTCAAGGCGTCGAGATCCTGGTGCACTCGTTTCATGAATCGCCACAGTCTAGTCCTAAGAACAAAAACGAAGATGGCTCAACAGCTTCCTCAAGATTTAGATGATAAAATTACTGCCTTCCAAAGCTTCATCAGTAAGCACCGAAAGAAACATGAATACCCGCTCACAAAGATCGCAAATATGGACGAAACGCCTATGTTTTTTGATGTTATTAGTAACAAGACAGTTAACCAGAAAGGAGTAAAGACTGTGTTCGTCAAGACAACTGGTCATGACAAACAGCATTTTACTATTGTGTTATGTTGCCTTGCTGATGGGACAAAGTTACCACCAATGGTGATCTTTAAAAGAAAAACGTTGCCAAAGAAGGAGAAATTTCCCCGTGGAGTGGTTGTTCATGTTCAAGAGAAAGGGTGGATGGATGAGGATGGCTGCAAAAAGTGGATTAAAGAGGTGTGGAGTCGTCGTCCTGGTGGGATGTTACGTGAACGTGCTCTTCTTGTGTGGGATATGTTTTAAGTCGCATTTAGCTGACGATGTTAAGTCGGAGTTAAATAAAGTTAACACAGACATAGCAGTTATTCCTGGTGGATTAACTTCCGTACTTCAGCCGTTGGATGTGTGCCTGAACAAACCGTTCAAGGACTTAATGCGCAAAAAGTGGAACAATTGGATGCTGTCTGGGGTGCAGAAATTTACCGCTGCTGGTAACATGCGTGCTGCACCTTTGGCAACTGTGTGCGAGTGGATTGTCGAGGCGTGGGCGGAGATCAAACCGGAGATTGTGATAAAATCATTCAAAAAGTGTTCCATCAGTAATGCCATGGACGGTACGGAAGATGATATGTTATGGGAAGATGAGGATGATGATGTGCCTCTTGCCCAACTTACCAACGATACCGAGGAGTACAACATGTATGATGATATGATTTGTCCAGAGAACTGGAATGTGTTATTCGGTGGGGAGGATAGCGATGATGAGGAATTCAATGGATTTTAGTGCGTAGTAAGTAATAAATTCATATATATTAATGTATACGAGTGTTTCAGTGTTTACATAGTGATTGGACCATGACAATTAGTCAGCGATTGTGTATATACCCGCGGTAATTGTGTCTCAAAGACAATATAATTGTTATTCAACTGATAATTAGTAAACTAATTGATATGAATTATTAATAATGTATTGTTATGAAGTTATTTGTGAACAGTATTAAATTGCTCTGTGCTATTTGATAATAATTTACCCGGGATCATTGTAAATAAAATTATAATTATATATTAAATATAAAATCTTATTTTTTTTGTTTCATAATGGATTGAACCTTACTATGCCGAACAGTAACTAATTATTCATCAAATCTTACTAATCCTAATCTTTAAATTCAAGCACGATACTCATTCATCTTAATTACTGTACGGCAGCGGTAAGAGGATTGGCGATTTCTTCATTCAAGGATTTTTTATAGTGACATTTACAGTCGGTATTTTATTTTAAACTTCCCGATAATTTATTATAAATTTTATTAATAAAATCAACAACTAAAACACTTTTTTGAATAAATTATTTATTTAATTTAAAGTACCGGCATGCAAAGTTACTTCTTCATCTGAAAGATGGCTCTGTGGTTTCGTCATTATTTACTTCCGTATTCATCGGCAAAACCGGCATTGCGCTGGAAATCTTAAATCTGAAATGATACTCGTTGTATAAACCGACCCCCAAACTCCAAGCCAAAAATCTAGGACGAAATTCTTGGCTTGTATTCCGGGATCTACGGTAATACAAACTGAAGCTTCTTGGAGTGGTATACAGTTTTTCCAATGTAGTAAAGAGGTATTTCAATTCAACTGTATCAAATGCTTTTTCTGCATCCAACGATAATAATATCTCCGGGGTGTTTGACTTTGTGGGTGTGAATATATTACATTAAACAGGCATTGAAGATTGGAAGCTAAGTGTCTGCCTTTAATAAGTCCAGTTTGGTCTTGTGATATTACGGAAGGAAGCACTTTCTCAATCCTTCTAGCTAGGACTTTGGAGAGTATCTTAACATTGTTATTCAGAAGAGATGGTCTGTATAATGCACTTTGTAATATGTCCTTATTTTGCTTAGGAAAGGCGGTGATTAATCTTTGGCAAAAAGTTTGTGGTAGAATTTTATTGTCTCTAGCTTTTATAAATGTTGGTAATAAAATGGGAGCTAATTTAATTGAGAATTGAGAATTTTTTATAAAATTCAGCAGGGTAGCCATCGGGGCCTGCTGCTTTGCCACTCTGAAGTAAGTTTATAGTTTCTACTAATTCTGATAGTGCCAGAGGTTTATCCAATTCCTCTGCACTAAGGGTATCTAGTTGTGGTATCTGTAATGCATCCAAAAACGTATTATGTTGTGTCTTGTCTTCTTTAAACAGAGTAGAATATATAAGGAGTTTTAATACTCTCTAAATGTGTGCATTTATATTTTTATGGTCAATGATGTTGTCTCCTGTGTTGGTAATTGCTGCGATTGTATTGCGAACTTCCTACTTGTAGATTTGTTGAGCTAAGATCTTATTAGTCTTCTCTCCATGTTCATAGAAATGATGTCTTGATTTAAAATGAGTTCTGTTTCTTCAGTTGTCAAGAAGGTTAGGGTTGCCTTTTTCACAATAATTCACTTGGTCTTTTAGCTTTTCTAATATCCTTTTAAAGCTTTACTCTTTTGTTCTCATATACCATGACAACCTTCAAATCAAAACCCAATCAAAGCTCTTTTTGAATCCCATACTTACCCTGGCTGTCAAATTAGCCAGAAAAAAAAGGTTAGAATATTAAAATTAAAAAAAAAGTGAACATTTACATATATTGAAACATAAGTTAACAAATCTAGCTGTTGTTTGTATTCACTTTTTTATATGTTATTATATTAACGGCAGCAAACACTAACAACAAATGCCAGCTTAAAAAAAAAAATATAGCAAACCTTGGACAACATATTTAAATATAAAAACTAAAAAAATTCCATGCAGATGCATTCTATAAAAGAGAAGTATCTGCACAGTCATCTCGTCTTCCAACTAAAACTGATAACAACAACAACATTTATTTATATAGCACATTTTCATACAAACAGTAGCTCAAAGTGCTTTACATAATAAGGAATAGAAAAATAAATGACACAATAAGAAAACAAAATAAATCAACATTATTTAACATCGAATAAGAGTAAGTCCAATGGTCAGGGGGGACAAAAAAAACAAAAAAACTCCAGACGGCTGGAGAAAAAATAAAATCTGTAGGGATTCCAGACCATGAGACCGCCCAGTCCCCTCTGGGCATTCTACCTAACATAAATGAAACAGTCCTCTTTGGATTTAGGGTTCTCACGGAAGGGCTTGATGATGATGGTCACATAGAATTCTGCCTTTTACTCCATCCATCATTGTTGGAGCATCATGATGCTTTGAGTAGGTGGAGGTGGCGCAGGCCACCACCACAAAGAAACCGGAAAAAGAAACAGAAAAGAGAATAGGGGTCAGTACGGATTTTACAGCCACCATGAATAGTTATTATGAGGAAATTGAACATATAGAGTATCAGGATTAAGTTAAATTAAGTTAAATTGAAGTTATAGAAAGGCCATGTTAAAGTAATATGTTTTCAGCAGTGTTTTAAACTGCTCTACTGTATCAGCCTGGCGAATTCCTATTGGCAGGCCAGATTTTAGGTGCATAGCAGCAGAAGGCCGCCTCACCACTTCTTTTAAGTTTTGTTCTTAGTATTCTAAGGAGACCCTCATTTGAGGATCTGAGGTTACAATTTGGAATATAGGGTGTCAGACATTCCGATATATAAGATGGGGCGAGATTATTTAAGGCTTTATAAACCATAAGCAGAATTTTAAAGTCAATCCTGAATGACACAGGTAACCAGTGTAGTGACATTAAAACTGGAGAGATGTGCTCGGATTTTCTTTTCCTAGTTAGGATTCTAGCAGCTGCATTCTGCACTAGTTGCAGACGATTTATGTCTTTTTTGGGTAGTCCTGATAGGAGTGCATTACAGTAATCTAGTTGACTGAAAACAAACACGTGAACTAATTTCTCAGCATCTTTCAGTGATATAAGAGGTCTAACTTTACTTCTGTTTCTTAAGTGAAAAAATGCTGTCCTAGTTCTACCCTGATGGCAGGGTAAGCCAATGTTTCCCAACCTTTTTTGAGCCACTGCTTTTGTCTTCTAAATGTGTCGATATCCATGAAGAAGGCAGATTCACCAGCATTTGTGTGTAAGCTTTTATCCCTCCAGATCAGAGAATTTCCAGTTCCATTGTCTCCAGACACCACTAACATTTACAGTTATTCTCAGTTACAGATAAAAATTAACCATGTTCGATTTAGTGTTATATCGTGATCGTGACTGAGAGAATAAAAGTGAAAAAAAAAAAAAAAAACGCTACCTTTTACAGGTACTATAAATTTACACCGGCTGTTACAGACACAAATCAAATGTAAATGTAAAAAAATGTTTTTATTGTATAATATTAACAATAACAGCAGCTCACTATTCAAAACTCATGACCTCTGGATTATAAGCTGGCAGTTCTAACCACAACACCACAGAAGCTGTATTGTACTTGTACCTTTTGTGAAAGAGTTAATTTGATATTTGGCCACCGACCTCCACGCATTATACAGTTCATGTCTACATTTTGTTATTTATTACTAAAACATGAAAAACGTTTCTGTTTTAACAATGTGTTTACATAGACTGTTGTAGACAGAAAACACACATCAAATTATTTCCCCTTACATTTCTGAGTAGCTCACTCCCAGATAATCAATCAAGGCAGTAACTGGGAGAACTTCTTGTCCATTCTGAGGCAGTAGAGGGATGGCTTATCAACACATTTTGAAGATGCTGACAGAGAGGTGCAAAGGGATTTAAGGTGGACCGGATTTACGAGTTTTTTCGTTGGCTCTGATAATTCTAGTGTTAAGAGCACCAGGGCCGAGCATCTCATTTACAATGATTTTGCAGGCAGGTAGTATTAATGTCTCTGCCACCGTGTGTGGCTGTTTTGATTTGGTGATGAGTTCAGCAACTTGGTAGCCAGCTTTTAGAGCTCTCTCATTCATCATTGTGGTTTTCCTTCACTAAAGCTGCCTGTTTCTCAGTCTGTTCAAGAAGTTGAATAAAATAGTCGGTGTTCCTGTTTTGAAGTGGTGGATGTTTTGTTTTTGAGATGATGTTTAATTTTCCTTGGAACCATGGCACTGTTGGACAGTTTTTCTCTACATACCAAACATATCAGCTTGGTTGGTTGCCCAGTAAAAGTAAATCCAAAGGAAAGATAACTTTCATTGTATTGTCTTGAGCTCACCTTTTTTGCTTTCTTCTGACCACGACTCATACTAGGGCCTTCATCTGGGTCACAATTTTCTCCAGGACCCAGTTCGGATTGTGTACTTTTTCTTTTCAGATAGTTATCCATCGCTATCACTGCTGACACTGCTGAAGCATCACTGACTCTATTGTTTGAATGGCAACAGGTAGATACACAGATTAATTAGCCATCTGCTGCCACCTAGTGGAAGAGTATTCCATTTCTCTGCCTGTCACTGTCGCATAGACAAACAAAGACAAATTATTTGCAGTAAATAAATAATAATTTTCAGACCAATTAAATGAAATTGGATAATTTTCCACGGTACCCCTGATGATCTCTCAGTGGTTGTGAATCACTGGGGTGTAAGCAACCTTTTAGGACAGCTATAAAAACAGACATGAAAAGAAGCTTAAATCCTTGTGAGTTACTCACACTAGCACAGCACATTGCTACATTATTATTCATATTCTGACTTTTTAAATTGCCATTTGTATGCAAAACTTATCATGCTCATGACAATATTATGTGGATACTTCAGCCTTCAAATGTAAGGGGCTCTTGAAAATATCTGTCCATGCTAAGTAATGTGATCAAAAAGGAATGTAAGAGCCATTTTCTAGTTACATAAGATTCATAAATATTTTACTAGATGACAATGCATAATCTATGGGAGGTTCCTATAACCCCCATAAGTTGAGTAAAATTGGTATATTCTAGCTATATCTATCTGCTTTAACTAAACATTATTTTTCAGTTAGTGACTAGCCTTGCCATGTTTAAGGTGTAGGGGGCACTTGGTTTTAAACCGTGCCTACAGGCCTACGAGCCTTTTGAGTGTATGAAGTAACTCGTAAGATGACACGCTTATTTAAGTGCAGAGCCGTACGCTTAAGGCATACAGAAGAAGTGAAGAACTTTTAAGTGCAGAAATAACTAAAGTTTCGCAAGAAAAGCTAAGTTTAGAGAAGATACATCTTTCCTTTTTTTTTGCCTTTTATTCTACGTGTATAGCTACTTTTCTCTTTATTCTTGTATGGATTATTTGCTTTTAATTTTCATTAAATATTTTTAAAATGATCTTTTGGACTGAGAGATTTCTTTCGGCTCGCATTTTACCCGTGCTTGAACTCGCCTTATACTTCGGAAGCTACAAGGAATATGTACATACAGCATGTGCATTAATGCCTTTAATTCATATATGAAGCAAAGACAAAATTTCCCAGGATTGCTTAAACAAGCTAAAAGCAGTCATTATTTTATTTTTCTCTAGCTAAAGTGGCTTTTTGCTCCTTGAGGCCAGAATGGGATTTTTTTTTATAAATTGAGGCACTGTGACTCGGTTGAATAAGATGATGTCTGTGTTTATGTCTCCAAATTGAAGTAAATGAATACACTAAATGTTGCATGTTTGTGTTCTACCTTGTTTCTTCTTATCCTGTTGTTTATTTTATCTATTTATATTTTGACACCGCAGGGACTGCACCTAATTTTGTTGTATTTGTTACAATGACTATAAAGATATTCTGATTGTAATGATCTGTACATGTTTAGTTCTCATTATCAGTTTTATTTAGCAGATGTTTTCAAAGCAACATAAATTCTGTAATTTTGAAAATTCTTTATTTAAACATTAATTCATTAGACATTATATACAGTATATCTTAAAATATCTTGAAAATATTGTAACAATACAATACTTAAAAATATTAAAGTAGAATTAAGGAAATAAACAACACCTCAATACTAATACTCTTATAAAGATAGAAATCATGCAGTAACAGACTGTAAGGCTTTAAACAATCTAAGAGCTTTGCAAATCTTAATTAATTCAAGAGACTTCACATATACCAAACTTTCAGTAAGGAAAAGGTTAAATAAGGGACTACATCTGATCCATTTACATTTGTGAATATGTCCTGATTAATTATTAAGAGATTTGTTCTCATAAAAGAGAAAAATATCCTTCAATTAAAAAAAAAGTTTCTGGGCAATCCAAGTAGGCATTTCTTTCTATAAGATTCTGCAGATGGGACATTTAAAAAAAGTGTTGGATTTTTTCTGTGTGTGAATGACAAAATGTGCAATTAATATCCATTTATGGAAACAATTTACTTGTAATTAACTGGATACATTTTATGAAGATTTTTATATTGGATTTCACGAACATTTAGTGATAGATGATAATTCGTACTAATTAACCAAGCTTTACTGCCAAGTAATTTCATGTTTAATAATGGCCACCCATAAACTATATGCATATGAATCCTGATATATTTACTATTACATTTTTATTCCTACATATTTAGATTACCAATAAATAGATAAGGAAGGCTTGGGACAATTGTATGGTAATAATGATAAATAGATGACTGGAATAGTATTTTAAACTAAGATATATTCTGTAAAAGATTGAGAAAAACCATATTTTGATATAGATTCAATGTCAAAAAAGTCCAAAATAAAAATAACATTAATAACCCAGACATCTAAAAATAAGGACTTATTTTAATACAAAATACATCTATTATTCTAAATGTTCAATTTATTAAATGAAAAAAATATGTTTCCTAAAACGTGTGACCATCTACGTTACACTCATCCTCATCTCCATTACTTTACCAGGTCATATTTTTTTTTTTTTTTTTTGGATACATATACATTTAAAACAATTTTCAATACATTATTCAATGGCTTTTAAACTTTGGATTTGATGTTTCTAAGTTACTATATATATATATATATATATATTTTACACAGTGTAAACCTGGTCTATTTTAAACTCCCAGCCTCCGATTCTGTAGTTGAAGTAATCTGAAACTAGTTTGCTCACATACTACTCAAACACATTGTAAATCCTTAGTTCAAATTTAATCTATCAGAGCAAAACAGGTCCCAGCTATTCCATAATGAGCCCAAGTATAATACAAGCCTATGCCTATGCAAGATTTGGGCCATGTGTTAAACCTTCTTGTCTCTTCACTCTTACATAGACTGGTATTTGACACTTCAGAGACGTATACCTTGTCAGTTGAGCTCTTTAAATTTAGATTGAAAAACTGACAGCTTGCACTTGCATATATCATTTATTCCAACATGGACAATCGCTTATGGATCTACCCCCAGTTTGGCAAGGGGCCTTATCCACTGTTCCATGGAGGGTTTACCACCTCTGAATATGGAAAGTAACACAACACACCATACAAGAATCTCGGTCGCTTGAACAACCCCATGTCTCAGTCTCTCTAAGGGTCAGTTACAAAAACACAAAGCAACCCAACAGCTGGGGGGTATTTTTCGTACGTGGATTACTCGTTTAGCCGGATGTAATTGTTGACGATTTGGCATGATCCTGGATCTGTCGGTTTTTCGAAACTCTTGCTGGATGTGTTGTCATAGCAACACATCCAAATCGGTTTGTTCTATGCAAGCAAGGATTAGCTCACACACGTCAGTGTCCGTGCGTGTAATTCATTCAGTCATGACTTCGCCGTTCATGAATTAGTGACCAATTGATATCAGTACGTAAATTATAAGAAGAGAATTTCATATAGAGAGGATTTTGCACGATCAGCAAGATCCTTTATTGCTCCCGGAGGAAATTCTTTTCTAAAGATACCGCTTTAGCCGAGGGGGAATATTGTACCTCAAAAATTTATTATTACCTTATATGTGAAGTCGGGCTCTCACAACCACACAGACAGCATACATTGCTTTGAGATTTTTTGCAAGCGGCATTTTTTTATATACTGTAGGTGATGCGGAAAATCTATCTAAAAGTGCAGTTTGCTAGGCAATTCGTAAACTCTGTTTGGATCTAAAAAATTTCTTTCAGGTTTTCATAGTGTTTCCTGGACACCTGCGTGTGCAGACAAAAGATGCGTTTCATGCCATTGCAGGTTGGTAATACACAGGCAAAAACACCCACAGTTCCATAAAGAATCTCACAATCAGCCAAACATTCTCATTATCCAGGATTTCCAAATGTGATTGGGGCACATGGGACTGATCAGAGTGGAGTTTGATCAAACATTATTTGGAAAGTGAACCTCTTGTCCTTATTAATAATCAGACAGTGTTTTCATCAAATATTTGACCTTTGTCAATATCTCGTTGGTCAGACACAGGTTCTAGGGATATGACATTCCCTGCAACTGACTCAACAAAAAAAGAGGGCTATAAGTAATTTACATATGGCACATATTGAGGATAAATATATACAATGACCATCCTTTACCTGAAATGAAGTGAACACTGCATCCTACCACTGGTTATGAGGAGGAGCTGAAAATGAATGTTCTTTACTTTATATATCATTCATTATGTCAACAATTCTTTAAATAGTTATATACCAATATTTACCAGTTTGAAGTATATCCTTGTACTTCACTTTAACCTGTTCCCGTGTTCTCCTTGATCTTGGATTATAACATATTAAATAATAATTAATCTGACACATAAGAAATGAAATGCTGCCTTCATTAAGTACAATGCACACGTGTTTAATTTGTCGGCCACTTTTTGCCAGCCGTCTTTTCTGGTTTGGGCTGCTTTTGCAGTGTTACCCCTTGTTCATATTAAATCTTGAAATCCTTCGAGTAACTAACTAACTAACTAACACACACACACACACACACACAGCTTGTGTGAAAAAAAAATGCGTCCGTTCTTTTGTCATTTTGTTGCAGCCTATCAAAGACTTGCTGATCATGTTTTCTAGACTCAATATATATGGGCTTTTCACTCAGCGCGGGCGCGTGCAATCATCTCGGATAATTAGATCCAGCTAAACTAATCTACTACACGGCTGCGTTTGAAAAACCGACTTATCCCGGATGAGTTTCACCGGCATTAACTCATCCAAGATGAGGTATCTTATCTCGGATGATTTAAGCGACGTACAAAAAATACCCCCCTGTACAGCATGGGCCTGGGTAATCTTCCAGCAATGAGTGTTTAAATACAACCACTGCGATATTTAGAGCAGCCAAACAGGAGATGAGTTTGTAACAGCCGACCCCTTACCCAGACCGGCCACTACACTACCAAGACTATAACTTGGAATACCTGAGGTTTCTTGCTCTAATAACAAGCCGTACTCCTTACAAGATGTCTTATTTTCCCGACATGATGAAATAACCAGAGACAGTAAACGTATATGTCAAATTAAATACAGATATGTTGTAAAATGAAAGACAGGAAAACATTCAATAATAAATACGTATAAGAGTGTGCAAATTACCACTTATCCCCAAAACACTAGTGTATAACTAATATATATATTAAAATATTTGCAATAAACCCTCCCTTGCCCCAAACAATTAACAAAACCACACAACACAAATACAAGCATAGATCTGAAAAACATGGCAGTTGAAAATGTGGTGAAAAAATGTGTCCCAAAATAAAATCCGGCGGTATAGAAACTGGTTGTGGTGTTATGGTGCTTCCTCCTGACAACAAAACGACCTCACTGTAAACGTCCTGGCAATGTTTGGAATGGCTTTAATCCTGGGGTTTCTCGGCTCTGGCTGTCGTGATGAATAATTGGTAGATGAAAAAGCAGGCAGTGGAATAAAGCAATGACTAGCAGTAATGAGTTTGTAGATGGTTGGATAAATTGTCTTCTTTTCTTTTTCTCTTCCTCTCTCTTTCCGCCTCTGTCGTCACCTCTCGCTCCTCTTTTTTAAATGTAAAATGTCCCGGATCTAAATAGTGTGTAAACAGGTGATTTCCATCCTAGAGGCTGCGGTCTTTCTCCATCAGCCTTCCCCTCTGCACTTAAGGGGACAACATTCACTGACGCACACATAACGGACAGTAAACAGGAGAATGAAAACAACATGCACTCAGCACACACATAAACAGTGGAACCTTGAAGTAATTTCCCCCATAGGTGTGTATGTAAATATATTTTTTAAGCACAAAAATAGTTAACTATACCGTAGAATTCACAGCGTAATAGTAAACTAAATGTAAAAACATTGAGTAACACTGAGAAAACCTTGAACAGAGAAAAGTAACATTGCAAGAATTCACGCAATAGCCTTACGAACCGTTTGCTGTAAACACCTTTTTTTAAGGAGTTTTAAGCACAGGGAAAAACATGAACATTTGAAAAATCCATAATTTAATAAACAACCAAGAAAAGTAACATTGTAACATTGCAACAATGCACGCTACGAACCAATCGCTGTAAACAGAAGTGAAGTGGAGGTTAAAATCCAATAGAAAAAAAGTTTTCATTTAATACAATGAGGTTAAAACAATGCTCGAATCAATCTCTTTAAAAACAATCCTGGGTCATTCTTTAATTGCCTTCTCGGCCTTACACGGCCAGCCCTCTTTCTCTCTCGCTCGCTTTCTCTCTCTCTCTCGCTCGATGCACATGGAATGCACAAGGAGAGACTGAACATGTGCAGAAATCATTGGTGCGTACAAACCGGAAGGGAAACTGGCTTGTTCGTCACCCATGTGTGTGGTCGTGAACAGATACTAAAGTTTGGCAAACTTTTTGGTCATAACCCGATTTGTATGTGGTCTGAGACGTTCATGACCCAAGGTTCCACTGTACTAGAATAAACTTTTAGTAGCCCCACTACAAGTTTATTCTCGAAAGAAATGTACAAAAATAAAAGAACTCTTCTATTCCTGGGTTATAAGTTTTTTTGTTTTTTTTTAGCCAAAATTGAACTGTAATTATAGTTGGACAAAAATTGCAAAGAGTCGTTAAACAAAATTGTATATTTTGCCAAATCCAAACCACTAAACTGATTTTAGTATCAAAATAAAATCTAATTGCACTTATTAACTGATTAAATCTGTATCTCAGACATAGGGGCTCCTATGATGTTCTCCAATTTATTAGTGAGGCTTCATGATGCAGGGAGGAGGTCCCTATCAAACAATTATGCCCCCGAATTGAGCTTTACAAAATGGTGATGTGATGAATTTAAAAATTAAATAAAAAAAATCACAAAGAAATAAAATATAAACTTGAATATAAAGACAAAGCTGAAAATTCAAGCTTTTAAAATATAAAAATGTGTACCACAAATTATTTTTAGCACAAAAAAAAAATTTCTAATCTGCCAATATGATTTTCCTAATTCTTCCCATTGGAGCCTCCCATACCTGCCTACCATTTTAGAGTTATCAGAGTCATATTGCATCTTTGCAAGGTTATGAAAATGGTTGGACTGTTCCAACTATCTGGGGTTGATGCTCCAGGACAGTGTATGCTTTTAACCTTGTGCTTATAACCCACCTATCTCCACCTCTCTGGTCATACACAATCTCCCTAATGGACATCTGGGTGAGATCCACTAATTCTTTACTAAAGTGCAGGCAAGCTACCTCTTCCTCAATCAACAACCCTGAACTCAAGGTGCTGAATCAGCTGGTCACTCCTGGAGAGATAGACCTCTTGGAAGACAGCCTTGTTCAAGCCAGCCTCTGAAACATCCAACAGGATTGGCATTATGTTAACTTATTATTAAAATCTGGAATATTAAATGGCTCAGCCTCCTATTTGTCTAAATTGAAGTTATTTAAGTGAATAAATTAAATACCTGTTTATGAGAACTACTGCAGGTCCCGTTAAGCTCCTGTAATACTCTCATGACTTTACTATTTGCTCGACATCTTTGTTGGTAAATTTTTCTTTTGTAAAGATTTTCTCCTTGGGTGACTTTTTTCTAATTCTCAGCTCTGCTGTTATTTTTTTGCTTTCATGCCTGGCACCACTCTCTGTACGAAACTTAAAAAAGAGTTACTCCTTAGGCATTATCATGTATGCCCTTCCTCTCCTAATAGCTCTAATGCTCCTTGGTGTGAACACAGTGTACAGTGGAACCTCAGTTCACGACCATAATTCGTTCCAGAACTTTGGTCGTAAACCGAGTTGGTCGTGAACCGAAGCAGTTTCCCCCATAGGATTGTATGTAAATACAATTAATCCGTTCCAAACCGTACAAACTGTATGTAAATATGTAAAAATATGTAAAGATTAAGCACAAATATAGTTAGTTACACCATAGAATGCACAGTGTAATAGTAAACTAATGTAAAAACATTGAATAACACTGACACAAAACACCCAGGCTCCCTGATCAGCTACACGAGCTGGCTCGCTCGCGCTCCCTCTTTCTCTCTCTGTAGCACACACACCACCAAAGCCCCTCCCTCCCTACCTCAGCTACAGGAGCAGCCTGGCTCACGCGCGCTCTCTCTCTCTCTCTCTGTAGCGCGAGCGCGCGCACACACACACACCCCTATCCCCCCATCCCTTCCCTGTCAGCTGCCTGTGCTCTCTCTCTCTCTCTCTGCGCTTGCTCGCTTGTGCTCTCTAATCTCTCTGTAGCAGGTGCTCGCGCAGCATTTTTTTTTAAATGAGTTAAGCACAGCAGAAAAAAAACATTGCACAAATTCGAACTGCATTTAAAAACCAACTCACAAGCAACCAAAAAAGTAACATTGCAACAAATCACACGATGAAGTCCTCCATGTAAACAATTTTTTTAATGAGTTTTAAGCACAAGGAAAAAAGCGAACATTTGAAAAAAGAGAAATGTAACATCGCACCTAATCGCGCTATGAAAAACTCCATCTGTAAACACTTTCACGAGTTTTAAGCACAAGGAAAAAAGCGAACATTTGAAAAAAAGAGAAAAATAACATTGCACCTAATCGCACTATGAAAAACTCCATTTGTAAACACTTTCATGAGTTTTAAGCACAAGGAAAAAAGCGAACATTTGAAAAAAGAAAAATAACATTGCAACAAATCGCATTATGAACTAAAAAATTAACTTTTGAAAAATCCGTAATACAAAAACCACCAAGAAAACTAACCTTGCATGAGACGAGTTCTGGCATGAAGTGTTTTCCTTCAGGTGTTTTCTCTCTTGTGATTTCTTGGGTTTCTGGTGCTTTTAGCTGTTTAGCTGGTGGGAGTGAAAGCCTCATGCAGCTATTCCAAAAAGAAAGTTCTTGTGACCCTCCACATTACTGGCAGTCTGGCTTTGTTTACATTATGCTGCTTGAAAGCACGAGGGTTCTCAGATTGGTAAATGAGTAAACTGGTAAACAGTTTTTCCACCTCTTGTAATTTCTTTCTTTACTTCGATTTCAATTTTCTTCAAAACTTTCTTCTGACCACTCTGCACTTGCTTAGAAGCCATAGTTAACTGCAAAAGCACACGAAATACTGTAGAGCACAAAGAGAGTGCACGTCTTATTGAAAACAATGAACAAGTAGCGGCTTTGCTTAAATGAAAAAGCTAGGCAGCTCTCTTTCTCTCTCAGGCTGCCTACAGATAGGCAGGCAAGCACGTGCAGCAATCTCCTCCTCCTCCTCCTCCCCCTCCCCAGCAGGCATGTGGAATTGGGGGGATGGTTCACTTACTGCCTGCAGATAGGCAGGCAAACACGTGCAGCAATCTCCCCCTCCCCAGCAGGCACGTGCTCGCTCGCTCTTGCTCTCTCTCTCTCTCAGCTCAGGAGGCAAGGGAAACTGGCTTGTTCAGCAAACACGTGCAGCAGTCTCCTCCTCCCCCTCCCCAGCAGGCACGTGCTCGCTCGCTCTTGCTCTCTCTCTCTGTCTCAGCTCAGGAGGCAAGGGAAACTGGCTTGTTCAGCAAACACGTGCAGCAATCTCCTCCTCCCCCTCCCCAGCAGGCACGTGCTCGCTCGCTCTTGCTCTCTCTCTCTCTCTCTCTCTTTCTCTCTCAGCTCAGACAGGCAAGGGAAACTGGCTTGTTCGTATACCGAGTGTGTGGTTGTGAACCGAGGCAAAAGTTTGGCGAGCTTTTTGGTCGTGAACCGAGTTGTACGTGAACTGGGACATTCGTGAACCGAGGTTCCACTGTATTACTTTATCTAATAAACCTTTTTACACCTTAATTCTTGCTCACTAAGGAAACTCGTTTACTTTCTACTGCTGGCCTCTGACACTAGTTATATATTCACAGTCCTGCCGGGTTCTAGCACTGCTCCCCGCCTATGCTGCTCAGTGCTCTGCACCCCTCACATGCTAAAAAGCCCCCATCAGACCTTCAAGTACATTTGTTCTTGTACTTGTGAAAAGAAGAAGAATTTCCTACAATCCATATAAAAGACAACAAACTTGTAAAAAGTCTTGCAAAACCTCTTAGTGTAACCAGAAAGAATGTTTTAAGAGGCTTACATACCTTATGCACAATAACAAAATGGGTACCATTAAGCAACTACAGCTTAGAACAATAATGGAGTAATAAGATGTTTATCAAAATGTGCAATCTATCATATTTTATTAAAGCGTTTGCTTGCGGTAACCAAACCAACCTGTCAGTGGTAAAACAATGTGCATTTGCACCGTGCTAAAGAACTCAAACTGTACAGAACTGGAAAAAAAACATAGCCTTGTTTGAGTCCCTTTTATTTTACTTTGATAAAATGAGTAAAATATAACATAACCCCAAGAGTCCATGGATCCATTCTGCTGGATGTTAGTATTCCATGTGGGTTGTAGCAGTAGTGTAATTATGCAGAATGTGTTTTCACGGAATGCATTGAGTCTCTTTATTATGAGCAGAGCAACATTTACACTAGGATGTCTGAATGTGTTTACTTATCAAGTACCGACACAAATATGAACCAATGCATGAAAAGGTTTTATCAGAAGGATATTGCACTGTCCTGCTAGGTCAGGGCAAGCCTGGAAAGATTTCAGTGACTTAACAGTGAACTCAGTGTAATTCATTGCCTTCCCCAGTTACTCAATTTCTATCTAAGTGAGCTTCTGTGGAATGAGATGAAATTATCTTTTCACTTTCACTAATTTGCAACAACTATGTGGCACATTGGAGTCTTAAGAAACTTTCAGACTATGGTTCAATAAATTCTGAATATATATATGTGTGATAAGTTAATGGTTGTGTGATAAATCTTCCAAAGAAAATGATTGTTTGTGTTTAATATACCCTTTAAAATAGTGTTTCTCCACTACTGGGTTGCAAGTTGCTTTTTATTATATTGGTAACTTTTCGTGGTGGGTCACGAAGAGGGTCACAATGGGTCACTGTTCTGACGATCATGCTCTAGTCTGATGATCGCACACAAATCACTAAGGGGGGGACACTACCTCACTCTGATGATGTTAATCAATTCACCAAGGGGGATCACTCTGATAATCGTCCCTTGGTGGCTCACAACACCAAAAAGGTTGAGAAACACTGCTCTAAAATATAAGCAGCAAGAGTAAAATCTAATTAAATTTTAAAACCTTGCAATTGTGTAAAATAAACATTTTAATGAAACTTGGTAAAATTTAATAAGCCTAAAATATTGGTATTTTATATTATTTACAATCTACCCCTGAGATTATTTTATCCCTCCTTTCAAAAATCTATAGAAATAGTTCCTGTAATTCTGAAATTCATCTAATGCTAAGAGTGTGCACCAAGCTGTAACTGTGATGAATATCAAGCAAAGTAAGACTGCAAATGCCATAAAATCTAATTTAGCATATTTTGCCTGCCTGCATGAATAATGCCTTGATCACACACCATGGAATTAAAAACCCTGTGCTAGAAACTGGCACACGTGGACAATAACATCTTCTTAACAAAATGCAAAAAGGAAAATTTTTCCCGAAAGGCATCTCAATAAGAAATTCAACCATACACACTAATAATACTTGGTTTGCAGAGCAAATTTGTACTAGGACAACTGCAAAGCTAAGAAATCACCTAATAAAAAATTTTCTATAACATTAAGAACACACAAGGAGAGATCCAAGACCTCCTCCTGCTCCTTGGAAATGACAGGCAAGATATGGTAAAGGAACTACATCAATATTAAAAGATCCAGAAACTCCTTATTGTCAACAAAAGGAAAAAGCTGCATAGACTATGAGAGAAAGCTGGACACTTAATAGCAAAAAACAAAGAACAACAGACCCATATTATTAATCTCTCTTTATATACAGCAAATGAACCAGAGATTTCAGTACTTACAAAGGGACTCTCATATTGTCCTGCAAACCCAATTGGCAAAATCAGACTCTGCAGTGATATGGAATAATTCTTCAGAAAACTCAGACTTAAAGAATTTTTCCACAAGAAAGAAAACAGTGACACACAGGAACCAACAACAAGCTGTTACAAAAACTTCACTAATAAATCTACATGGACACCAGAAGTCCTGGGTATGACGTTAAACTGCATCAGGCCCTGCAAGCGGTCCTCCAACTTGCAGGGAAATCATGGGAGTTGGTGGCAGGATTAGCACTCCGGCCACTGTAAAAAAACTTCACAAAGCTCCGAGACTACAGAAAGGACTCCTTTTTGCTCTCCGCGGGAGTAGCTCTGCTGCAGCCGCCCATAGGAAGGCTGCTCGCATCATGAAGGGGATGGGGGAAAGCCATCAGGAGCCCCATCCCTGGAAGAGTTGAAACCGTTGGAGAGCCAATAGGGTCAGGTCTGTTGGGGATCGGAACTGGTGTGGTGCTGAGGCGTCACCTGCTGCACAGCAGCACTTGGGTCCCAATTTGAGGCGGCCCATAAAGATGGGTGCATGGCACGTCTTGTCTCTCCGGGAAGATGATCATCTTCCTCTGCTGTTGGAGGAACTGTGTAAACTCCACACTTCAATGGCGGCACTCTCTGAGGTACGCAGACCAGGGACTGGCCAGATCTGTGTAGGTGGATACACCTTTTATTGGTCTGGTCAGTCTGATGGCTGTCATACTCAGGGAGTAGCTGTTGCTGTAGCGGACTGGCTTCTTCCGATGGTGTCAGATGTCACTACTTTCAACGAGCGTATTACGGGACTCAGATTACGGCACTCCCTGGGTGCCTTGTCTGTTGTCTCAGTGTATGCTCCGACCGTGGTGAGTAATGTCTCGGCGAGGGAGACATTTTATTCGCAGCTTCACTCAGTGGTTGATGGGTGCCCACGAGGTGACACTCCTCTGGTCATGGGCAACTTCAATGCAGCCACTGGCACTGACAGGGCTGGCTATGAGGATTGTCTCAATCCCCATGGGTCTGGGGACCGTGGTGAAAGTGGCTCCATGTTCCTTGACTTTGCAAAAGGTCAGGGGCTGCGAATCACTGGATCCTGGTTCCAGCGCCCTGAACCACATCGTTGGACTTGGTACTCTAATACTGTTGGTGCGGTGAAGGAGATCGATCACATCCTCGTGGGCAGACGCTGGATGCTCTTGCAAAACTGCAGGGTCTACAGAAGTGCCCAGTTTGTGAATTCTGACCATAGACTTGTTGTTGCTACTCTTAGGATCCAGCTTAGGTCCAGCATGTTACCACCTACTAGGAAAATGAGCCTGGACTTGGCCAGACTCCAATGTGGTTTGCTGGAGCCAATCCCAGAAAACACAGGGCGCCAACCCACCGCAGGACACACACACCAAGCACACACTAGGAACAATTATATGGTTTGTTAAAAATTGATTGCAAAAAAACAAAATAAAAAACATGTTGAGCGCATGGCCTTACCATAAAGATTTGATTTTAGCAGTACAGCACTATAATTTCATAGTTCAGTATTTTATTATGCACAATGAAATGGAAGAATCCTATCTTTGTTGAAAAAAAATGTTCAGTAAATATGGAATAGTTGTAAGTCACCATTACAAATGAAATTCAAGACAGACATCCTTAATTATAAGAAACTGGTGAAGACTGGCCATGTGGACAGATCTGTGACACGACTGTAGAAATCTAACATAACTTCCTTTATTAGTTAGGTTAATTTACATAACATAACTATATTTTAATTCAAACCAGCCCACACACAGATAATTGGTATATATTTTTTTAAACACTCTTACGGCTTAACTTTACCAACAAGTCTATATAATGTCTTCTAATATAAATATGCTGGTAAAAATGATGTCAGGTTGACCTAGTGAAACAGGCAAACATAAGTTCAAGCACTACAGAAAAACATTGCCTTAGATGGAGAGGATGCTTAAGTTGTGGTGTCTAAATTTAATGTTTTTGTCTCAGTATGGTTTGGGTTTTGTGACTGTGTTAATGTGTTTCTTCTGTTAAGCATCTTGTGAAGTTATTTATTGACAATAAGTTTTTTTTGTCGTTTTAAGTTTCCAACTTGTTTTATTTTGGGTATTGTACATTGGTTTTCTAAAAAGTGAAACAATACCAATCACAATATAATAGTTCAGTGAATGACACTGCTGAATATCTAATAATTAGGTATGCGAGAATGCCTTGCTGTGAATTGATGTTCCAGATAGAATTTTATTTCAAGCATTGTGGCTTTTGCTTCTGCAATATCCTTCAGCTTCCTGTGTAACCCTGAACCGGTAAATGCTGGTATTGAAAATAAAAGGATGAATGGTTACAGTGTTTTAAATTTACAAGCTAGTGAGATCTTTCTTGTTAAATAACTGTATACAGTTCTTGAGTCTCATAATTCTATGGTGAAATAAGTCAGCAAACCACAATAGCATTATATGAGGAACACAATCCTTAATGTAAAAGGGAAGCAGTAATCTGCAGGGTAATAGTTTATCTTGTAACTATAATGTTTTTCAGTGCAATATTCTATACAGGAACTGCAATTTCAAAATTGATTTTACCAGTTTAATTCACACTAAATGATACACCGTAAAGAATATTCTTGACTACAGCCAAATTTCAGAAAGCACTTGGCCAAATACCTCATCAACAAAACACTTTGTGTTGCAGGAGGGAGAAGCACCCCTCCACAACTCAAGACTATGAACCATCTGACTACTCTGTTCTGTAGTCCAGTTCTTCCTTATCCCACTGCATTTCTGAACATCCAGTCAGTTTTCTGTTTAGGAGACGGAAATGTTGTAAAGCTCCTGGTAAAGATAACAACTCCCCTCCACTCCTCTAATAAGTTAGCACCTGTGTTTAGACATATTTTTTAAGTCTTTGGCTCAATACAAAATCCCTGTCTCTTTGAAAGGTTCAATAGTTATCACTGTGCAAAAGAAACATACAGGTTACCTCCTTGCTCCACTACAGTTTGCTTATCATGCCAGTATGTCTGTTGAAGGTACAGTAAGCATGGCTTTACACTACACCTTGCATTTATACTCTTCGGGTATTTGCACCATCATATTTGGAGATTTCAGCTTAGCATTTAACACAATCATACCAGAATCTCTTCATGGCAATCTTTTCAGTATAAACTTGGACTAAGCCACATGTCTTTAGAGTTCTGACCTTCTGAAAAACAGGTGTTAGCCAGTTGAGCTCGGCAGATACTGTATCACTCAGTGTTCCAAACCCTGAACACAAGGTCCTCTCAGGGGGTGTCTTGTCTCCTGTCATTTTCATTCTCTACATTAATGACTGCCTGTTTGGTGATCTTTGTGTAACACAGCTCTGATCAGCCTCACCACAGATGGAGATACGGTTCTATTTGAGAATGGCATGTCTGTCATTAAACCCTCAACAGTCTCAACTTGAATACTCTGAAAACCTAGTAAATGCTGGCGGATTTCAGAACACAACCCTTCCTAAACCTCAAACAACCTATTTTATAAATGGAGTACCTATTAACAAGGTATAATAATTTAAATTTATTGGTACCACTCTGATTTAAAGTCTGGGATCAAAACATAACTCCTCTTATCAAACAACATGTTTTTTTGCTCCGCCAGCTTAAAAAGTTTTACATGCGCCAGTGAGTTCTGGTTCCGTTTTATAGAACAGTCAGTGAAAGTGTCCTCATTTTCATCTGGTATGGCTTTCTGCTCATTCAAGACATAATCTGCAGTGTGTCATTTGGACAGCAGAAAAGACTGTAGGTCTGAAACTGCCCTCTTTTGAAGACCTGTATATATTATGGGTCAGAAAATATGCAGTAAATGTACTCAAAGACTACACTAACCCAATCAGTAAGAGCAAGAAGCATCTGACACATAAATAGTTTCTCTTGTACAGTGTTCACTCTGGTCAAAAAGTCTTTGATTTTCTGAATTATTTCTGTTTTGCCCTTATCTGTAAACTCCTCCGTGCAACGTCAAGTATGTTTAATAAGACATTGTTTTATATACTACCGGGCAAACATGCAATTCTGCATTGTTAAATTGTTTTATATGTTGTGTTTTTGTGCATGTTACTATTATATTATTCACAACCACTGTACCTGTTTATGATATTGTAATTGTTTCATATATTCTATATTGTGCTGTTAATTTTACAGTATTTACTTTTGTTAAATCTATGGATGTGTGAGAAATTCATTACAACTGTGTTGCCTAGCAATAAAGTTCAAATAGTTAAAATTTCTAGTTGATAAAAAAAAATAATTTTATTACTGAAGTCAATCTTCTCATAGAGGTCATATTAAAAAAATATACTTAATATAAATATGTTGATAAATCAATAAAACAGTGATAAATGTGACATTGAGCATTGTAAAGGTGCTATGTAAGTAAAATGTATTATTATTATTAAGGAGATAGCTTGTCATCATTCTACTATTTTCATGACTAGTTGGACAGATCCATACTTTTTATTAAGCACAACTGGTTTAAATAGCATTGCTTTGTGTCGTGATTTAATATGTCTTGGTAGCATCAGTTTTTCCTTCTCCCTTTCTTTATCTATTTGCTTGTGCCTTATAAATATAGTGCCATTTCTTGCAGTATGTCACTACTATTTGTTTCTCATTAAAAAAAAAAAAAGCAGAACAATATTCTGCCCATGCCCCACCATTCAACACAATGTAATACAGTATATGGCTTGTTCTCTACAGGAGACACTATTTGAAAGTGTCATCCACAACTGGTAAGCTAAACAAAGTCACACCAGTTTTTGGTCCAAAAATTTGGCATTGTAACTATTTCAGCCAAATACCAAATGTGCCAATTTTTTGAGAATTTTGTCTAAATACTTTTGGTAGCCAAAAATGTGGTGCCTCGCTAATTCAAACTAGAACAAGAAGTGATTAATTAGCACATTCTAAGCTATTTATTCCTTCTTAAAGCCTTTGAGTTTTCTCCTTAACTTTCTCCAAGTCCAGAAAGTATGAAATATAACATATACTGTGGTAGCAATCTCTTAAAAGGCCTTAAATTTTCAAACAAAATATGAACTTTAATTGCTATACTATGCATTTGAATTCAAAAACATTCGTTATCTTGGTCTGTGTTAACTTGCACTGAATGAGGGAGTACTCTACTGTTATTTAGTAACAGTAATACAAATTTAAATCATGCTGTAGTATGTTAAATGCAGCTATTTTATGATTTCATGAAATACCTGGAGAGATGTTAGCAGAGTCATAATTGACTTATAACTAAATTAAATTCCAAGATGAAACAGTCCTTGGGTTTTGTTTAGAACAAAATCTCACAAATTAAAAATTCTACACATACTACTTAGTATGTGCAGCATTGACTAAATGAATTTTGTTAAAAACAAAAAAATAAACTAGACAACAGATTATAGATTGAATTGTCAACGTTATAATTTAGTAGCATTGTATCAGAACATGAAGCCGCCTGTGCTTAAAGCCTTAGTTAAGTTAAAATAATGACAGAACCAGAAATTATACTTTTGATTTCTAAAATGAAATTTACTACCCGCTTTGTAGGCTAAACTACAAGTGAATTGTTAGAAAACCACACTTGCAGTCACTGTACAACTAATAATGGATATACAGTAATTACTACAAAATTTCTGAACAACACTGGCCCTGATTCCTTATAAGAACCTTTGTTGATCTGCACTTAAAGAAAAAAGTAGAGCTAAATATTCTTAATTGTAGAACAATTTTAAATTAAAACTAGCTTGAATCTTAAAAATACACTTTAAGAAATTTCAGTTAGGTTTTTGGGTACTTAAATTACTTGTGCTAGACAAGGTATTATAATTCTTCAGATACAGAAGGTGCAAACATTCATTTACTGACTTTTAGACATAATTACAGGTTTTGATACAATTGAACAGAGGCTTCTTCTACACATGTCTTAAAATTTACAATTTACAAGTACAATTTTATATAATAGCAGCACAATTTGTTTTCCTAAAATGCCAAGTATACATTGTTTAATGTGACTAAAAGTATGAAAAATTGTCAAAACTGAAGACAGATTACAGGCCATGCAGATAAATACTGTGATCCATTTGTTTTGTGTATGGATAAAAAAAAATTATCTGTAAAATAGTAAATACATTTTAATACAATTAACACTTGAATTGTAGAAGTAAACTCACTGCCACATTATCTTTATGTACGTACAACATGTCATTTAATGGGATATAGACTCAAAAAAGGCCACCTCTGAGATCCAACATATTTTGCAACATGAGAAAATGCAGGAATGAGTATCAGACAAGTATATGCCTTTTAATCTTTGGCTGGCTACGGTCCCTAAAACTTTTGGGATTTAATCAAGAGCTCTAAATTTTTCAAATACAATGATACAATTTATTTAACATAATTCTTCCAATTTAATAATTACCCACTTTCTCATCCACTGGTGCAAATTGAAGGGAATCTGCATTGGATTATGTGGATTTGAGAATACTATATTAATTTCTAGCCAGAAACCAGGGGTCACTTTGTCACACCGAGAGTTATGAGAATTGTGAAAGTTACTAATGTATAATATGTAGGTAAAGCAGAAACCTTCACAACCTTTGAAAAAATGCCTAGGTAATAAATTAGCAGTTGACTAACCCAGGAAGGATAATGGACTGAATGTGAAAATGTATAAAATCATTTTTCTTTTTTTTTTTCTTTTTTTGTTTCAAGGTTGAAGTAATGTTTTCCACAACTAAGAGTCATCTAAGTGTTAAACAGCATAAATGTACTCATGACAGCAAAAAGCAAAAGTCTTGAAAAATAAAGTCAACAAAAATCGATTTTTGTTTAATTGACTGTTGTGCAGTTTATATAATTATGTGTTTAGATGTAGTCTATCATTCTTCATTTGCATATATCTTTCATTTCATGGTGAGTAGAAAGTGATCAAATATCCAGCAAGTTACATGCATATACTTTGCTGTAAATTGTTTATGCTACTGCATATATCCCAATATAAATTTGGTCAGACCTTCATTATTAGATTAAACCAAAATGGTGCTGGTCCTTTTTATAGTGGTCTCCAATCCCTGTCAACCAGGTGAGCGGTATCACAGAGCAATTCCTCCCTTTCTTGTTTCTAGTGTCTCTCTTGACACAGACTTTCTATTTCTCCCAGCAGTGGACCCTCATCACCACCTTACTCTCTCCACTCCTCTCCACACTATACCTCATATTTAAACCCCCTGTTTGAGTTTATTTCCAGCCACACCCTAAATTATTTCTAGGGTGAGAACAGATTCCTTTTGGACATAGGAACAACATGCTCAAAGTCTTCCTGACCGTTGTTGGTGCTTTTGCACCCCTGAGCCTTCAATAGTATTATGGCCAGCACTCCAGCTGCCTGTTTCTTTTTGATAATGTCCCTCAGTGGTTAAATGGGAAAGCACTGTTCTCCTGCTAAGGGTTTCCTGGCCATATTTTTTTTCAATTCTACCAACATTATGTTGTTATCTGGGGCCTCATGCATAACGGCGTGCATAGAATTCACACTAAAACATGGCGTAAGGACAAAAGTGGAAATGTGTGTACGCACAAAAAAATCCAGATGCATAAATCTGTGCATTCTGCTCCATAAATCCTGGTCAGCGTGAGAAGTAACGCACGTGCCTGCTGCCCCACCCAGACTCCTCCTAGAATTACGCCTCTTTGAATATGCAAATCAATATAAATAGCCCTTAAGCTCAGTGTTCTGTGAAAAGGCAATGGCAAAAGCACGGGGGGAAAATAGAAGAATTTCAGCGAATACCAAGTTGAGGCAAGGAAAATGTACTATTTGTTGATTTAAACAGTGGTATAAACAACAAAAGGAAGTTAATCGAGTGACATATAGTGTCGGAGAAATTCAAAAGCTGAAGTTCTTAAAGTCACACAGTGCCTGAAATAAAAAAGTTGTCAGATATCAAAGTTGCCGTGAAAAGGCGAGTCATAGCCCACCGTCTGAGTGTTATATGAAAGCTTATTAGGGTACAGAGAAAAGAAAAAAACTAGGGGCAAAGTGAAAAAAAGCTCGAAATCTCGAAATATCCACTTTAATCACGTAGTTTATTTTGTCATTAAAGTAGAACATCATAAACTTCATCTTTAAATCATTTTATTTACTAGTTTGTCAAATACCATCGTAACTATAGTAGCATATTAAATGCTTTGTTTTGTATGTGTTCTTCTATGTGCTCTTTGTGTGAATCACTACGTGCTTCTTAAACGGGCTTTCTCTTCCTCCGACATGACACAGAATCCATTACATTCATGATATTACAGCTCTCTGAATAATTAAAATACAGTGGAACCTCGGTTTGTGAGCATAATTCGCTCGCAGTCCAAAGCAGTCGTATATCAAAGTGAATTTCCCCATAAGAAATAAAAAAAACTCAGATGATTCGTTCCACAACCCAAAACTATTCATATAAAAATGATTACTACAAAATATAAAATATTAAAAAGAATCATGGCTGGTGTGAGCGAGTTTCTAAACTCTTGTGGGATTCCACCCAACGGGACGACATGCGGAAGAGTGTCCCAAAGCAATCGCAGTCTCCCAGCGCTATAGCAGTTCGCCGTAAGAGCGTATCTAAAAAGATCTGCACGTGCTATAAGCACCTGCCGTCTATGGATGATACAAGGAACAATATAAATGCGAAGGGCACAGTACTGCTTGGCAACGACACTGCCTGACTGCTGTGTCTGTGTATAGGAGAGTGGCAGATCCCGCTACAATAAATAACCGCGCTGTTGCTGTTTCAAGCTGAATAAAGCTGGTGTTGTTAAAGTACTGAGACTCAGCTTCGTGTTTTCGGGCGCAAGACGGGGACTCACACTTCACAGCACACACACGCGCGCGCACACACTTGTTTTTGTGATTGGTGAGACACGATTCAGGAACATGCTTTCTGGGGACACCACTTTCCTGTGGTCCTGTAGATGTGAAAAAATTTCTGGATATTTAAAAAAAATATGGGAACATAACCAGTACCTCAAATTTTAGTTTCCTTTAAGTAGGATTTTTCACCTTGTTTTATCACAATGAATGGGGACAGTCACACTCATCACTTCTAGGGACATGATTTGCATACACACAAAATATCTGGTATACATTACTAACTGGGGACATTTTCAGTGAACTCATTTGCATACAAATAAAATATTGCTTTTCATGACATCAAGGGGCATATTTTAAAACCATTTAGATTTTACATAAATTTGCTCAAAAATTCACAAATTAAACTACTATCAAGCTAAAGCTTTGCAACAATACAGATTTTAAATAAAAATTAAACCACTCAAATTTTTTCCCAGTCAAGATTTATTTGGAAATAGAAACTACTGAGTTAGACAACTTTTATATTACATATTGCAAAAAGAAAACCAAATGAAAAATGCAGTGTAGCAATTGTAAAAAATAAATTAATAAAAAAATAATCTCTCTTTTACATAAAAACTAAATAGATAAAAAAATATCTCTTTTACAAGCCACAATGCTTGGCATTCTCAAATTCTTCTTAGCATTAATGAATAGACCAAATGAAAAATGCAGTGAACCAATTGTAAAACACATTACATATTTTTAACATCTCTTTTATAAGCCACAATGCGGTTGTATACATAAAACTTTACACTTTGCCAGTCTCGATCCTTGAGAGCTAAGGGTTAAGCTTTAATACACATTTCACATTCTGCTTTTCCTGGTACATGACATGATGTGATGCAGTTCTTAAGGTGTCTTTCCACAGCGTAGATCTCATTCACCTCCCAAGATTTACGCTTTTTTTGAGTCAATTTACCTATGGGGTTAAAAACAAACCCATTAGAATATATGGAAGAACTTGGAATAACTACACAACATTTTAGGAGAATAAAAGTACAGTTTTGCTATTTTACAACTAATTTTTAGACAATTTAATTGCATTTATTTATATATTCTGTGTTTATTCATTAATGAAGACATAATCGTTTTGCTTGCTTTGATTCTACAATAAAAGGCTGTTTAAATACCTCTGTGAAAAGTTATATCTTGGCTCTTGGTCACTTCAAATAAAATGTGTTGCAATGCTCAATAGCCCTTGCCATGACTTTCTTTAGACAAAATGCCTTGATAACATAACAGGTTTGTCCACAACCCTTCTTTTTAATCCGTATCATTTTACAGAGAAGCCAAAAATGTACACTTCCTCTCGCTCACTCAAGTCACGAATCGAGAAGCACAAAAGATAGATAGATAGATACTTTATTAATCCCAAGGGGAAATTCACATAATCCAGCAGCAGTATACTGATACAAAGAAACAATATTAAATTAAATAGTAATAAAAAAAAATGGTAATTCCTTCCATTTCGGAAACCAAATATAAGTCTAGACTCTTTTTGTTCGTAAACTCCCATTGGAGGAATGAACTAAATACATCATTGACATTAGCTGGGTCCCTGTTTACATATGAGCTCAATGTGCTCAAATATTATAATTGAATGTTTGTCTGTTATGTTTTGCCTAGTACTTAATTACTCTTAAAACTTAAAACCTACTTGTAAATTGCTTTGGATAAAAGGGCCTGCCAAATGAAGTAATGCAAATATGAATGTAAATGTAAATTGATTAAATAATTATTTGCCAACTAAGTGAATAATTAATTATTGTTATTTTTTTTTTTTTTTGCTGTTGCAGCCCTAGTCAAACACCAATGTCAAGGAAGCATATGTTAAAAATATTTATATTTTCCTGTTGATATTGAGAAGAAATAAGTAAAAAAAATGTCAAAACCTTTAGTAGAGGATGATGATTCTGTTTTGTTGGCTGGGATGTCACTTCCCTTTCTACTGGTAGTACTTCTGCTGCTGTTGGTGGTTCTGTGGAATTCATACATCAGTTGCAACATAAGAATCTTTACCAAGGTTATAAAATGTGCTTGTCTCTTTCACTTACCTTTCTGAAGCACAATGCTTGCCCAACAAGAAACACGCACAAGCTTGTTAGTGCAGTAGTTGCAATATTTTTATCAACTACACACTTTTTATCAGCTTTTACATTTATACACCAGTATACAGTTGAGTGCAAAGTTTGAATCCTCCTTGGTGTTTGTACAGAAATTTGAATCTGTTTTAATATTGCCTCAAGTTGTTGTTAATGATCAGTCTAAGGTGTGCCTTTATACTAAAATAATACAACAAATTAGTGTGATGAGGCCCGATGCAAAGAGGTGGTCCTTTAACAAAGTTGGACTTGATTATGTTACTAAAAATGCATGCCCTCAAGTTTCCTTTTTATAAAATAGCGACCTAACAAAAAATAATGTAACAACTATTTATTGGAAAGTGCAATTTATGGAGATGAGAATGGTTTAAATAACTTTTAATAATTTCAATGTCAATTAATAATTTAGAAATACTACATTTACTTAATGTCTCTGTAAATCTCTACGGCAAATGCAGTTCTTCATCGTCCTTCACCTTACATTACAAAGGATTTAGGCATTTTACTTTTTTCTCAAAACATGTCTTAAAACAAATTTTTAATATTATCTCCACTAGTGTTTTATAGCAAATATAATATTTCAGATTCCCAAACATTTTGTTATAAAAACAGTGATATGTGCCAAAAATGTTAAATAATGAAAGACAAAAGAAACTAACACAAAACTTTTCCCACCATGTAAAACTATATTCATTGGCATAAATTTCTACTTCAATGTGTAACACAGCTATACCAAGCAACTAAGCAAAGGTAATCATTAGTACCTTAAGTCTATGTAGAAGGAATAAAAATGAGTGAGAATTAGCCAGTGAAACGGTGAAGTTGTTGAACAGACTACTCATCTTACACCACTGATGTGGACGCTTCAGTGGCAGATAACCTTAATTATTTCTTTGCTCATTGTGAGGTGGAAACAGCAGTGAAAGTCACATCTAGGCCCCAGCAGATAGGTCCTGACAGTCTCACATCACCCACAACAACTCCCACACCTTCACAGTATAAGTGCATGTTGTGAGACGTGTGCTCAGAGTGATCAACCCAAGAACAGCTGTTGCCCTGATGGAGTGAGAGGAAGAGTCTTGAAATAATATGTGAATTAGCTTGATGAGGTCTTCACAAAGATCTTCAACGTGTCCCTGTCTTAGTCTACCATCCCATCCAGCCTGAAGTCTACCATGATCATTACACTGCCAAAGAAACCTGTCATCAGTAATCTCAACAACTACCGTCCAGTGGCACTTACTCTAGTCATTAGAAGTACTTCAAACAACTGGTCCTGTGACACATCAAAGCCAACTTCCCAGTCACCACTGGCCCACACCAGTACACTTACAGAGCAAACAGGTCTACAGAAGATGCCATTTCTACTGCCTTAAACTCTGTACTTTCCCATATTAAGCAGCAGGGAAGTTATGTGAGGATGCTCTTCATAGACTTCAGTTCAGCTTTCAACACAGTCATCCAGGACAGACTGGTCACTAAACTTGCTGACTTAAGACTTTCACAACCTGCCCTCCACTGGATCAAAGATTTTTTTTACTAACCACCCCCAGATTGTAAGATTAGGCCCCTACCACTCATGCACCCTCACACTCAACACCGGTGTCCCACAAGGCTATGTGGTCAGTCCCCTTCTAAATCCTCTCTACACCCATGACTGTGTCCCCCACCATTCCACCAACAGCATCATTAAATTTGCAGACACGATTGTGGATGGACTCATCACAGGAGGAGACATGACAGCCTATAGGGGTGAAGTCCAAAGACTGACAGTATGGTACACTGTGAACAACCTCACCCTGAACTCATGATAGACTTCTGGAGGCATAGCACAGACCACAACCCAATACACGTCAATGGAAACTGTGTGTAAAGGGTCCATGCCTTAAAGTTTCTGGGTGTAAATGCCACAGAAGGTCTGGTCCACAAACACCACAGTGGCAGTCAGGAAGGCATGGAAGACACTCTACTTTCTGAGGATCCTTAGGAAAAACAACCTGCAGGAGAAGCTGTTGGTGTTGTTTTACTGCTGTTGAAAGTCTGCTGTCATTCTATATCTCAATGTGGTAATGCAGTAGCTCATTGCCAGACAGAGAGCCATTCAGAGGATCATAAACTCTGCCCAGAAAATCACTGGCTGCACTCTTCCCTCTTTGGAGGAACTTTTCAGCTCTCGTTGTCTCAGCAGATCAGCCAAAATCGTGAAAGACCCTTCCCAACCAGGACATTACCTGTTTAAGCTGCTGCCCTCTGGTAGGCAGTTCAGGTCCATCCCATCACTGATAGACTTAAGTACAACTTCTACCCTAGAGCCATACGAGAACCAAACAAAGCTAAACAATTACTGGGCAGCACGAACAGCAGTCACTCTTGCAAAGTATATGTTTAAATTCTTTGAACTTTATTCAATTTTTTTAATAGTACCAACTGCACTCTCAATTCCTTATGTGCAATAAGTCAGCTGCTCTATTGTATTGTATTTAATTGTTTGTATTGTAATGTAACTATGTCTACTATATGTACTCTGTGCAGAGACACTAAAGGAATCTTTTCTTGGTGTTAAAAGTACACGTACAGTGTAAACAAGAAAGGGGATTCAAGTTTTTAAACAATCACGTTAACAGTATTACTGAGGTATTGTCCAAATGTTTTGGAAATATTCAAAAAGTACTGATACACAAATTAAAATTATTTCAATAATTTATACACTACCACAAATAAAAATAAAAGCACAATGTGTTTGCATAAACATTAATACAATACATTTACCTTAGCACTCTAATAAATACCAAAATGCAACCACACTTTTGACAATTGACACAAAATAAAACTATGTTGCATGCTGCTAAGTTTGATTTGCAGTAGACAGTATTTAATGAGAAGTTTTAAAACCAAAGTTATCAAACATGGTTATACTGATAAAATTTAAAATTGTAATACTATCAGGAATTTTACCATGATTTATTGTGAAACTTTATTTTACAATATACAATGTGCATAAGGTTCTGATAGTTATTATTATGAAGGCAAATGATAATGTACAATTATGTTTAAAATCACAACAAAAAATGTATAAAATTTATTTTCCTGGGTTAAAGTAGGTAAAAAATTTGTAGTCAGCTGTGTATGTAATTACACTATGCAAAGTGAACTCTACTGCTAATTAAACATGTAAATAATTCTATAATCCTTCTAAATGTACACTGCTAATAAAGAGATCCTTTTTATGTATTTATTAATTATATACCTCTTTCATCTTCACATTGACCACCCTCCTCTTCGTCAGTATTGTTTTCATCACTGCTGAGCTCAATCTTCTCTACATCCACACAGAAACACTTTGTAAGTATTACAGCACGATACAGTGGAAATAAAGAATAAACAACAGAGAAAGAGAGATATCTAGTATAATTACCTTTTGGGTCAATATGGACTTCATCCAATTTTTTCCACTTGAACTTCCCAATTCTTCCTTGTTCCAGAGCCATGAGCACTTTGCTGACTTTTGTAAATTGCAAGGTATTTTCCGGCAGGCGGTAATATTCACGGTGGATCCTAATGTCGTGGCCAAGGAAATTTGTTAAGTGGTCCATATCCGTGTCCCTCAGATTTAAAACAGAAAGAGTGGCTGCATGCTTTCTCAGCTTTGTGGAAGTGACAGCATCAGGATTCTTCGCACCACAAAGTACAGCAAAGCTCCGAAAACAGTCAGATCCTCTGTAATGTGACATTGCTGATGGTCGAGCAAAAAGATAAATGTTGTCTTTTGGAACATTACAAGCCTCCCTTTTCTCTACAAGTAAGTTAAATGCCTTCAGAATATTGGGAGTTAGAAGGATGGGTACTGGACATCCTCGTTTTCCTCAGATTACAACCCTGGAAAAGTGTCTGCAGAGTTTCTTTTCTATCTCAGAGAGCCCCCAATCTACATCTGTATGTGGATCACTGGTGTCTCTGGATAAGAATGCACATAAAGGCATACTTACTCTTCAATCGTCGTAGAGAGGGTGAAGTGTCATGATCTGAGTCAAGACTACCTTTGCAAGGTCAGACCACACCTTTGACATAGACTTTGATGATAAGTGTTGCATATACTCTTTATGCCTGTCACTTAGAAAGGAATGAAGCTTTTGTACATCTTTTGTAAAGGGAAAAACCATGGGTGCATTCCATTTTGCTTCATGTGTATTTCTTGCTGCTGCTGAGGAAACCAATTCACACCAGCGTTCTTTGTGAATATCTTGGAAATCACAGACTTTTTGCGCCAAACAGTTGTCTTTTGAAATCACAGCTTTAGCCCTCACCAATTTGCTGATCATCATAAGATTTATTCCAGGTTTTTTAGCAAGGGACAGTACTTTGTATGTGTCAGTTTCATTATTATATCCACATGCATGTCTAATGGCTTTCACAGTCTTCATGTAGTTTTGTGGGTCTATGAACTCTTCCATTGTATGTAATTTTGCAATTTTCTTGCCACTGACAAGAAGTTTTCCTACTTCTCTTAATTTCTGTCGGACTAATATCTTATTGTCAGAATGTCCACCCTTGCTCAACCAATATTTTCCCAGATGAATTAAGCAACTGTCATTTCTCACAGCAGCAGTTATTTCTTCTGATTTCATGAACCTTAGTGTCTCCCACAGTACTTTGCCAATGTTTGCAGGAACAGGTTGTGAGAACACACACAGGGAATGAACACGATTTTTACCAGGTTTCAGAAGATTTTTAGGACTTAGTCTACAAGACTTCATGTGTCACAAGAGAACCTTCCTGGTGAATAATCCTTGACAATATGCACAGTGCATGAAGTCCTTTCCTTTTGCTTTATTTGGTGGTTGTTTATAGGGAACCAGCTCTCCTCGGCCTGACTTTATCACTGCAGCATTATATACATAGTTTCCTCTGTTACATAAATCATCTAAATGCATTTGTCTCTCCTTCGATCCCTTTGGAAATATGAATGGTTCAGCCACCTCTTTTTCATTAGGATGCACATATTCCAGGTGCCTTGCCATCTTACTGAAAGGTTTAAAGCAAAAGAGACAGTAATGCCTCTTATTATACATTCTTCTACCGTCACTCTTTCTTTTAACTGCAGAGACCACTACTGACCATTTTTTCTGCACAAATTCAGGACTGCTGCCACTGATATCCCTCTCCATTTTCTCAGATCTTGTACTAGGATTCTGACTTGATTCTGTAGCCTCATGACTGCTTTCATTTCCTACATCGGTTGCATCCACATTGAGGTCAACTGTGCTATCAGGAAGAACATGAGATGGAGAAAATTGTTTATCTGTTGTATTCAGGCAAATACGTTTTAAAGGTCTGGAGGATGTACTGGTTTTAGAACCAGTCTCATCTGTGGAGTTTGGAGCATATTCCTCACCACTGTCTCAAGGAGAGTCAAAGAACTCTTCTGAATTTTCAGGAGATCTTTCTGTCATCTGATAAATAGAATGTTATCAGTGGTGCAAAAATATTTGCACATTTCCCTTGGTTTTTAGTTTCCAAAAATAATGACATATACTGGTGCTCTTTGCTCATCAGCCTACAGAGGTTTGTAATCCAAATTCTAGTTTTATTAATCTAAGAATGTTTAGGGAGAAATGTTACTTGTAAAGTATGATTCTGAATAGATCATATAGCTTAAGTTATTACAGAAAAATGGGAAAAAAAAAACAATTAATGCCCAAGCCTATATGTTAGAGTTAAATACATTGCAAAATTCCAATCCCAACATTTTTTTTATCCTGTGTCAAATTTTTTACATTAATCACAGGAATTCTAATTCACGATGTATTGGCATTTAATTGTAAATTAATAATGAAATAATATTTGATCACAAATTTTACATTTCCAACTATGAAGTGACATGAACTTACGGTGACACTTTTAGTCCTCCTTAACTTAGGTACAAATGTGTCCTCTTTATCCAAGATGGAACACTCTTGATCTGAACAGGAACGCTAACATGGAGAAAAAGAAGCATTATGAATGGGGACTGAACTGTGAAGTACATAAGTCTATGTCTTATTATTCACAAAAAATAGACAATTTCATATTTAGATTTTCTATAATATAACTTAAATACAATGAAAAAAATTAACATTACTTATGTTATTATTATCTAGGACAGAAATAAACGCTGAGCACCAAATCTGTCCCAAATTGTGACAGTTTAAGTTTTATGGTTTCTATTTTTTATGTATTAAGCCATGTTAAGATTTCAAATGGCTTTTTTTAAAGTCCCAGTGAATGGTGAAAATGGTTTTTTAAGGGGATCTGGCCTGCCTTTAAGATTGTTTAATTGACAACTTTCTGGTTTCATAGACAGCTTTTTACATACTAATGGACAACATCCAAATCTTCAAGTCATAGACAAGTACTAGCACTATACTTTATGAAATAAAAATAAAAATGTGAAAATTGAAGATACAAGGTTGTTGTTTGGTACGTAACCCAAACATCTTTATTATATAGAAAATACTTACAATACCATATCTGTCATCATCATATTCTGATGAAGAGCTCTAAAAAAAAAGAATTTAAAGTTTAACCTCTTGTTGAAGTGCTAATCTATAGTACAAAAATAAATGATCCATATATAAGGAAATAAAAACATAAAAATTACTAAAAACTGCCATAAAAATTTATTTGATAATTGAGTGGCAAGAACAAAATTTTTACATATAATTTGACAAACAATTAGCTTGATATGGAATGAAAACCTACATTTTGAAATTACAACATCCTATCTGGTTATATAAGAATGAAGGTTATAGTATGAATATTAGGACAGAATGCTTAGATTATGCATTTCCATGTAATACCATAAGTTCAGGCTTTAGTAAATAAAATAAAATTTAAAAAAAAATGATGATATTACTAGTTACTATTTAGTCGACATTTTTATCTAAAGCGACTTACATTTATTACTAACTACAAGAACAATCTCCCTGGAACAACTTAGGGCTAAGTGCCTTGCTCAGGGAGACAGGGGTAGTGACAGCACCTTGATTTGAACCCACAACCTTGTGCCTTAACTAATTATAAACTTATTAAAGATTCAAATTATTCACAAAAATGTGATAATCAGACATATACCTGTTCACTAGCTGAAGAACACGTAGCACTCTGGTATCCTACAGAAGGCAATATCTGTGATGGTGGCAGGTTTTCTTGGCTCTTACCAGTAGTCACTTTGTCTTTGCCTATAGACTGTGAATATACATTTTATTAACAATAAGGTAACAGAATTATTTTGTCTGCATGGAAAACATTAAACAAGACATGAGCAGATGGTCTACCCTCCATCTCACATTAACAGGAAGAATCAACACTCTCAAGATGAACATTCTTCCTAAGCTGCTCTTTCTATTTCAAAACATACCCTTATACATTAACAAATTATTTTTAAGAAATTAGATTCCATCACGACCTCATGTACTTAGAACTCGAAACATCCACGCATACGAAGTGCGACTCTACAACAACCTAAGGCAGAAGGTGGCATGGCACTGCCTAACTTTCAATTGTATTACTGGGCAGCAAATATGCAAGCGATAAAGACTTGGATATCAACACAAATTGATGAATATACCCAAGCCTGGTCTTCAATAGAAATAAAATCGTGCCATACTTCTTTACACTCCTTGCTTTGTGCCCCAATAAATACAAATTATTGCCTTTACACTGATAATCCAATTGTCCTACAATCACTTAGAATATAGAACCAATGTAAGAAGCATTTCAAGACAGATAAGCTTTTATCTGTTGCACATCTACATCACAATCGCCTTTTTCTACCCTCTCACACCAACTCAGTATTTAATGTCTGGACAACCTCCACAATTAAAACACTTAGAGAATTGTATATAAATAAAATATTTTTGTATCCAATTAACAATTACATGTTACATTTAATCTCCCAGCATCACAACTATTCCACTACTTTCAGATAAGAAACTTTGCTAAACAGAACCTGCTCAATTTTCCTCACCTCCCACCTATTTCTATCCCAGAAGTAATATTGATATTGATCTGTGTGCCGATATTCACAAAGAAATAATTGTAAAAAAGATTGAATGATGGAATAAAGCAATTTGTGATAGAGCTAACTGGGAAAGGTGCTATAAAAACAAAAAGTAGACTGACTATAATGTGTTCTGTTGTAATCCTTATTGAGATGGGCCTGTAAAAAAGTATGGAATGATAGAATAAAGCAACTACTAATAGAACTAGAAAAGGTGCAATAAAAATTAAAACTGACTATATAAAAATTCCTCCTTACAAGATCTCTTAACAACCATCTGATGTTGAGGTTTACTTTAGTTTAAGTCAGAAGACAGAGAAAGCCATGGGAAATCATTGTACCAAAAGTATGCTTTGGATGATTATATTTGTGGATTACTGTAATCTTTGTTACTAAAGACATGCACTCACATTTTGATTTGATATCTACATAAAATGTATGAACATCAGAGCCCTGTGTCTCCTAAATGATTTCCCATGGTCATGGGCACAGAAACATGTGAACAACATTAATGTTTCACTACCTTCCTTCAAGGTGCAGAACTTTTTTACATAGTGTTCGGCTTCATCAAATCCACTCCCGATATTTGCTGCTACAAGCTAAGAAACTTTCATTTAAAATTGTTGTTTTATGATAGTCCTTTTTCAGATAATGCTGACAAACTGCTTGTGGCTATGTAGATGTTGTTTGATAAAGGTTTTGGAAATTTTCTGACAGAAAAACTCAAAATCATTGCCTGCAATTCTTCATTTGTGGTCTTTAGAAATTTGGGACCACTCAAACCATCTTCATCACTGTGTGTAGTGTGGGAATGAACAAACAATTTTCAGAATTATAAGAGTATTGAATAGTTGTGTGTTTTGTTTATAAATTGGCGATTCATTATTTTTTGTGTGCATCACATCAAGTGGTGTTGGGAGTGGCTGAGAATAATCAGTTTATGCCTCTGTTTATATGCATGGTGAGAGAGAGGGGGGAGCATGGAGCCTGTACTTTTTGTTGACTGCAATTCAAATTTACCTATAGCCTAAGTGTGTTTGTTTTATGTCTTTTAGACTAGAGAAACTTTACTCATTTTAATGGATCTCTCGTGTAATAAAGTTTCAAGTTGTTTTACTGTTAGCTAGGTTCAGGTCTCTGCACGTCAAACAATGATTTACTCCCTGACTTAGATTAATTTTTGGTTTTTATTTTAGTAGCCACTATATTCATCATCATCATCCAAAATTTAGAAAGATATAAAACTTTGTTTTTCATCCACCCCTAGTAATAATTTAAAAAACAAGGAATTTTTGGAAACCCAATTAGCAATCATCTTTGAGGTTTTGTTTACTTAATGCTGTATGTAATTTAGAAGGGTACAGTTTCTAAAATTTTAAATAACATTTTTAGTGAAATTAGTTAAAGCCAGTATTGTACTTTCCTTTGATGCCACCTGATAAACTTTACTTACCTTATTTCGCCAATGCCAGTCTTTTCCTCCATAGTCATATGTAATTTCATCTCCTTCTTTTATGTCCTTTATAGCAAACAAGCAGAGATAAGGCTTTCCTTCTACATCAGTCCTCTTCATTCTGCAATTTGGATGCTCATGCTCATTACTAACCAATCTTCCCAGAGATTCATTTTCTCTTGCAGCATCAATACTTAAATTAACAAGACACAAAGAGAAGACAGCTATGATAATTAACCTATAAGAAGAAATCAAGTCCATAATACTGCAAAGATCCGTACTGCTACAAATTATAATAGAGCAAAATTATATCACTTTCAAAATATGTAACCATAACTGATGTGCAACTGCATGTAAAGAAGTTTGGTATTGCAAAAAAATGTGATGTCAGAATATTCTTTCCCCAACTATTTATGTATGTGTATTCTCCACTTGAAAGATGATCACATTAAAGCACAGAAATAACTTTTTAAACAAACTTCCATTGAAAATTATACCATTCAGAGAACTTCGTGAAACTGAAACTTGAAAAAAAATATTTCTGAAATCCAAATCAAATTCTGATCTCTCTCAATATATGGACAAGTGAGATTAGAATAAAATCCAGCAGTTTACCACGATGTTTTTCCTTTCCAGTGGTAAATCTTTCTTCTTCTCTCACTCTCTGCAAAATCAATCATCTCTCCCCTATACTCTACCACAAAGTCACCTTTAGAAAAACCAGCCAGACAGAAGACACCACGACCTGTTAAAAAGGATCACACAAATGAATTGGCAAATGATTGATCCCGATATTGAAGAGATAGTATGCTGCCTTAATGCACAACTGATTTACTGATTAATCACGTAAACACCTGCTCAACTACTTTCCAGTGGGAAATTTGGAACTAATCACAGAACCACCATTGTTCTGACCACCTCCAGTTTGAAGCCACATATAGATTACATTTACCATGATTTAATTGTTATTTATGAAGTGATCACTTGAAGGATCCAAGGTTGCATTTACTACTTCTCATGTTATAATTCAAGCTTCCAAGGAGCACATGACAGCATTGTATCTTACATATAACCTGTCAGGTCATATGCCTGAGCATTTTGCTAGCTTATGTGAAAAAAAACAAGTCACGATTTTAGCATCACTGAAGAAATACAGAGGGTTAAATGAGTATTCTAAAATGAGTCAAATGGCCAATACACAATTAATCATGTTCTAACATGGAGACATTTGCGGAATTTTTTAAATTATATGAAAGCACATTAAACCCTGATACCTTTCCTAGTCGTACAGAATAAATGAAAAGTTACAGTCTCACTTACCTTTTGTAGGATTAATGTACTTCATTTCCAGCTTTGATGTCTTGTCATTCTTTGCCAATACATGATCTATGGCATCTTGGAGTAGGCTGATCCTATGTGACATTTTGTATCTATGAATAAATTTACAGCACTTGATTATTACAAATTTAAAATGTTAGATTAGTTTTATCTGCTTTTGTGATGCTAAATTATTGGTAAATTTCCACTATCTGTTTTCTTGCCTTATATAATGTAACACTCTTTCAGAACTTCTTACATGGATTTGTAAATCCTAACAATATCAATCAACATATAAAAATCAAACAATTAAAATGCTTTTTTATCCCTTCTATTCTAGTAAAATTAGTTAAACATATTAGTGAGTGTAAATTCACATATCATATGACACCAGAAAAACTTTGCTGCTTCCAGAATTAAAAAGTTAATTTTGCACAACTGATATTGAAAATCGTCTCAAGCCACGAGGCTTAAGTTGGCTACTGATTCGCTGCCAAACGAATAAGGAGCTGCGAATCAGTAGCCAACTACAGCTTCCTGTAGCTTCTCAAAATCACTGCATTTATCTCTGTCAATAACATGCAGCTCCTAGGCTGCTGAAAAATGTTTCTTATCAGACGGACCTTAGTCTGTTACTGATAGGAGCTGGCACTTTTGCCAAGGTAACGCAAGAGCCTGCCGCTTATCCCAGACACGCTGCTGCAACTGCTCGAGTAACGTTGTCAGTGCTTTTACAACCCAAGTTTTATTCGGTTCTAACACTTGCATAAAACACATCTACAGTATACCTTCACCCGATTGAAGCTCAGGACTAACGATTTTAACACTATTTTTGCAGCTCGAGTAACACTCAGGTCTAACGCTAAGAAGTTTAAAACAATGCAGATAGCCCTTGTAACTTTTACATTTTTGAATACCGTTCTATGTGGCCAAACATCCATATATTCTGACAAAACAATTTAAATACACATTTTTGCTTATTAAAAAAAAGTTTCTTATTTCTGAAGCAGATACCTGATGACCTGAGCTAGTCTAGCATAACTAGCATCAATAATTGATGACTACACCATAAACATTAAATCCAAAAATTATAACAAGAAATAATATTCTCACCTTACCTTTGTCTGCAATTATTTGATAGTAATGGGGTGAAAATCGATTTCAGTCCGTCAGTTTCATTAGAAGGTCGGTAGGGATTTGTAGTTTATTCTTGCTTCCTGTTAAGTGTTTTTGGAGCATAAGACTCTAATAAAAGAACTACATCTGCCATTTTATAATGATAACACTTTAGCCATTGCATATACTATAAATCTTAAAAAAGATTACTTAAAGAAATTCTTCAGTTTAACAGAAAGATATAACTGTTAAAGTGTTTAAATGTAGATGACTCTCAAATTTTTATCACAAATATTTTGAGATACAGCCACAGATACTAGTATTATATACTAAGATTTAGCTCAATTTGTTTGTATCAAGTCATATTTAAAACTTTTTCTTCATTATTACTGAAGTGTTTTTATCATATAAAATGATAGATATATATATTAGACTATTATGCTATATATAAATCTTAATAACATATTTATATTTTGCTGAAAATGTTTCACTACCTTTTCTGCCTTGTCCATTGCAGTTAACACGTGAAATGTAAATCAAACTGTTGCGCAACCATACATCTGATGTCACTTTTATTTGCATGGGTTTGAAATGCATAGTGTGTGAATGAGTACTGAGGTGCTGCCTATCCTGCAATACCGTTTCCGGACTACAGGATTGCTATAGAGCAAATTTTCACACACACTTTCCAGTTCAAATCGTGACTTGGGGGCCTCATTTAAAAAGCATATGAGGCATCTAAAAAAGATGACCTCTACATGTTCCAATGCATTACCCTTATGAGGTCTCACATTTTTGTCCCCATGAGGTTCACTGACCCAATGATGTTGGTGTGTAAACAGAATTTTGTCCTCATGAAGTGATAGAAACAAGTCCACACACACACAGTCACAATGCTGTAGTAAACAGTATATGCTCGTACGGATGTTGACTATATGAGTGAGGCACGCAGACTCCGATGGAGAATAGGAGAAGATTGCCTACAAGAGAAGAGAGAGAGAGACACACACACGCACGCATGCGCGAGAGAGAGAGAGACACACACACACACACACACACGAGAGAGAAGAACCATCAGCTCAGTTGTGATCACATGACGCTCAGCAGACAAAGCGTATCCATACTACTCGTATTGCTAGACCTCACTCATTTATCAAGTCAAAATTTATTAAAAATTTTAGCTCGTCTTGCAAAACACTCGTAAACCAAGTTACTCGCAAACCGAAGTTCCACTGTACCTAGATATATACTTGATATGCTTTTTATGATGATAGGAGTTAAAGCATGTTATTAAACATGGGAATACAGTGGTGCAGTGATAGTGACAAGGTGGCGCCCTGTCCAGAAGCTTCCTCACGCAAGATGCTTGCTGCAGTGTGCGCAACCTTCGATGAAATAATTTATTGCAGCAGTACTGTCTCTTTCAAACGTAATAACTCCTAATTCCTGTCCTTCCTTTTCTTTCTCCAAGTAACCAATTGCCACACAATCAGCTCTGTAATAGATGTTAAGCCATCTGTAAGCTTAGAATGCCGATTCTTCAAAACTTTTAAGGAACATTGAAATATCTTCATAGTACATGTTTAATTATTCCATCCATCTATCCTTCCCGTGTCGCGCCAGCCCCTGCAAGAATACAGCTTGAGGCAGGAACAATCCCTGAAAGGGCGCCAGCTCCTTGCTAGCGCTGCGACACTGTGTCCTCATGTGTTTAATTATTAACAATATAGATTATTTAAATGATGTTATCATTTTATCTGTATAATGTAATAAACATTTTGCTGCATTTCATCTTAAAAATGATATTGTCATCATTTGTAAATATGCGCTTTATAAAGTGGCGCAGGTTGTGCAATATTATAACTGTATCAGTTTACAGTGAGGTAATTGTACTAATAAGTACAAAGCATTCTACAAGGAGCACTTCATGGACTGATTGAGTGTGTTTACAGTTCTTGGGATGAAACTGTTTCTGAACTGCGATGTCCCTAAAGGAAAGGCTCTGAAGCGTTTGCCGTATGAGTGCAGTTCAATAAACAGCATGACAGAGGCAGCATGTGCTTGATGCTGTATACTGATAATTCTCTTTCCGATCAGATTGCACACTCAGATACAGTAGGATAAATAGTCTGAGTGGTGCATTGAGAGAAACAACGCTAAAGCAGCTATGGTATTTGGAATAGTTTGGCCATTCCGTGGACCATTATATTGTTATAGATTAATTATAATCAAATGCCTTAAACTAATAAACAATATGCGGTTAATTTTAATGTATATGATAAAGCCATGTCAGGGATGTGGATCTAAAAAAGAAAGGGAAACCACACTTGAACAAAAGCACTGCTTTGACGCTGGGTGCCACCAGTTTGCAAAACCGAGCGGAGAACTTGCCTACACTAAGCATTTAGCTAGCATGAAAATGTGCGTGGTTTTACACCAAGTTTAGGTTTTATACATCGCGATTTGAGCGTGGAAACAGGAGTACGCAACATTTTTGTGCATACACACTGTTTGTACATTAGGCCTCAGGTGTCTAAAGGGTGTAGTAAGGTACAGATGTACCCCCCTTACTCTATGTCTTGAGGCATACAGTCAGGCATCTGCAACACCTTTGGTTAATTTGTCCTGTAGCGTGCCTGAGGAACATGATGTTTCTGACTGGGTTGCCGTTCTCTCACTCTCTCATTACACTTTCAGGGCACCCTGCTTTACAGGTTCTGTCTTCATTCTTCAGTGGCCCTTGCCTTCTCAAAATTAGTATGATGAGTTGCTAAACATTTCTGTCACTACCAGTGTGGGTTTTCCACGTCTTAAGTGGGTTGTGTATGGCAGTCTGGCTGTAGTCCAAGCCTCTTTGTGGAACTTTGTTAGGACTTGGTTATCTACAGCACAAAGAATCTTAAAATATGCAGCCCAAGGTTTGTTTTGCTGGATGTTTGGTATATAAAAAGTCTTTTTCAGTTTGGATCCACTAGAATTATTGTGGTTTTTGATAAAAATAAATGTACTTGTGTATTTCATTATACATAGTAAATGAACAGTTTACCATGACAACAGCTTCTTCTATTTTTTTGCATTTATATAATCAGTGTCACACACATGTGTAGCAAAGTGTAAAATGTTATCTATAATTTTATTTATTTATTCTTTTTTTTTTGTTATGAACTTCCCCAAAAGTGTTGATCCCTGTAAATAGTTTATAGTATACCAACAATATAAATGGTTGTAGCACGAGCGTTAATTAGCGTCACACCTCACAACCTGTGTGCACGGCGTTTTTGGCTTTAACGCCAGAAGCGCGATGAACGCTGTAGGGGTAGGTTGTGGTTTCAGTTTTTTTCCCGATATTTTTTTATTTTTTTCATTTACTTTGTGTTAATTTATAATCGATTTAATTTATTATTTAATAGGCAGAGGGAAGAAGACGTGCATGTGATGCTCTGTCTATTTCTTTCTTTTTGTTTTGCAAAGGTATGCTATATAAATATATATATATAAATTTTTTTTTTATTTTTTTCTTTTTTATTTTTAAAAATTTATTATTTTTAAATTTAGGTTTTTTTTTGTATAAAGCTATGTGTATTGTAAATAGTTTTCTTTGGAAATTGGAGTAATTTTTTTGTAAATAGTTTTATATGTAATGTGTTTGTATAAAAACGCGAGAAGCGCGGTGAACGCTGTAGGGGCAGAGGGAAGAAAACGTGCATGTGACGCTCTGTCTATTTCTTTCTTTTTGTTTTGCAAAGGGGTTACTGAAAGAGGAAAATAAAAGCTTGTGTTCTAACCCAACGTGCCTACGTGATAATTATTTACACAACGCAGGAAAAAGCAGAGTCGAGTCGGTTACAGAAATGGTGCCATGACCCGGATCCATCAGGTCAGCTGCTGCCGATCACCGGGGTCAAGCAAGTGCCATGAAGACTAAGGTGTCCTCTCTTGTGAGCAGGAGGAATCAGTTTATGTGAGAGCTAACGACGTTAAAAGAACACTTCA
>JANRMT010062806.1:30322884-30488302 GCA_026402145.1 Polypterus bichir lapradei
ATATTTCCATGCAATATGGATGAAAACAAGTACTTTGAGAGAAATCAAGCCACTTTCTTAACACTAGAATTACCAGAGCCTACGAAAAAACTCGTAAATCCGTCCCACCTTAAATCGCTTCTTAAAATCGTTCACAGCTCTCCACCAGCATCTTTTGTCATCTAAATGTGCTGATAAAATCAGGCTGCAAGCAGCCAGCTATTCCATCCCCCCACCGACTTAGAACGTGCATAAACTTCTCCCAGCTCATGCCTTGATTGATTTTCTGGGAGTGAAGTGGAGTTTTAGAGTGGAAATAATAGATCGTTGTTTGGAACACATGCATTTCATGTTTGTTCCGTTTCTACAGTAATCTGTGTAAACACATCGTTAAAACAGAAACGTTTTTTATATTCTACTAGTAGATGACAAAATGTAGGCATAAACTATATAATGTATGAAGCCTGAAGTATCCAAGAAATACTTTCACAAAAGGTACAAATTTAACACAACTGCGCTTTATTCAAAAATATAACTGCAGAAACAAAAAGCCGCCTTAACATGCGACATTGACAGCCATTTATTAAGACAGCCTCCGTGGCGCAATAGAATCAGCTGCCGACTGGGAATCAAAAGGTCGCGAGTTCAATCCTACACCACTCCGTTTTGAGAAGTAAACTGCTCTTAGTCTTACTATTTTAGAATAAAAACATACATTTGATTTCAATCTGTAACAGCCGGTGTAATTTATGATACTTGTAAAGGTTAGCTTTGATTTTTTTTTTAGTCAGTTTTATTATCTCAGCCGCATTCACGAGCCCAAGAACACCCCACCCCCGCATCTGACACTGCTGTTTTCACATAGACGCGCTATAACAGAGGTAAACTCAGCTCCCTTCTACATCGGAGCAAGAATGCACATACCATGTGATACTTCCCATGTAGAAACTAGGGATGCAATAAAGTTTTTAGGGCTGATCACTGATTTCATTTTACTTGAATTGGCCCATTTATCATTTCAAATTCAGACCACATGTGTTACCTGTCCATTTTTTATCAACAAAATTATATCATGTAGGCTTATTGTTCAGCGACTATAAAAAATACTGAAATAAAATAAAATCCTCTTAAAACTAATAACTAATAAAACATGTACACAAACTATTTATCTATTAGACATATTACATAAAAGAAACTAAAATGCTCATGATAATTACATGACTTCTTTCATCTACCCCCCTCCATCCCCCCCACCTCCCCTCTTCTGTCCCATGCAGGCTCCCTTTATCCTGCTGGGTCTTGAGTGAGCTGAGTGCTGACACCCTAAGAGGGTTACATGCAATACTTCCTCAATGACAACTATAGGGCATATGGGCATATAGAAAACAAACTGTACTGTCCTTTAATATAGAGCAGACAGGTAAATTACAGTCTTGTAAACTGGTTTCTTTAAAACTGATGCAGTACACATAGTCCTAACTATGTTTCCCTGTTGCAAATGTCGTGCTGCCTTTACTCCAGATGTGATTCTGTGGCACTGCCAGAATTAACTCTAGGATAAGGTTTAAAATCACCCTTATAACTGAAGCAAATTAAGCAAGCCACCTGATTTATTACAAAGAGGTTCAGCGACTATGCAGTATACTTAAGTTTGTTGTTTTGCCCTATGTTTTTTTTTTGTTTTATTTTTTTATTAATTTTATTGCAATCCATACAAAGCAATCAAGTTTTTACAAAAAGAAAAATTGAGTTAAGAACAGATCGATCCCCACCCTTGAGAGAGAGAGCAAGCCAAACGGCGTAAAAATTTTTACGGCTTTTAAACATACCTAAATTAATAAATTCTCTGTACTTCATGAACTTATTTTAAAATATTACTGATTAGATCCTGCCATGTTTTTAAAAAAGTCTGTACGGATCCTCTAACTGAGTATTTGATTTTTTCCAATTTCAAATAATATAACACATCGGTTTCCCACTAACTTAAAAGAGTTTGGGTTCTTCCAGTTTATAAGAATAAGTCTGCGTGCCAAAAGTGTAGTGAATGCAATCACAATTTGTTTGTCTTTCTCCACTTTAAGCCCCTCTGGAAGAACCCCAAACACAGCTGTTAATGGGTTAGGAGGGATTGTGAGTTTAAGGCTGTCTGAGAGGTAATTAAAAATTTTTGTCCAGAATAATGTTAATTTGGTGCAGGCCCAGAACATGTGACCCAGTGAGGCTGGGACTTGGTTGCAGCATTCGCAGGTTGGATCATGCCCTGGAAACATTTTGGAGAGTTTTAGTCGAGACAGATGTGCTCGATATATAATTTTAAGTTGTATAATTGTATGCCTTGCGCATATGGAGCTCGAGTGAATTCTCTGCATTGCTACTTTCCACTCCTTTTCTGATATATTAATTGAGAGATCTTTTTCCCAGTGTCCTCTTGGATCTTTGAAAGGGAGGGATTGTTAAATGATTTTATATATTGTAGAGATGGGGTCTAAGTCCTTGAGATTGAGCGATATTTTTTCCAGCATGGATGAGAGTGCAAGATGAGGATAATCTGGAAGGTTCTGTTTAACAAAGTTCTTGATTTGAAGATAGTGAAAGAAATGTGTAGCTGGAATGTTACATTTGGAATGTAATTGTTCATAGGATGCAAAGACTTTGTCTATATAAAGATCTCTAAGCAAGTTAATTCCAAATTTTTTCCAGATATTAAAAACTGCATATGTTTGTGAAGGTTGAAAGAGGTGGTTCTCTTGCAGAGGTGCCACAGATAGAAGCTTCTCCGTCTTAAAATGCTTTCTACATTGGTTCCAGATTCTAAGTGAGTGGAGCAAAATTGGGTTATTTGTATATTGCCGATAACGTGTATTTATTGGAGCACAGAGCAAGGAATACAAAGAAGTACTGCAGGATTTTACTTCTATTGCAGTCCATGCCTGTGTATGTTCTTCTATTTGTTTCCAGGTTCTTATCACCTGTATATTTGCTGCCCAGTAATAAAACTGGAAGTTAGGTAGAGCAATGCCGCATTCTGCCTTTTGTCTTTGTAGGGTCGCTCTTTTGATGCGTGGATGTTTTGAATTCCAAATAAATGAGGTTATTGTTGAATCTAATTGCCTAAAAATGATTTATTAATGTATATTGGAATGTTTTGAAATAAAAAAGGAGCTTAGGAAGAATATTCATCTTAACAGTGTTAATTCTTCCAGCTAGAGTGAGATGAAGGGTTGACCATCTATGCAAGTCTTGTTTAATTTTTTCCATGCAGACGGCAAAGTTTTGTTGATATAGAGCTTTATGTTTACTTGTGATGTTTACCCCTAGGTATTTAAACTGTTCTGCAATGATAAAAGGTAGGGTATCTAATCTAATATTATATGCTTGAGAATTCACTGGAAAGAGTACACTTTTATTCAGATTAATTCTGAGACCAGATATCTTTTGAAATTCTGTGAGTGCTGTTAAGACTCCAGGCACAGAATTTTCTGGGTCCGATATATACAATACCATATCGTCTGCGTATAATGAGATTTTCTGTTCCAGTCCTTCTCTGCTAATCCCCTTTATCTGATCAGTATTTTGATAATGTATTGCCAGTGGTTCAATGGCAATCACAAACAGCAGCGGTGACAAGGGGCATCCTTGTCTAGTGCCACGTTCTAGTTTAAAGTAGTCTGAGCAAATGTTGTTGATGCAATCTGAAGCTTCTGGGTTAGTATACAGTAATTTAATCCATGCACAAATGTTCGGGCCAAACCCAAACTTCTCCAATGTAGTAAAAAGGTATTTCCATTCAATCATGTCGAATGCTTTTTCTGCATCCAATGATAATAATATTTCTGGGGTGTTTGATTTAGTTGGTGAGTATATTACATTAAACAGGCGTCGAAGATTTGAAGATAAGTGTCAGCCCCTAATAAATCCAGTTTGGTCTTGTGATATTACTGAGGGGAGCACTTTCTCCATCCTTCTAGCTATGATTTTAGAGAGTATTTTAACGTTGTTATTCAGAAGTGAAATTGGTCTGTATGATGCACATTGTGAGAAGTCCTTATTTTGTTTTGGAAAAACAGTGATTAGTGCTTGGTGAAATGTTTGAGGAAGAGAGTGGTTATCTCTGGCTTCTGTAAATGTTGCTAATAAGAGGGGAGCTAGCTGAGCGGAGAATTTCTTGTAAAATTCTGCAGGGTAGCCATCAGGGCCAGCTGCTTTCCCGCCTTGGAGTGACTTTATAGCATCTAGTAATTCTGATAACGCCAGAGGTTTATCAAGTTCCTCAGCACTAAATGTGTCTATTTGTGGTATCTGTAATGTATCCAGAAATGTATTAGATTGTGTATTGTCTTCTTTAAACTCAGTAGTATATTGGGATTTATAGTAGTCTCTAAAAGTGTGCATTATATTTTTGTATTCGACGATTTTGTCTCCGTTCGTGTTGGTAATTACCGAGATTGCGTTGCGCACTTCTTGCTTGTGACTTTGTTGAGCTAAAAGCTTATTAGCTTTCTCTCCATGTTCATAATAATGATGTCTGGATTTGTAGATTAGTTGTTCAGTTTCTTTAGTTGTCAAGAGGTTTAATTCCGAATGTAGAGCCTGCCTCCTCCTATGTAGAGTCTCGCTTGGTAGTCTGGCGTGTTCTTCATCTATTGTAGTACTTTCGCTTTTTATCTCTGCTACTTTCTTGGCTTTGGATTTATTTCTGTGGGAAAGATATGAGATAATCTGTCCTCTTAAAAAGGCCTTAAGAGTTTCCCAGAGTATTCCTGCAGAGATCTCGGGTGATGTATTTGTCTCTAGAAAGAATTTAATTTGTTTGGATATAAATTCCGTACAATTCTCGTCAGCTAATAGAAGTGGGTTGAGGCGCCATCTGAGGGGTGAGTGTATGGGGCTTAGTAATTTTAGCTCAAAGATCATAGGTGCATGGTCAGAAATAGCAATAGCATCGTATTTGCAAGATTTAATCATAGGCAAGAAGTTATTGTCTATAAAGAAGTAATCAATCCTTGAGTAGCAATGATGTACTGGAAGAGTACTTTCTTTCTCTTTAATTCGTGATTCAGGCCTTTAACATTCCAGGTTACAAAGTTAACTGTTGCATCATGGAGACACTGATTCTGAGTTCTTGATGTCATTTTATAGTCTTAACTGGAAGTGAGACAGCTTCGGCCTTAATTTCCTATTTCCCCTAGAGTTGTTGCCATGCAGCTTATTATTACGTTTGTAGTTATAATTATAAAGATTAATAGAATAGATTAGGTATAGATCAAGCCTGCTCTCTTTCTCTCCCCCCCTTAACCCCCACCCTCCCTTTTTGCCTCCCCAAGTGAGGCTAAAACCCACTTTACACAGTCCCAGTCCTCTGACATACCCAGAGACAGAACACGTCCAAAGCAAAACAAGCCCCAATGCAGCGGCGTTTTAGGGTTAAAAGATAGAGCTATCTATTACCAATATAGTCTTTAAAAAAGAAAAAAAAAAAGAATTTTGCACTTAAAATATATATATAGTATTCAGCAATTAAGATGATACACCCAGATAATAAACCCGGGTGATGGTGTTAAAGATGTGTCCAGAATAAGCATAACAAGTCTTAATGCAGTAATAGCAATAACAATAAACCAAGGGTGTGATATTGAACAGTCTCGTTGAGGGTAGAGATTAAATAATTAGGGAAAAAAAAAAGAAAGAAAAAGTAATTAAGCACAATAAAACATAAACCCTATTATTTGTACAGATGGAGCCACGTCAAATAGCCGCGGCCGTGTGAATGGCGTGCGAATGGCGTACGCAGGGAACTGCGTCACCTGAACTGGAGTGCAGTAGAGTCCGTTCCACCTGTTCTTCCATAATTTCAAAAATAGTTTTACCTATATCGGAGTCTAAAAGGGCCGCTAACATTGTAATTTCTTCCGATAAATCTTCAATTCTCTCTCTGAAATACGTAATATCTTCGGCAGAATCCATTTCATCGGCAGTAGTAAGCATTTTTCTAATTAATTCTTGTGCTATCGATTCACCAATCAGTAACTAGAGGGCGTGTTAGAGCCCACCCTCTCAACTTTAACGAGTGAAAGTGACAGTTTTATTTCAAGTCGTATTTCATGACGGTTTGCAGGAATGTTACGTACAAAATGAAATAAATAAATGAGCAACAAAAAACATGTTTCGTGACACACTTATTTATTTATGCTCTCATTTCATGATACATTTATTTATTAAGGTTTCATTTCATGATACATTTATTTATGCTCACATTTCACAGTACTTTTATTTATTTACGCATTTATCTATTTATTTAATTTTGTCTGAAATATTCCTCCATACCCCCCATCTGACAATGCTGTTTTCACATAAATACGTGCTATAGCTCAAATGTGATTTATTTGGAGACGCGCTACAGCTCGAATGTTATTTATATAGGGAAGAAAGTACAGTGTCAGGTGCTCATTCAGTGTAATAGGAACCATAGCACAGAGAGGTGTGTACACTGCAACAAGTACGCATGTCGTAAATGTTGGAAGGGTGTGAGGGAATTGTTAATATTTGAATGGGATGATTTTATATAGCACGGATCGGAAATCAGCAGTTCTTAGCATTGCCCCACGCAAGCTGTCGTATCAACCGCCTACTGTAACTTGCTTTATTTTTTCTTCACTTATAGTCTAGAATAAAAGTGAACTTGTTTTGTTATACTTGTACACAACAGATGTTCCTGTGTTTGAGCGACCCGGGTATGCTCAAAAAAAAATAGACGTGTAATACCACGAAAAGTGCACGCATGCACAGCAGTTCGCAAAAACATTGGTACGAGAATGCAGTCACAAGTACGCTGCAGAGCTATAGCGCGTCTTCAGATTGGGGGGGGAGGATCTTGAACACGACTGAGAGAATGAAAAGTGAATAAAAAAAAAACTAACCTTTACAAGTATCATAAATTACACTGGCTGTTACACACTGAAATCAAATGTATGTTTTTATTTTAAAATAGTAAGAATAAGAGCAGTTTACTTTTCAAAAGAGAATCGTGCAGGATCGAACTCATAACCTTGTGGTTACAAGTCAGCAACTGTTACCATTACACTACCATGGCAGTTGATAGATGTATGTGTCAATGTGGCATGTTAATGCGGCTTTTTTCCTGCAGTTATATTTTTGAATAAAAGCATACTTGTTCTGTTATATTTGTACCTTTTATGAAGCAGTTAATTTGATATTTGGACTTCAGGCTTCATACATTATATAGTTTATGCCTACATTTTGTCATTTACTACTACAATATGAAAAACGTTTCTGTTTTAAAAATGTGTTTACACGGATTACTGTAGAAACGGAGCACATGTGAAATACGTGTATTCCAAATAATGATCTATTATTTCCACTCTAAAACTCCACTTCACTCCCAGATAATCAATCAAGGCATGAGCTGGGAGAAGTTTGTGCACTTTCTAAGTCGATGGGGGGATGGAATAGCCGGCTACTTGCAACTTTTCTTTATCAACACATTTCGATTAACAAAAGACGCTGGCGGAGAGGTGAGAACGGTTTTAAGAAGCGATTTAAGGTGGGACGGATCTAAGAGTTTTTTCGTAGGCTCTGGTAATTCTAGTGTTAATGGACTATTCGCGGTAAGTGGTGACTTTATTAATTTATTTATTTTTATAAAATTTGTTTGGGGTAGTTTACAGATTATTTCCCAGTTTAGTTTTTTATTGGCCGTTTTGAAAATCACTGGCAGCACCAGCACCGGTCAGATGTAACTTTAGATAACTTAATGGTCTGTTTACCAAGTCTGGAGTTAACATTACAGCTTACTGTCAGTGTCACAAACTCACAATGTCACTCCTCTTTTAATCAAAAAGACGCTTTGCAGCAAAATATAATTTATCAGTATATTAAATGGAACTAGGTAAAATACACCGTAATGTAAAATACTGTACATAGCCTGCATTTGTATTCCGTACCTACAATGATCGGTATAGATAGATTACAGACGTACCATGTCTTTAAGGATTGTTAACCCAGATAGCACACACACGTCGCAGAGACGTCTATGCGACGTCATCTTTTTCATCAGGCAGATGTCTGGCAGAGGGCGTTTGTCTTTAAGGATTATTAAGGATGTCTTAAAAAATATTTTACTAACTAGTTTTCTCGACATTTCCACTTTATTCTCGACATTTACGTCGAGATTAAAGTCGACATTTCCACTTTATTCTAATAGTTTATTTTGTCAGTAGAATGTCGCAAACTAAACTTCATCTTAAAATGAATGTTTAATTTACTAGATTTTCTCAAACCGCGTCATTAATTAATGTAGCACATTAAATGCTTTATATTAAGTGTTCCTCGACCCAGTTGTTAATCTCTATGCGCTTCTTAAACTGACTTCCTCTTGCACTGAGAGGCGCAGACAGCGATCGCCGCACATTGACTTCATGATATTCCTGCTCTAAGAACATTCAGAATACTAAGAGAAATGCTTGATATCTTCTTCACAATGAAATGCATTAAAGCATGTATTAAACATGGGTGGCGGGGGGCACGGTGGTGTGGCTATAGAGCTGCTCCCTTGCATTAAGGGGTCCCCAGTTGTATGTTCAGTGTAGTGAACTTTATGGCAGGTGTGACGAGGCTCCAAAAAACTGGATACATGAATGGGTATCGCACAGGTTTAACTTAAATATTGGGCTCGTGATGTGGTGGTCGGAGACACGAACGCAGAATTCAATGAATGTTCTTCTGAGCGGGCTTTCTTTATTGCATGCGTGCTGTCTCTATCTGACGTACTAAACCTCCAGTCCCTATCCTTGCTTTTTCTTTCTGCACATAACCAATCACCACACGATAAACGTCTTTGTGAAATTAAAACAAGTTATAAACTTAGACCTCGGAGTTTTCAGAACTTTAAATTATTAAAGCATGTGGGGGCACGGTGCTTGCTGGGATGGAGTTTTCAGAAATTAAAAAAAAATCTTCATTATACATGTTTAATTATGCAATCCATTCAGGGTTGCGCCCATCCCAGCAAGCATCTTGTGTGAGGCAGGAGTAAATCCTGAATGAGGTGCCAACACATCGCAGGGTGAATACGTGGAACACATAAAGTAGCAGGGTCAATAATACATAACAAAGCCCCACAACCTACATGTATTTGAAAGGAAACTGAAGCACGCCGAGTAGACCCACCAGAAAAAAACATGCAAACTCAAGGCAGGGAACACCCGGGACCCCCTTGCTGCGAAGCAGCAGCGCAACCACCACGCCACCGTGCCCCCACATGCTTTAATACATTTTAAGTTCTGAAAACTCTGAGGTCTAAGTTTATAACTTGTTTTAATTTCACAAAGACGTTTATCGTGTGGTGATTGGTTATGTGCAGAAAGAAAAAGCAATGATAGGAACTGGAGGTTTAGTACGTCAGATAGAGACAGCGCGCATGCAATAAAGAAAGCCCGCTCAGAAGAACATCCATTGAATTCTGCGTTCGTGTCTCCGACCACCACATCACGAGCCCAATATTTAAGTTAAACCTGTGCGATACCCATTCATATATCCAGTTTTTTGGAGCCTCATCACACCTGTCATAAAGTTCACTACACTGAACATACACCTGGGGACCCCGTAATGCAAGGGAGCAGCACTACAGCCACGCCACCGTGCCCCCCGCCACCCGTGTTTAATACATGCTTTAATGCATTTCATCGTGAAGAAGATATCATGCACTGTATGTTAGTATTCTGAATGTTCATAGAGCAGGAATATCATGAAGTCAATGTGCGGCGATCGCTGTCTGCTGTCTGTGTGCAAGAGGAAGTCAGTTTAAGAAGCGCATGGAGATTAAAAACTAGGTCGGGGAACACTTAATAAAAAGCATTTAATGTGCTACATTAATTTATGACGGGGGTTTGAGAAAATCTAGTAAATTAAACATTCATTTTAAGATGAAGTTTAGTTTGCGACATTCTACTGACAAAATAAACTACTAGAATAAAGTGGAAATGTCGACTTTAATCTCGACATTTTGATTTTTTTTTCTTCACTGTGTCCGTGTTTTTTTTTTTCACCGTGGCCCTAATACGCTTCCGTATCATCATGAGTTGTGTATTGAGTGATTTAACACATCTGTTTTATTAATCGGTTTGTTGTTGTTTTTTTTACCACGTCATCTATTTATGAAACTACAGTATGTTGACAATACAAGAACTGCCTGTACAGTATATTAAAGATACGGTATAGGGCTTCCTGGACACTGCAGTTAACTGAAGCAGTCAATGCTCCATCTGGCGGGATTATACAGCATTGCAACCATCTTTTTAGAAAGCGCATGGGGGCGTTTATGGGGAGGGGCATCGTTAACTGCGTCATCGCGGGGGATCACATTCCGTGCAAGGATCGTGCATGGTCCTGTCATGGTCCTGTCATGGACCTGTCATGCTCCAGGCGGCTGTTTGACGTGGCTCCCACTGTATTTGTGATCCCATTATTGTTTATGCACCCCTTATTCTATTCATTTGTTATACAACTCTCATGGTTAATTATTGTTAGATTTATTGGTTTACTTTGGCTTAGAGATACAGATAGCACTTACATTGTTTAGAGAGTGTGACTGTACAGGTCAGCTCCAAGCTACCGAGTCCTTCCAGGAGTGTCTTGAACTTGCTACTGCTGATAACACAACCAAGGGATGAACCAGGCAAATAAGAACACTCACACAAAGTGAGGATTATGTGATAAATGTATCAGTGCTTTCATTAAAACTATCCAAAACAAAACAGTATTCAAATAAATAGTGCAGTGTTCCATCCATTATAAATAAATAAATAAATAATCCATAAAAAGAAACCAGTATTCAGTGGAGGTTAAAACTGTCAATAAATAATCCTTTTTAAGGTCAACATCTCACAGGCAGGAAAACTGTCCTTTTAAATCAGGGTCCCTAGTGCAACGTCTCCTCTGCTTACCTCTGCTGCGAGGCCTTGCAACAGAGGAGACACTCATTCGATAGATACAACTATCTACCTCTTACTACAGGTCCAGGTCCCTCCCGTTCCATGACACCCAATGCAGCTTAAAATCTGGACCTCAATTTGGGAAGGCTTGGGTCCTTGTGGTCATCTAAGCCCCAACTCCTGCTGTCTTCCCAGGCTTTCGCAGCGAATCCCACAGGCAAGTTACTTCAGCTCTCTGGTTGCTCAGCTGGAGCAGCCTTCTCCAGCCCCTGAGGCCCCATGTGCTCCCCAAGGGACTCTCCTTCTGGCTGCCTGCCTGCCTCCTGTATCTCTCTCTCTGTCTTGCTCACTCATGCACCGTCTCTCTCCGTCTCCTGCCTTCTCCCTCCTTTCTTTAACTTCCTTTTGTTTTATCTTTTCTTTCATCTACCCCCCACCTCCCCTCTTCCGTCCCATGCAGGCTCCCTTTATCCTGCTGGGTCTTGTGAGAGCCTCCAGAGGGAGCTGTGGAGAGGAGTTTCCTCCTTTTAGGAAGGTTCCTCTTGACCCAGAAGTGCCTCCTGGAGGCAATGTGGCAGCACCCGAAATACTCCCTAGTCCGGTATAAAGGAAGCCACGCCTCCTCACTTCAGAGGAGTCGGGTGAATGGAGATGAAACTCATTGAGGAGTGGAAGAGAGAGAGAGAGAAAGAAAGTAAAGAGCAAAAGAGAAAATGTTATTGTATTTAGCAGAGAAACTTGTATAACAGAGGAATTTGTACAATAAATCATTTGTTTGCACCCGGCACTTGTGTTTGTATTATTGTGCCTGGGGTTTAGGGTGCTGCAGTGCCCACTACTGGTCACAACATATATTATGTAGTGTTGTAATAATAATAATAATAACTCTTTATATTTGCGTTATTTGTTGTCATTATATCATTCTATCAAGATCACAAAATATATTTTAATAAGTATTTTTAATAGCAATTTAATAGCCTCTCATTTCAAAAAGTAGTTCACTTAATCTAAAGAGGCTGCGACTTGATATTACAAGAAATGCTTGATGTTCATTTAAAAGATAAGCTCAGTATTTTTCAAGTCAAAGTTATTTCTTTACAAGCAGGGTATATATGCATTTGCCATATGAAACTGTGTTCTGAAGTAAAGCCTTCTCTATACATTAAAAAAATATCTTGCCCGCACTGGTGCTCTACAATTGAGGCTATGTGGCATTAGGGCACCACTGCAAAAATGTAAGCCTAAAAACTTACAGATAAAGCACAAATATTTTTGATATAAGAAAACATGCCTTCCGTGTTACTAACACGTTTGTGAAAAATGAGGGAGATTTGGAAATAATCATTTTATCACATATTCCTGGTGTTATTTTTCTTGAGGTAAGGATATGTTTTTTATTCACTTGTGCGAGTTCTCACATAAAAACAAAAGTTAATAAAAACAAAATGAAAAATGTGGCATGAAAACTTCACTGTGATTTTGTCTTTCAAGACGAAACTATACCCTGAGTATTGAAAGGTGATTGTAGAAGAAGACAAATGCTGAAGTGGCATTGACAGCTAGTCTCCTTTTAAAATGGCTGAATCTTATAATATTAGTGTGTTTTTGTTCAAAAATGACATGCTTAAACTATTTTATAATGTGTGCTTATATGCATGACACAGATCAATTTTGGACGTATTTAGTAAGTTTTTAAGCTTTTGTTTTTTGGTCATGACCCATAGCCTCCGTTGTGAAGTGTCACTGTGGGCTAGATCTTTTTTTTAACTTATAGAAAGTTTTGTGTGACAAATGCATATATACCATGTTTGAGAAGAAGTAACTTTGATAAAAACTTAGTCTTTAACAAGAACTTGAATTTGATACACTTTTGTTTTTTAATTTGATACAATTTTGGGATATTTATATTAGTTTTATTAGGCGTTATGTTCCAAATTTTATTCCCATATCTGAAACATATGTGTCATAGGTTACTTGGAGACCGTAAAATTACCTTTTAAAAGTAATGTTGTAAATAGGTGATGTGAGATCAATGCCAAAATGTGGGTGATGCGTCTGCCTAGGGTTGCTTTTTCCATTGCAGAGGTAATGGCAAGCACAACTTCTCATACTCACCACATAATGTGTCCATCGGTCAGTAGTCGATGCGGGGAACCATTTATCTGGCCCAATCTTTTCTTTTCTGTCTTCTCCACTCCAGGATGAACTGACCCAGGCCGCTGATTTGCAGCCGCTGAGCCTACCAGATGAGGAGGACTATCTGTTCCTGAACTGAAGAACGGAATCAAGGCAGGATGACTGATAACATCACTGCTTGTTTGCTGTGTCTGTGTGTATTAAAGTCCTAGCTCCCATTTCAATAAACTCCCTGGCTGATTCTGTTTTGACTTGAATAAAGCCAGTTTTCCTGAAGCCTTTGGACTCATCCTTATCTTTCAGGTGCAAGACAGTGACGCATCACAGTGATTGTTTCTTAAAATGGATTACAGCATGTCCAGTCCAGGGCTAGTTCATGCATTGCACTGTGTCCTGCTTGGATAACCTCTGAATGCTCATTACCCTTTCCTGGAAAACATGATTTAAAGAAATAGATGGAAGACATCTCAGGGCTAAAGCCACCATATTGCTGTCATTTTTTAGTGATCGTTGTTTGATTCCTAAGGACATTTCTATTAAAGTAAAACATGGTGAAATGAGAGAGGTTGAATGGATAAAAGGTTGTATTAAATGATATCTTAGCAGTTATGTTTTATCAATATGGAGTAATAATATTATCATAAACATAAATGAAAAATACAGATCTTCCTTCAATAAGGCAATGTGGGAGGAGCAGAAAGATAATATTTTAATATATTCTTTGGAAAAATGTTTGAAGCTTTATATAATGTGTGTCTTTTTATTCAGGATTGTAAATCATTTATGATTAGAGAGTAGTTGTGATCTAGAATTATTACTCTGTGCATTCCTATAACCTCTCACCGAAAAAGAAGTAATCAGATAATTAGATCCAAAGCCAGTATGTGGCTGCCTCATAATAGTGATGTAGTAAGCATTCTTTCTGGTCATTTTACACTTCAAAGAAACAAGCTCCAACATACAGTAGACTCAGCAAAAATAAACTAGACTTGTATTCCCAATATATTTTGACAAAGTCAATTCTTAAATCCTTTTTACCAAGAAATTGCTCACTGATGCAGATATTGTTTCACAATCCAGCTTTAGAAGTTGTTTTTTGCACTTTTTTATTATGAATTTTCTTTATTTTTTATAACAGATATTTTTCTCAGGATCATAAATTACAGCTTTAAGCAGTTTGGCAATGTTGTGTTCAGTGTAAGCATTGTAAAATATATTTTTAACATATTCCACATTTGACATAATTAAGCATATACATTAGCCTGAAGGGCTGATCAAGATTTATAGTACTGGGCCAAAGCTTTCAGAATTTAAGTGGATTTTTGTTATATAGCATTTGATGTTCTGCTATTGGATTGATGGATGATAAATGGGTTCTTTTCAGTTTTCCGTGACTGCTTGAAGGAAGCATTTTCATGGATAACCAAAGAAGTCAATATACTGGACAGTATACTATATACATTAGCAACTTCCTCACACTGGGTCAAATATATGTGATATTTGCCTTATATATCACTCTGACATGCAAGTAATAAATTTAAAATAATCAAAATCAATTCTGCAATTTGAAAATGAAATTGCACTTATAAAAGTGGTATCACTGCAGCAAGTCTATAAAACTAATTCATTGTTATTGATAGGGTTAATTGTTATTTTATCCATCATTTATTTTATTCACTCACTCTTCATGGTGCAAAAGTGCAATGGTTGCAAAATAAGTACAAATATCAAAAATGAAAATATAGTCTAATTGCACTGATTACTTAATTTTATATTTGCAGAAATTAGTTTGTTTACAAGAGATAATGAGCAAGTAGCTTGATAAAAATGCACACTGATGAAGAGAGAATGTATATGACCTTGAAAAGCTAATTCCTGTAGTAAGTTATTCAATTGACCAATGGTAAAATGTTAAACTGTAAGATCCTTTTTGTGCTAGTTGAAGTGAGTCTTTTTTTTATTTTATTTTATTTTAATGCAATATGAACACTTTTTCACATTAGCTTTGTTATTCATTAAGAAAAGTATTTAATGCCAAAGTTAAAGAAAAAACTAGAGATTATTTTTAAACTAATTATAAATACAAAAGACACACCTACATCTGGCGCAAAAGAAGGAATTCTTTTCACAGCCATTCAGGATATGTATAGCTGAAAGAACTGCATTTGATTAATTCACAGCTGCTAACAAAAACTGTACAATAAACCTAAAGAAAATCTTCAAGCATTCAAATTTCTCTATTATCGTCTGATTAGTAACAGTATAAAGAAATGTGGCACACCTAGATGAGCTGAGAAGGAGTTATGGTATTAGGTTTATAGTCAGCTATGGAAAAAGTATGTTTGCTGTTTTCGGAAGCAGAGAAAAGATAGATGTGGAAGTCAGCAAATAATCTATGACTTTTTGGAAGTTTCCAAAAAATGTGTATTACTCTACTGAAAGATTCTGCACAAGATGGAAATCAATTAAATAAAGATCCATTCAACATTTACAAAGTGCAGCTGTATTTGATGAAAGCTGGGTTTAATTAGAGTGAGCTAAGCTGCTCAGAGACCAGGAGAGAGATACATTAGAATGCATGTCCTACTGGTTTAATAGCTACTGATCACAAGGAATATGTTGGTTAGTGTGTGGAGGTGGCATTTTGGATGATGTCTTTTACAGTGGCAGATATTTCAAAGTGTCATACAATCAGAGATATTTCAAATGGGAAAAAATATAGTACCTTGATTTATTATACTGCAGTACTGAAATATATCTGTATTCTAACTAAACATAGAAAATTCAGATCACCTCTTATGAATAATACTGCATACCTGACAGTAAGGCTCTGTCCACACAGGCAATCATATCTTGGTTAAATGAATGCGCTCTAGGCGACCTATGCGTTTAAGTTGTGTTTTGTAGTGGTGCTAAATTGACTTCAAGGTGTTCTGGGCACGTCTAACTGGGAAGACCCAGGACACGCTGGAGGGACTATGTCTCCCGACTGGCCTAGGAACACCTCGGGATTACCCCGGAAAAGCTAGAAGAAGTGGCTGGGGAGAGGGAAGTCTGGGCATCTCTGCTCAAGCTGCTGCCCCCGTACCCCGATCTCGGATAAGCGGAAGAGGATGGATGGGTGACGTTATATTCGCGTTCATTTGACTCTGGCAAGCACCAACCTGTAGCTCAGATTGTAGTTTTGTCTGTTTTCCTGTGGTGGCAGTTATCACGCAGTCCAGAGTGTGTTTAACCTGTGGTGAAGTTCAGCCTTCATTGGTTTCACGAAATGTGGATCAGTTGTATTTATTGGATCTGAACATTGACCTCCTTGTGTTAAAAATCCTCCTGATGCAGTGACTTAGCACCGCCACTAATGGGTTCACCCTCTATCAGCACAGCGTGTGCATAACCTTTGCCGGTCAAACAATATGCAAGTCAGTATTAGCCCTGAAGAGCAGATACTTGTCACCTTGAAGTAAGCAAACAGACAAACAGTACTCGAGTATGCACTCACCCACCGCCATTAATAATCCATAGTAACTAAAGTTATGTAATTAGCACAAACCTACAAACTCTTTTGAATTCTCTATTATTATCATTATTATTTTCTTGATAATGTGTGTAAATGTGTGTGTGTATATATATTGTGGATCACCAGGAGGCATACCAGCTACTCTACCCGACACAGGCAGGCACGGATAAAAGTACTGATGCAACACACCTTTATTTTTTGGTGTGAGAATAGCTTCCCCCTGCTTCCTACCCTTACAGCACAGCTCTTCAATTAAGAACCCAAGGTTCTTTTCTTCTTTCACTTATACATGCTGCCACTCCTCCTCACACAAGTTTCATCCTTTTTCACCCGACTCTGGCCCCTGGAGTAGTGGCTGCTGACTCCTTTTATAAAGTCAACGAGCACCTGGAGCACTTCCAAGTGTGGCAACGCATGGCTCCAACACAGTCCAAGCGCAGTCTGGCGGTGGCCATACAGCAAGCCAGGGCGGCTGCCCTCTAGTGTCCTGGGGAAGGTAATACCCAGAACACTGTCTCTTCTCCTGTCTTTTCAATACAGGGACATCCCGGCTGGGCAAGGGTTCATCCGTCACACTATAATTATATACAAGAGGGTACCCAAAAATAGCCGGAATCTGTACCTGGTGTGCAAGTTAGACTAGGTGTAGCATACTTGGAGTATTCTGGGGCAGTCTACCAAGTGGCATTGCTCTGTATTGTGCGTACGGCATTCCGTGTTGGTTTTTCTTGGTGCTTATTAAACGTGTTCTGCAATTTTTGTGATGGGTGATCACAAGTCTGGGTTAAATTTTGTTTTCTCTTAGGGAAAACAGCTGCTGAAACTAGTGTTGCTTGAAACTGCTTTTAAAGAGGAAGCTTTAAGTAAAACACAGGCCTACGAGTGGTTTTCGCATTTCAAACGAGGGGAAATGTCACTTAATCTTGCACTGTGCAACATTTTCTTGTTCCCGCATATGACAAAAGAACACAAAGGAACGTGTTTTTGTACCATCAAGGAATTTAAAGAAAAATTGCTGCAGGCATTGGACAACGTTCCTCTTCAGCAATTCCAAAAATGTTTCCACCAGTGGGAAAACTTTAAGACAAGTGCATTTATTCATATGGAGAGTACTTTTAAGGAGACTGAAGTTTCAGTAAATAAAAATTATTAAAAGAATCTTTTTTGTTTTTAATTCCGGTTATTTTTGGATACCCAATATTGCAGAAGCTACATGGGCTGGACAGACATCCCGGCCAGGAGAGGGGATGGTTCTTTACCCAGACGGGAGGTCCAAAAGGGATGGACGTTCAGTTCACTAGGAAAGAAAGACGTCACTGAAAGTACACTAGATGGCAGCAGCCCTGAATGTCGGTGCCCCCTAGGAAACCAGCAAGGCATGCTGGGAGGTGTAGTTTGGCAGTGCAAACCTGCTGGATTCACTGGGTGTCACGTGAGAGCGTCCTATTATAATGGACTTTCGCATGACATGGAAGTGCTTCAATTGGGCAATTGCCCTGGCACCGGAAGTACTCCCAGCTCTGTAATAAAAGGGACCGCACTCCTTTATCCAGGCAAATCGGAGCTGGGAGGTAGTGGAGCAACATTTGAGTGAAGGAGGGTAGTGTGGTAGGAAGAAAGTATTGTGGAGAGAAAAACTGTGTTTTCTGCTTGTGTAACAGTTTTGGATGTATCTATACTAATAAAAGGCAAAGCCCTCACTGACTGACTCACTCACTCACTCACTCACTCACTCACTCACTGACTCATCACTAATTCTCCAACTTCCCGTGTAGGTAGAAGGCTGAAATTTGGCAGGCTTATTCCTTACAGCTTACTTACAAAAGTTAAGCAGGTTTCATTTTTCGAAATTCTACACGTAATGGTCATAACGGTCGACAACGTCCGCCATGTTGAACTTTCTTATTTATGGCCCCATCTTCACGAAATTTGGTAGGCGGCTTCCCTGCGGTAACCGAAACCGATGTACTTACTTATTTCGATGGTATGACGCCACTGTCGGCCGCCATATTGAACTTTCCAACGTCACCAATTTTCCAACTTCCCGTGTAGGTAGAAGGCTGACCCCGTCTTCATGAAATTTGGTAGGTGGCTTCCCTGCACTAACCAAAACCGATGTACGTACTTATTTCGATGGTATGACGCCACTGTCGGCCGCCATATTGAACTTTCCAACGTCACTAATTCTCCAACTTCCCGTGTAGGTAGAAGGCTGAAATTTGGCAGGCTCATTCCTTACAGCTTACTTACAAAAGTTTAGCAGGTTTCATTTCAAAATTCTACGTGTAACGGTCATAACGGTCAACAACGTCCGCCATGTTGAACTTTCTTATTTACGGCCCCATCTTCACGAAATTTGGTAGGTGGCTTCCCTGAGCTAACCGAAACCAATGTACGTACTTATTTCAGTGGTATGACGCCACTGTCAGCCGCCATATTGAACTTTCCAACGTCACTAATTCTCCAACTTACCGTGTAGGTAGAAGGCTGAAATTTGGCAGGCTCATTCCTTACAGCTTACTTACAAAAGTTAAGCAGGTTTCATTTCGAAATTCTACGCGTAATGGTCATAACGGTCAACAACGTCCACCATGTTGAACTTTCTTATTTATGGCCCGATCTTCTCGAAATTTTATAGGCGGCTTCCCTGCACTAACCGAAACCAATGTACGTACTTATTTCGGTGGTATGATGCCACTGTCAGCCGCCATATTGAACTTTTCAACAGTCTTTGTTACTTATGGGCCCATCTTCAAGAAATTTGGTACACGGGTTCCCAACGCTAACTGAATCCTACTTACGTACATATATACGTCCATAACCTGCATCTCGGTCACCGTGTGAGGTGGCGTTGGGTCCCCCATCCCAACGCTTCCCACGTTGTTGGCTGCCTGCCTATATAAGACCGTCCGTCGCTCCGGTCTCTACATTCCCTTCCTTGCTTCACGTATCCCTACTGATAACTACAGCCTTTTTGTTTAATCCACGGCTTCTCCGCCGTTTTATTGTTTGTTTATTACAATTATAGTTATTGTATAGGTATTTTAGACTTACTTTACATTGCTCGGGTACCCATTTCCTTTATCATTCCAACCCCGATTACCATGTCTATCGAGGTGATCACTATCGATCAAAGAACTGTCACTGACTAAGTGGTTTCCATGCCCGGAGATGGCACCTACCTTTTCCATTCTCTTTGTTACATATTGCACGGCCATATCAGGCTCACTCTTGATATCCGGAGGAACATTGTGTCTTATGTGTTGAATGACTGGGACAGGTTCAAGGTGTGGACTGATGACGGTACAGGAGATAATTATACTACACAGGAGCACTATAAGAGTGAAATGCTTAAGCCCTTCACCTATGGTTCTGCATGTGAGTTGATGGCTGCCGCTGAATTGTTCGGTTGTCGCTTTCAAGTGTACCGAAATGGCCAAATATTTTACACCTTTCGACAACCCTTATCCTTGATGATGAAGAAGATGAAGAAGAGAAAATGTCAGTGGCCTCCACCTGTTAAACCATTCCTATTTGGGGGACTTCTCATTTTTGCCCCTCTAGTGGACCTGTTGTTAATTTCATTGACACCAAAGCAGCTGAAACTGATTAACAACCCCCTCTGCTACTTAACTGACCAGATCAATATCCCAGAAGTTTCATTAACATGATGCTATACTCTGATTAAAAAGTGTTCCTTTAATTTTTAATATATTTATATTGTCGCGAAGATTACACAGATACATTATGAAGGTTTGGTGTAGCTTCCCATATATTATACCCTGGCTGCAAAAAGGTTGAAATAAGCACAGATCTTTATAGATCGGAGTCCACAACTGAACTGACTCATGCCAGAAGACTTTATATGTCGCCACCGGAAGTGACATCGTCAAAGGCCCCAGGGCCAGAAGTGACATCATCAACGGCTCCAGGGCCGGAAGTGACATCATCGACAGCACCAGAGCCGGAAGTGTTGTCATCGAACATGCCGGAGCCTGAGGTGAGGTCATCTAAGGGCGGGATTTCCTAAGAATGGTCTGCAAGGGATAGAGAAAGACAGTCAGTGCACCCTGCTGCCCCCCCGTCGGAGGTGGAATTACTATTATTCAGGCCCTTTAGTTGTCTCCTACTCACACATCCGCCACTCACGTTGTGAAGAGGGGGGCTGAATGCACCCCAAAGAGACGCGGTCACTACTCCGGAACCCCCTTTTAAATGGTGGGAAACAAATACAGTTTTTTTTTTTTTTTACATCCTCTTTGCTCAATCAGCTGTTGGCTTGCTGCTGCTGCCGCGTGATCTGCATCTCATGCGGCTCTTCAAACATTTAAAAGCCTGTACAGCAGCTCTCCTATTCTTTGTCTTTTATTTCCGGTCCTAGACATGGTTAAATCTCTTGACACAAAGTCTCGTCTTGCGGAAAGCAAGTTCTTGATATTTTTTAGTTTATAATTTAAAAATGGAATAAGAATCTGAAAATCTAACAACATCAGATTAAAGTTTGATAAATTATGAAAAGAATGATACCAAACATATATATGTAAGTTTTAAAATAAGACAGATTTAAAGCGTGATAAAAAAGTGACATAAAATCATTGCACAAAATCGTTGCACTTTTAGGCTTAGGATTTTATATATAGAGAGTAGATATACACACACATACTCACTATCAACTTTATTATTTATTATATACCTTGCTAGTAGCAGGTTGGACCCCCTTTTGCCTTTAGATCTTCTGTGATTCTTTGTTGCATAGATTCAACAAGGTGCTGGAAACATTCCTCAGGGATTTTTGTCCATATTAACATGATAGCATTGGTGCAGGTTTGTCGACTGCACATCCATGATACAAATCTCCCATATCCCAGATGTTCTCTGTTAGACTGAGATCTGGTGACTGTGGAGGCCACTTGAGTACAGTGAACTCATTGTCATGTTCAAAAAACCAGTTTGAGAATACCTGAACTTTGTGACATGGCCCATTACCCTGCTGGAGGTAGCCATCAGAAGATGGGTACACTGTGGTCATAAAGGGATGGACATGGTCAGCAACTATACTCAGGCAGGCTGTGGCATTTAAACACTGCTCAGTTTGTACTAAGGAGCCCAAAGTGTGCCAAGAAAATAAATAACATTACCAGCACCACCAGCCTGAACCGTTGAAACAAGGCAGGATGGAGCCATGCTTTCATGTTGTTGATGTCAATTTCTGACCCTACCATCTAAATGTTGCAGCAGAAATTGAGACTCGTCAGACAAGGCAACATTTTTCTGGTCTTCTTTTGTCTAATTTTCATGAGCCCATGCAAACTGTAGCTTCAGTTGCCTGTTCTTAGCTGACAGGAATGGCACCCAGTGTGTACTTGTTTTGCTGTAGTTCATCTGCTTTAAGGTTCAGCGTGTTGTGCATTCAGTGATACACTTCTGCATACTTTGGTTGTAACAAGTAGTTGTTTCTGTGAGGTTGTGCTGTGGCACTGCGAACCTGCGGTTGCCTTGGCAAGAGATAAGCAGTCCTCCACAGACACGGCAATTGTGCTTCGTCATGTCACCCCATTGGGGGAGGGGTCTCTAAAGAGTTCAGAAACCTCACAATATACAGTATGTACAGGATATACATAATATGTATACACACACTCACCATATACATATATGGTGACTTTAAATTATGGAACAAAGAGAATGAGTATTTCATCTTTCTATGATGAACTATAAATACTGTATATGTCACTGAAGGAACTTATGAATGTGTGTGTAGTTTGAGATTGTTTATATAAATATTTTTCCTTTTCACAATATATTTACATTTAATATTATTTTATCTTATAATTTGACACTTTATCATTGAAGTGTTTTGTGAGCTATGCAGTGTGTTGTGACGCTAATGTGACTTAATGTGGCCCATTCCGAGCTTTACTGGGGTCTCCAGCTTAGACATGCAATCAACTGACCCATGATAGTGAGGCTGGCTGTTATAACTAGATGGAGAGTAAGGATTAAATTTACTACTCAGTACATGAAGAATTAAATGCATACCTAGAATGTCTGCTCAGTTAGCTGGCACTAGACGGCTGGAGCATGCACTGATGGCAGCCATGCAATATATTGTAATTTTTTTTTTTTAGTGACAAGAATGAGTTTCTGTAACTATGACTAAAATCAGTGGACTTATGTTGTACTTGCTTTCTACAGTTCAAAATGTGTTCAGAACTGAAAGGTATTGTGTAAAAAGTATGATCATAACTTCAAATGCAGCAGACATTTATTTAACTTAAAAGTGAATGATTACATTTTTTGTGGATTTCTTCTCCAACTTGCATTTTTTTTTACAAAATAAAGTACAGTTTTAAATCAAATCAGGTAGGCATTTATTTAAAAAAAAGAAAAAACAAAACTCCTCTCTCTCTCTCCTATAAATCCTGTAATTATTCTCCCTTTGAAAAAGCTGGATTCTGTTAAAATTAGTTATTAGCATTACACTCTTATATTCTGTTATTTTGCTGTACTGCATCTCCATTTCCCGTACCAACATTTTTTAGATGTTCCATTGATATTTTGTATTGTGCTTCAAGTCAAAGAAATGTATTCCAGTAAAGGACACACATGTATAAGCAGGTTGTTGCATAGACCAGCTATGATAAAACAAGCAAACCTTCACCAACTTTGTCATAAATTTTGTTCTTTGGAGATTTCTACCTGACATTCTCTTGCCCTCACTTCCAGTATATACGTACATACAACCTGTAATGTAGATTTACTGTATATTTAACATTTTGATAATTGTTTGTAAATTGTCATTTAAGATATTTAAAAGAAAGGAATCACTTTCTGAAAGTAAGCTGTTGTAACTTCCTTCCCAAAGAGTTTTAGGAATGTGATTATTGATAAGAAGAGCAACAGGACTGGGGAGAGTTTGGAGGCATTCGTCAATCTACTTATAACTGGTTTTACAAGGGTACTTTGCTATAACTGTGCAAAATGTCAGAGACATTGTTTTAAGTAATCATCCACCCTCCAGGAAGAATGCTTAAGAGGATGAAAGACAGGTTTTAGATTTATGTGACTCGGACAGGTCACTAAGGAAGAAAGTTGTACAAAGTCAGACAATGAGCTAAGGAGAGGTGAGACCAGATGATGACTTGAGGAGAGCTGACCAGAAATTATCAAGTAATTTACCAGCTCATTTGGTGCCTGAAACTGCCCATCTAGCACAATCAGGCTGTATGGTTTGCAAAGCCACATTCTGTTTGCTTTTTCTTATGGGACTAATTATAATAGTTGTAGATTAAAACTTACTATCCACTATATAATACATGAGTAAAAGTGTGTGTTTCTCTGCTGCCTGTTCTGGTACTCTGTCCAACTGTCTGGTGTTCCAGCTGTAGAATTAAGGGGAAAGTGCTAATCTACTTTTCCTGAGAGTGTGGTAAGAGTCTGGGATTCAAGGATTTCTGTTAAGGTCTACACAATGAAGAGTACAAAGTGGAGAATAGAGTCACTTTAGGACCCTATCACGACAGACATAATCACTCAATTATTCCTTAAGTATCTGGACTTGGTCCATCATAGCTAGGAAAGATTTTGTAACCCTGTGAACTTGTAATGGAGTGAGTTTGGAAAATGTATAGAATGAAATAGATTCAAATCTTTTTAAAATAAATTTTGTGTGAATGAACTGCAGAATAATGAACTGAATAAAATGATCATCCATAATTATATTTCAAAGGGCTCCAGTTCCATTTACTGTACATGTCTACTTGCAGCTGCATTAGATTTTCAATACCAGGAGCCTCATGCATAATGCCGTGCGTAGAATTCACACTATAACATGGCGTGAGCACAAAAGCGTAAATGTTGGTACGTGCAAAAAAATCCAGATGCATAAATCTGTCCAAATGCCAACTTCCACGTTCTTCCGCTACATAAATCCCGGTCAGCATGAAAAGTAACGCACGCGCCTGCTGTCCCACCCCAGCTCCTCCCAGAATTGCGCCTCTTTGAATGTGCAAATCTATATAAATAGCCCTTAAGTTCAGCCTTCTGTGAAAAGACAATGGCAAAAGCATGGGGGAAAATAGAAGAATTTCAGTGAATACCAAGTGGAGGCAAGGAAAAAAATACTATTTGTTGGTTTAAACAGTGGTATAAACAACAAAAGGAAGTCGATCGATTGACATAGAGTGTCGGAGAAACTCGAAAGCTCAAGTTCACAAAGTCGCACAGTGCCTGAAATTAAAAAGACGTTGTCAGATATCAAAGTCACTGTGAAAAGGCAAGTTGTAGCCCACCGTCTGAGTGTCATATGAAAGCTTATTAGGGTACAGAGGAAAAAAAAAATAGGCAAATAGTGGGAAAAAAGCACGAAATGTCAACTTTAATCTCGAAATTTCCACTTTAATCACATAGATTATTTTGTCATTAAAGTAGAATATCATAAACTTCATCTTAAAATCGTTAAATTTACTAGTTTCTCAAATCCCATCGTAACTAAAGTAGCACGTTAAATGCTTTGTTTTGTATTTGATCTTTTATGTGCTCTATGTGTGTGAATCACTACGTGCTTCCGGGCTTACTCTTCCTCTGACAGGATACAAAATCCATTACATTCATAATATTACAGCTCTCTGAATAATTAAAATACTGCAATGTATACGTGATATCATTTTCATGATGACAGGAGTTAAAGTATGTTATTAAACATGGGAACACGGTGGCGCAGTGATTGTTCCTGCCTCACGCAAGATGCTTGCTTTACTGTGCACGACCTTCAATGAAATAATTTATTGCAGCAGTACTGTCTCTTTCAAACGTACTAAACTCCAGTTCCTGTCCTTCCTTTTCTTTCTCCAAATAGCCAATCACCACACAATCAGCTCTATAATAGATGTTAAGCCATCTGTAAGCTTAGAACGCTGATTCTTCAAAACTTTTAAGGAACATTGAAATATCTTCGTAGAAGAATACAGCGCAAGGCAGGAACAATCCGTGAACAGAGCACCAGCTGCTCGCTAACGCTGCAGCACTGTGTCCTCACATGTTTAATTATTAACAATATAGATTATTTAAATAAAGTTAAAGTTTTATCTGTATAATATAATAAACATATTTTGCTGCATTTCATCTTAAAAATGATATTGTCATCATATGTAAATACGTGCTTTATAAAGTGGCTCAGGTTGTGCAATATTATAACTGTATCTCAAGTGTACAGTGAGGTGATTGTACTAATAAGTACAAACAGTTCTACAAGGAGCACTTGATGGACTGATTGAGTGCGTTTATAATTCTTGGGATGAAACTGTTTCTGAACCGCGAGGAAAGGCTCTGAAGCGTTTGCTGGATGAGAGCAGTTCAATAGGCAGCATAGCTGAGGCAGCGTGTGCTTGATGCTGTATTCTAATAATTCTCTTTCCAATCAGCTGCTGAGCTGTGATTCCCCACTCAGATACGGTGATATAAATACTCCGAGTGGTGCAGTGACAGTAATATGGAAAAAGATGATCTGCTGTGGCAACCCCTAATGGGAGCAGCTGAAAGAAGAAAAAGAAGGTGCATTGAGAGTAACAACGCTAAAGCAGCTATAGTATTTGGAATACTTTGGCTATTCCCTGGACCATTATATTGCTACAGGTTAAATACAATCAGATGCCTTAAACTAATAAACAATATGCAGTAATTTTTAGTGTATATGATAAAGCCACGTCAGGGATGTGGATTTCAAAAAGAAAATGTAACCACACAGGAACTGTAGCACTGCTTTGACGCTGGGTGCCGCCAGTTTGCAAAACCGAGTGGAGAACTTGTGTACGCCAGGGTTGGAGCTACCGTGAAAATGTGTGTGGCTTTACACCAAGTTTAGGTCTTATACATTCGATTTGAGCATGGAAACGTTTGTACGCAAAATTTTTGTGCGTATGCATCATTTATACATGAGGCCCCAGGTAAGCAAGGATAAATCACACTCACTTTTAAAGAAAAAAAACATTCACTAACCCTCAGGTTGAGGTTTACATAGGAAGTCAGTCTAATAAAGCAGAAGTTCATTTGTCTTGTCTAATTCAACCCTTATGGTCAAGAAATATCTTTATAATTGAAGGAACCTGCACATTAAAAATGCAGTACCTATAAAAAGTATTCACCCCCTTGGACTTTTCCATATTTTATTGTTATACAACACTGAATCACAGTGGATTTAATTAGGCTTTCTGACATTAATCATCAGAAAAAAAGGCTCTTAAATGTCAAATTGAAAACACATCTCTCTAAATTGATTTAAATTAATTCCAATTGTTATACACAAAATAATTACTTGTCCAAGTATTCACGTCTTTCAAGTCAGTATTTAATAGAAACACATTTAGCAGTAATCAGTCTGTGTGGACAGGACTCTGTTAGTTTTGCACATCTGGAAACTGCGATTTTCCCTGTTCTTATTTGCAAAACTGCTAAGGCTTTGTCAAGTTACATCAGATCTGTGAGTGAACAGCTATTTTCAAGTACAGCCACATATTCCAATTGCAATGAGGTATGGACTCTGATTTGGTCACCTTTGTACATTGTCATTGTTATTTTTAAATCATTCCTGCATAGCTTTGGCTTTATGTTTAGGGTCTTGCTGGAAAAGAAATCTTTTCAGCAGCAGACTTCCTCCAGGTTTTTCCCATATTTAGCTGCAGAGAATCATCCTCATAGCATGATGCTGCCACCACATTTCATAGTGGGAATAGTGTGTTTTTGATAAGGGGCAAAGTTTGGCTTACACCAAACATGAAAAGTACATGAAACCACTGAAAAGTAACATTTTGATCTCATGAACTCATTGAACCTTCTTCAACTTCATTTCTGAGTTTTCCCATATGCCTACTGGCAAACTGTAGAGATTTTTTTCATCAGTGCCTTATTCTTTCACACACTCCCATAATGCCATGGCTGGTGAAGGAAATAGGTGTATGTATGGTCTCCCCCATCGCAGTCCCAGAACATTGCAACTCTTTTGTAGTTGTTATAAATCTCTTGGCTGCCTTTTTCACTAGTCCCTCTTCCCCTGGCTGCTTAGTTTTCAAGGACAGCCTATTCTAGGAATAATTAGGGTTGTACCATATTCTTTACACTTTTTATTCTGTATTCTGAAGGATATTCAATGACTTGGAAATATAGTTGTATCCACCCACTGATTGGTACTTTTCAATAACAATATCACAGATTTGTCTGTAGTGTTGCTTTATGTTCACATTTTATTGTTTACCAAGAACTGACTCTCCAGCAGCTGGACCTTCCAAGTGAGTTTATTTATTGTACAATCACTTCAAATACCTTGACTGCACACAAGTGATCTCCATTTAAGTAATTATGAAACTACTAAAACCAATTATCTGATTTAGGTGTGTCAGTAGGCGAAGGCTTAAGCAATCAGTTACTTTGTGTTTAATAATTGTAATCAATTTTGTTCAGTTTGTACAGATTTCTTTTCAGTTCAACATATAAGTGAATTTTTCTAGTGGTAAGTGTCAAAAAAGTCTAATTAAATCCATTGTGATTCAATGCTGCAAAACAACAAAACATGAAAAAATCCAGCTAGGGGAATACTTCTTATAGACACTGTTCATGTTCATTTACTTAAAAAAACAAAACAAAAAAAAGAAAAACTCCAAGCAGACATTGATTGCACCTGCACTTAAAGCCATGTCTCAAGACTAGTGAGTAGGCAGCACTTTTTACCAAGTCACCCTTATGCAGCTCTGGACATAAGTCTTGTATAATGTTCAAAATTATGAGGTAGCATTGTGGTGCAGTGGTTTGCTGTGCTGCCACTTAAATCCAGATGGCTGAATTTGAAGGTTAATCTGTTCAGTGTTCAGTGCACTCTGGACCTCCTGGAGGTAGAAGCAAAAGAGGGAAATAAAACAAATCTGATGGCTATTATGAACGATTCTGTACATCCTCTGTCCATCAAACTAATACTGAGGACTTTCAGCCAACAAAGTATTCAGTGGAAGCATGTAAAGAAACACTACAACAATACTGCATAATGCCGCACTGTGATTGTGACTGCCAAATTAGACTTTTTTTTCTTTTCAAATTTCCTTTCTTTTTTGTCATTCTGGTGTGTCTATCTATCTCTCAATCCTTATTACACTGCTGTTGGTGGGTAGCTTTTTGTTTTGGGTATACCCTGTCACTTAGCATGTCAGAGGACTGGGACTCTGTGAAGTGTGGTCTAGCCTCTTTTAGAAAGGTAAACTGGGGGAAGGGTAGGGCTGGAACGAGGGAAAGAGATAAAAGAAAAAATACGTCAAATGTTTCACCAAGCATTAATTACTGTTTTTCCAAAAAAACAATAAGGACTTACTACAATGTGCATCATAGAGACCAATTTCAGATGTTAAGATTGTCAGCAAAGATTTAGCAAGAATGATTGAGAAAGTGTTTCCTTCTGTAATATTACATGACCACAACTGAATTCTTTAATGGCGGAATCATGGCTTCAAACCATCAGCTCCTGTTTAATGTAATATACTCATCCAAGAAATCCAGCACTAAAATTACCTATTAGTTCCTGGTTTTGGTGTATGGAAGGTGAACAAGCAAGACACAATCAGGATAGTTAATCTAAGTAGGCAACTGTACATCCAGTAAAAAACACTTGATATGTTGGGTGCTTCAGTAGACGTTCCCATAAAAGTCCTAACCCCTTTAATGGAGGCCCTTTTTTCAGTAGTCACACCCATGGTGGGACTCTTGTATCTGTCGATAGAAATGATTGAATTTTGCTAGAGTATTATCTAATTGACATGCAGTTAAATTGTTGAAAGAAAAAAAAAAATGAAACTACAAAATTATTAAAGCAATTTTTTGTTTGCAACAATAAGCTAATTTCATGGTAGTTTTTTTGTAGATTTATTTACATTATGTACAAATTTTCCATTTTTCACTTAGTACTCCAGTTGCGAGTGGTACGCGGGGAAGCACAGAGCAGCACAGAGTGGAACATTGCAGTCTTTGCAGTAGTACATTGTTTCCCTCCTCTGCTTGTATGACAAACACACTACACATCTCTTATGAGATGTCTTCTCAGCATGCAAACATCTCTCTTATCCTTCCACTTCAAAGCCTCCAACTTATTTCTGAATGCTGCAGCAGCTTCTCCCGATTTCAATTTTTTTGTCATCACAGATTTTGCCAGGTCCTTTCTGTTTGACCTTACTGTTCCTACCGCGCTAGTTTCCAGCAAATTCAAAAATGCATACAGCTTGGGACTGCTGTAGAAATTGTCTAGTCCCATCAGATAACCCTGATTCGGTTACTTCTCCATAAGTATTAGCACAATCCACAATGGTTTTGTAAAATTACGCACAATAAACCCCTCATACATCGTTTACAAGTTCTGTATCTTTTCCCGTTTACATCATCATATTCCACGCAGATCCACTTTTTGCCTCACAAACCTTATAGAGGATTCCATTCCAAAACGTGATCTTTTTTTCGGAATGCATACCTTCCACCTAGACGGCCTTTCCATAGCAGTTAACCTTCATCAATCAAAAGATCCCACTCTGGAATGTAACTTCCAGAAAAGTTTCGAATGCAGTGGTCAAAGAAAGGCTTGATTTTATATGTCTTTAAAGAAACTAGTCCAGCATCACTATATGCTTCATTATCAAATAATGGGTAACACACGTCTAATTGTTACACAGAAGGAACAAATCTCAAAAAAGAAACTTATAAAGCATCAAAACACAGGGAAAACTCGCAAAATCAGCGTCATCTTCAGAGCCCGTCTAAAGACACGCTTCCCATTAAAGGAGTTAATGAAAGATTTAACTGAATATTTAAGTTGGACTACAGCATGGTCTTTTTTACAGAGTTTCTTTTTGAAAGATATTGGTTGAACCAAATATAAAAGTAACTTTGTGTTGCAAAATTCTGTTCCTTAAAAAGGTAAAAGTTTTCACCAATGTAGTGAAGTGGACAAGGACAAGACAACACATATAATACTGTGCATTTACTGCTGCTGTCAAAATAATGCTTTAAAAAATTACTGAAGTTGCTAATGAAGATGTTATCTCCTTTTAGCACATTGTTGCAGCAACTACATCTTAGACATGGAAAGTGTACCAATTTATTAACCAGTAAAGGATTAACACTAATGAAATTGACAAATGGCATGTCCACAATCTGTTTTGACAATTAAGCCATTAATATTTTGGTTGCATGTGAAAGTGAACAGGAGACAATCTTGAAAAACAGAATTAAACAGTGAAAATGCCAGTGTTTCTTTATAGGTCTGAGCAGTTTAAACCAGTAATTTTGTTCTTTGCTTTATACTAGGCACAACCAACAAACAATTCTCTTTTATAAACGTCTCTAACTATTGTTTTACTGTAATCATTGGTGGTAAGTGTCAATGCATTTTGCTGTTTGAACAGCTAATCAGGGTCCTAAAATTAAAACTAGTGGCATGTAAAAGAGTGTTGCAATCTGTGTATTTCTTTATAAAGATACAAATAAATAATTTTTCTAATATATATAAAATGTACTGTAAATAAATGTAAATCAGATATTCCAAGATAATCGCATCATTCTTTAAAAACCATACGCCCAGCCTATAAAATTCCCCTCCTGCCATAAATAAAGTTCAAGCTTTGAGTCCTTTGTCATGTCTGAACAGACTATGAGAGGAAATTTGTGTTTGTTTTTTGGCTTTACTATTATCTTGGTCATTATGTACCATTTTCTTTAAAGGGCTTGTTTTGTGCTGTTTTAAACCCTCCTACCTTCACCCCCAAGGAGTTTGATAATATTTTTATGAAGGAATTCATACACCTTTAAAGACTTATTTATATCAGATTATGTGGCCAGTAATTTATTTCCAAATTTTAGAATTATTGCTGTGAAAAATTGAACAAATGGGTAAATCTTACTTCAACTTATGATCCTGAAGATATGGTCGGAATGAACATATCATTCGGGATTTAGAAAAGAATTTGCTCTGTATCATGAATTCTACTCAGTCTGTGTTTGCTTCTGTTCACTGTACTTTCAAGGAAAGTTATAAGCACTGCTATGGAGTCAGAACACAAAATCTTCGACTCCAACTCCGCCACCTCAATTTATTATACCACCAAAATATTTTTATCGACTCCAACTCCAGTTTCAGTAACCTGATAATTCCTTCTGATTCCACAGCCCTTGTTACAAGTTCGATTCTTTTCATTTTAATGCTTCATCTTCCTCTGTCTAATCTTACTAAATATATGTATACTTTGAATTAGTAGTGGTAGCTGTTTTGGGACATGGAAGTTAAATACAAATTCTTTGTAATACTAAAATATTTTCACTGTTAATTTGTACAAATTCTGAAGGCTTAAACAGTCTCGTTTGTTTAAAAAACTGAGAAACTGCATACAGTACATTTAATATCATTTTACTTGTTTTATTCCTAATAGTCCTAGCATTAAGGCAAGCAATTTTTAATGTAATACACATTAAACTCTTTTAACCATTGGCTAGAAATTTCATTTATTTTAATAATATCATCCATTATACATCTGACCTTTATCAAACTCTGTGCCCACCATTCACTAGTTAAAACAATCTTGACTATTCTTCTTCACTACACTGGTGCCCCACTGATTCAAATGCATCCACTTATGGTATAGAGTATAGGTCACATCTGTTCTTGAAAGTGCCTCGTAAAAATATGTCCCTATATTTCACATTGAGCCACAGTTTAAGTTCAAATTTCAATTTTCCTCAGTCTTACATGGCCTGGCTTATAGGACAGGCAGAACTTTTCAGAAAACTGCTGCACATTGTCATCTCTGCTTCCCAGTTTAGCACATTTGGATTGCAAATCTGGCAGCCTCTCCTTATGCATGTAATTTCTTCCAACATAGACAATGGCAAGCAGATCCATCTCACTCTGGTCAGGAGCCTAACAACCCTTCCACGGAGGTTCTCCCACCTGTGCACCATTAAGGCCATATACATTATTTGTCCTTGGAGCAAACCTGATTCTTAGTCCCTTAATAATGGCATTCCTCACTGTTATTATTAATTTCTAACCACTGGCTGGTTTTCATGTGACCTGTTGGAGCTGCTCATCCTTGCCTGCCACTTCAGAGTTACGGGAGTCGCCATTCAGATCCCCAAGGTCCTTAAAATGTTTTTACACCACTAATTCTGGGGTTCATGTCCCAGGATAGTTTTCATTTCTTATTTTGAGCTTATGTCAGACTGTATTCCACCTATCTATACCTTTGGAGTCTTCTCCCACACCATTCGGAGTTGTACACTATCTCCGTTAAGGACATGTGTTAGTCATCTTTTTTTTTTTAAATTGGATTCTAAACTCTGAAACCCTTATCAAATAAAATTTAAATAAAAGTTTAAAGGGATTACAGTAGTTAATATCAACTGGAGCTGTTTAAATGTCTGCTTTTACTGTTAAATGTATCTGCACATGCCTTTTTGATGCTCTTAAAGCACAATAAGTTGCCAGCTGAAGTTTTCCTGACTCCAATTTGCTTTCATACGTGACCATATTTCCTATTTTCTGAACCCACCCCTCTAGTCAGATGCCACTATCTTGGCAATACCCATTTAAATACTCCCACCTGAATTGTGCTCTGTACCACTACTTTCTCCTGTTGGCTTGAACATGTTTAACTGAATAAACTATAATTCTTTGCCTGTCTTTTAATTCTGTCATCTATTTCTCTCTTTGATAAACTCATTTATGTATTTACTTTTAATGGTGTAGTGAATATATAATATATACTAGACTTCCCCCTCCCCCAATCATTCTATAGACAGGATAAACAGCAACATCCACTTTGAAGTGAAAAAAACATGAAACCAGTACTGTACATCCCCTTAAATTCAACCAAGGTTTAGGAGCAAATTAATTAAGCTCACACCCAAAAATTAAAATTGCACCAGAAATCACACAGACATAACATTCAACTCTCAGCTAAGCATTCATTTCACAGCAGATGACATTAGCAGTCCCATCATCCTACCTCAGAACATCTCACTTTTGCGCTTTTGTGAAGTATTTGAAATACTTCCAAACTGTATTCAACTTAACTCGTCTTGCTACTTGTCTTTGAAATTTGTGACACTGAAAATGAAGTTAATTCCTAACAAATCCGAAACATATGGGATAATCATTTCATTTAATGTGATAGCACAGAGTTTTCCAAGTGGTGTATAATGAAAAGAAAACACAGAAGAAACAAGTAAGCCACAAAAAAGTAAAGTGAGGCATCAGAGCATTTTAATATACAGTAGGTGTATCAACAGTACATTTAAAAGAATGCCTTTGTTCTTTTTTTGTATTGTTGCTTTTTGTTACTTGATATATACATAAAGCAATCGAGAATCACTAATTAACCCTTAGCAAAAATATTCTGGGTATGTCGAAGGAAAACCTATGCAAAATCATAAATCCAGACACCAAAAACACAAAACAATGTCAAAAAGTACTTCAGTGCTGAAGCACTTGGGTAGGTTGACAAAATCATGTTTACAAGGGCACAGAGCACATAATTCTAGAATGATGTTCCTTTTTTTCATTTCCTCTGTTGTCTAATCTCAACAAACATGCATAAAGGGGCCAGGGCAATTTTTTTTAAAACATCTAGGTTATTTTGTTACTGTCCCCTGCAAGCACGTGATCCAACTTACAGGGAAAACTTGGGGACTGGTGGCAGGATTGGCACCCACTGTAAAAAAAAAAAAATGACCATGTTACATTGTGGTGCTCGGGTGTCACTCCTTGCACTCGGGTCCCAATCCAGGTGGTTTGTCATGTGGTGGGTGCAGCAATGCGCTATCAGCATATGCTCCCAACCTTTCTCTCTCATTGTTACTGTCCAGTTCCTTTTTAAATAAGGCTAATATTCTGAAATGAATACTATTATTTTCATTCATAAGTATGAAAAACAATATAACTCACATGGTACAAACACATTCAATATGAGATGTAATTCTTGTGTTTTATCTAAGCAGAGATTTTTGAAAAAGGCATTCCCTTCAGTCAAAAAGAATCCTTTATCTTTTAAGAATATCCATTTGATGTTTTTAATAGGTTATCACAATAGCAATCATTCTTTTCTTAGTCAATGATAAATGATTAAACACATGAAATCCTATTAATTATAATTTTTCTCAAAAGTAGCATAGCTTGCTATGTAGGTGCATTAACATTTATAATATTTCCACTTCTCTGTTATCCACTGAATGAATGATTTTATGCATCGAAGAGTCAGGAGTCAGTTTTATTTGAGTGTCTCTGTGATCTACAACTATATTCATAGCTTTTGCCCCCAAGCTATTCAACACAGTTTAAACATGGCTATACATGACAAAAAAGTAGATGCTACATTCTAATTGGTGTAAAAGACTTTTCTCTGTCTAATACTGTAGTAGACTTTTCATGGAGTTAACAACAGCTTTAGCTCATTTTGATAAAAAGACCCTATGAATACCTCCTAGAATTTTTGGGTCGGCAGATGTAAAACACACTTCAGAATAAAAATGAACAGAAACAAAATTCCTGAGCACTTTGCATTTGTTATTTTAGATATGTGTACTTTATAATAAAAACAGACATACTAAACTGATTAAATAATTAATGGCTCAAAAAATAAATAATTAATGGTTCAAGATAAGTATTTACTTCTCTCCCTAACTTCCCCAAGTCATGCATTTATTTTCTACAACTGAGTTCTCATAGAGGGTCATGATAACTCGAAAGTCTATTTCGGCAACATGGGTGTAAATGAAGTAGCAACAGCCTTAGAAGTGTGAATACATTAAAGGGCACATTCACTTACACACTTTCACACTCACACTAGGCCAGTTTCAAGATGCCAAGCAACCTAAAATGTTGATTAAGGAGGTGGGAAGAAAACCGTGAAGATGCAGTAGTATGTGTAACCTTGTTACAGACTACGGCTGGGCATGTCATTGTAGGCCTTTTTAGCAGGCTATTCATTTATGGTTATTATTTTAATTGTTTATTTCAGCCGCTTTAAGCTACAATTGTTTCACCATTTTACCAACAATGGAAATATGACAATGGGCTATAGTTCTTTCTTGTCTGTAACCTCAGAGGTAAGGTGCCATTTAACTAGAGTATGCTGAAGCATTAAGATCGTCCTTCACTGGAAGTATGCGGCCTAGCCCAAACCCTGAAAAACAGCCCCACACCATTATCCCCCCTTCACCAAACTTCACAGTTGGCACAATGCAGTCAGACAGGTAACGTTCTCATGGCATCTGCCAAACCCACACTTGCCCATCTGACTGCCAAACGGAGAAGTGTGATTTTTCAATACATAGAACAAGTTTCCTCCACTCCACCCGACGCATGGCATTGGACTTGGTGTTGTGAGTGTTGCATGCAGCTGCGCGGCCATGAAAACCCATTCCATGATGCTCCTGCTGCACATTTTTGTGTGCTTACAAGAATGCAATTGGAAGTCTGGAACTCTACGGCTATGGAATCAGCAGATTGTTGGTGATTTCTATGCACCATGTACCTTGGCTGTTGTTCCAGTTGACCGGCGAATATGCAGCACAGATGAAATTTCACAAACTGTCTTTTTGCAAAGGTGGCATCCTATTACAGTACCATGCTTGAAGTCACTGAGCTCCTCAGAAAAACCCATTTTGTTCCACAAATGTTTGTAAATGGAGACTACATGGCTAGGTGCTTGATTTTTTACCCTTGTGGCAATGGATCTGATTGAAACACCTGAATTCAATAATTAATATACGTATAGTGCATATTTTATTGTGCAGCCTGAGGCATTTTGCCAGACCATTTTGGAGCACCAACTGGGAACAAAGACTGTGATACAAGTGTGCAAGCTTTTGCAGATAAATAGTTATCAGAGAGAATGAAGCATGAATCTCTGACTCCTGTTAAGTTTAACTGACGTAAAAAGACTGGACTTTGATGGCAGAAAATATTAAAACAGGTGTGTCGTATAATTAGAAAGTTCTTGTCCCTGAGAAAAGGCCAAAGACTAAGTTGAACTTCCGAGAAAGAGTTCCTTTTTAATTTCTTGTATACAAAGTATAGGGAAAATATTGCAATCATCCAAAAGTCGATGTCAAGACTTTGATGAGTCTCAACATTTTAAACATCCCTGACTTTCTCGTATACAAAGTGTAGGGAAAATATTGGAATCGTCAAAAAATTCCATTTCGAGATTGATTCAAAATGATTCTCAACATTTTATTTATTTTTTTTATTTTATTCATTTTATTAGAATCAAACAACAATTGATACAAGCAAGTCAAATTTAGCAAAACTAAGTTTGAAACGAATCAACCCCCACCCATTAGAAAGAGAGTTAGGCCAACAGAGTAAAATTTTAACAATAGTAAAAATATGTAAATAAATAAATGAATAAAAATAAATAGAATAGAAAAGAAGGGAGAGAATCCGTTTCCTCAATTTAAGTGCTTATTCTAAAATTCCTGCCAAGTTTTGAAGAAGTTTTATATAGATCCTCTAAGTGAGAATTTGATTTTTTTCTAATTTTAGATAATATATAACATCAGGTACCCACTGACTCAAAAGAGGTGAGTTAACATTTTTCCAGTTGAGCAAGATAAGTCTACGTGCCAATAGTGAAGTAAAGGCAATTACAGTTTATTTGTCCTTCTCCACTTTAAGACCATCTGGAAGTAGACACCAAACACAACTGTTAGTGGATTAGGATTAGGTTAGTGAATTGTGACACCAAGGATGTCTGAAAAACATTTAAAGATTTTGGTTCAGAATGATGTTAATTTGGTGCACGCCCAAGACATATGGCCCAACAAGGCTAGAACTTGATTGCAACGTTCGCAGGTTGTATCTTGCCCTGGAAACATTTTGGACAATTTTAAACAAGACAGATGCGATTGATATATAATTGTAAGTCACATTCACGCTCTCCCTCCCCTCCTCCTGATCTGACCCTGACTAACAGCGTCAGCATGAATTTATACCCGATCTGACGCTGTTCGTTTTCAAATAATATTGCATTAGTGCAATGATGTTTTATGATTGGTACTATTCAGGTTATACAATGATTTCTTCAAAATGTCACATATATTTGTCTTTCTTTTTTTCCCCGGTGCTGCGTTGACATCATGGAGCAGAAGGTGTGAGCTTATTCAGTGCGAGCAGGAGCACGCGGGAGGCTGGTTGCTGTGTGCTAGAACATGCTTTACCTGTTGGTGATCAACACACATGTACTTTGCAAGGCATGCACGGGGTCCACTGCTCACCTTGCAGAGGAACTTCATTGTCGCTTCTTACAAGAAAAGGGGACGGAAAAAGAAAAAGAGGATGCAACATCGACAAGCTTCTGTTCCAAGACAGCCGCTTCCCCCCAATGAAAGAAAACCCAGTCAGTGTCAGGTGCCACTTCAATGTAATAGGAACCACAGCACAGAGAAGTGTGTACATTGCAACAGGTGCACATGTCGTAAATGTAGGAAGGACACTCCTTGGGTGAGTGGGAACTGTTAACATTTGAATTTGATGCTTGCATATAGCACAGAACTGACCTCTGCATGTCCTGGAGTACAAAGGAAACACCACCATGCAAGATGGAAAAAAAAAAAAAAAAAAAAAAAAACATGGTCACTGATTACAACCGCAAGAAGGTATGTGAATGAATATGAATAATATGAAAAATGTTGCATCAGTGACACAATGTTTTCTGAAATGTACTATACATGTCATAAAATGAATTATTCAAAATATCATATACAGGTAAAATTCCATTACAACAAATATCTTTACAACGAAATTTTCACTACAACGAACTATTTTTATGGTCCTGACAGTTTCCCCATATGACACGAGTCTATAGAAATCTTGTCACTACGAAGTACATTCAGCAGATACTTTCATTACAATTAAGTGCCCAAAAGTCCTTGAAATGCCTGAATGAATCATCCACAGAGCAGTTAGTTCTGGGGTCGCTGGTCAGTCATGCACAACAATCCCTGAACAGAGACATTGTAATTTTTCCTCGTACTGTTTTTTTTTTGCCTTTTTTGTTTCCTGCGGTTTTCAGTGATACCTTTTGCTTATTGCTCGCCAACATTTAAAAAACATCCATTGGAATTTAACTCATTGTCACTCTCCTATAGAAATGGCAGACACAAAAAAAATGATAACAGTTCATATTAGAAAAAAAAAAAGTAACATTTTTGTAGTTTTCGATTGTGGCAAAAAGAAAAAAGATGTTCCCAGTGAATTCAGAATTTCACCATTGACGCTGTCAACTTTCTTGAAAAACCAAGCAAAAAAAGAAGAAAAATTTCGGGTTGTAAACGTATGTGAACTGCTGCATTTGAAAACGTCGAAAAAGCAGTTTTTATGTGGTTTAGTGATGCTTGCTCAAGAAACATTCCTATTAGTGCGGCACTCATTCAAGACAATGTGAGGTTTGTAAACTCTCTTGGAACCTCACCCAACTAGACAGCATGCTAAAGAGCATCCCGAAGTTCGATCTCTGCGTCTATGGAAGAATGTTTATCTGTTGCCAGGGCAGCAGCAGGCTCAAAGCTATGCTGCGTCTCTCTCCAGCAAAGCAAACAGAAAACATATCGATGGGTGGTGCAAGGAACATTGTAAATACAGATAACAAGATTACTTGATCACTGATCTGGCCATGACCCTGCCTGACTGCTGTGTCTGTGTATAGCAGAGTGGCAGATCACGCTACAATAAATAAGTGTGCTGTTCCTGTTTCAAGCTGAATAAATCTAGTTTTACTAAAGTACTGAGACTCAGCCTCGTGTTTTGGGGTGCAAGACAGGGACTTATAGCGTGACCCCGATCTTTTATGATTTGCTTCTGTGTTGCTTCACTGCAGCGCCATGAGCCTGTTTTTGCCCTGCCCCGGCAATGGACAAACAATCTTCCACAGACGCTGCAATCACACTTCGGGACGCACTTCAGCATGTCGTTCCTGTTTCTGGTTCTCAAAAGAGTTCAGAAACCTCACAATATCCTGATTGATAACTGTGCTGCCCACACCATGCTTCCACATTTAGATAATGTTCGCATTGAATTCCTCCTACCCAATTGCACAGCAGTGCTTCAGCCATTGGATTTAGGCATCATTCACACCCTGTATGTGTATTATTGCAAGGAAATGCTGAGAAAAATTCTTGTCAGCATAATTTGTAGGCAGGAGGAGATTAAAATTAACGTGAAAGAAGCTATTGAAATGATTGCAAACGCCTGGGCGCAAGTTAAAGAAAGCACTATAGTAACAGATACAGAATCTCATTACAACGAAAATTTTGTTACAATAAAATATTTTTTAGGTCCCTGGGAGTTTGTTGTAATGGAATTTTACCTGTATACCTATGTCTCTTTTTTTGTTAGTGCAGCTTTGACATCATGGACCCTAAGGTGCATACTAATTCAGTGTGAGCAGGAACACAAAAGAAAATTAAAGTGACAATGAGATACCAGGAAGGCATGATACATCAGTGTTTGTGTGTCAGCTTTTATCCCTCCAGATCAGAGAATCTCCAGTTCCATTGTCTCAAAACACCACTCATATCTACAGTTATTCCCTGTTCCAAATTAAAACTAACAATGTCAGATCTGGGGTTAAGTGTGTTGGGTTGTATCGTGATTGTGACTGAGAGTATAAAAGTGAAAAAAAAATCTAACTTTTACAAGTACTATAAATTTACACTGACTGTTACAGCACAAATTAAATACATGTTTTTAATGTATAATATTAACAATAAGAGCAGCTCACTACTCTAAATGGTAAATTCACATGACATCCAGAATCGAACCGGCAGCCTCTTGATTACAAGTCAGCAGTTCTTACTGCTGTACCTCAGAAGCTGTCGTATTGCACTTGCACCTTTTGTGAAAGTATTTATTTGATATTTGGACTTCAGCCTTCACACATTATACAGTTCATGCCTATATTTTGTCATCTATTACAAAAACATGAAAAACGGTTCTGTTTTAACGATGTGTAGACATAGATTGTTGTAGACACAGAATATACATGAAATATATGTATTCCAAATAACGACATATTATTAACCCTTGAAAACTCCAGCACTTCACTCCAAGATAATCAAGGCTTGAGCTGGGAGAACTTCTTGCCCTTTCTGCAGCGTGGGTGGTGGAGGGGTAGTGGGGGGTGTTATGGTGTATGGTATAGCAGGCTGCTGGCTGCTTGTGTTGATGGACACATTTACAAGACAAAAGACGCTGACGGAGAGGTGCAAAGGGATTTAAGGTGGGCCGGAATTACAAGTTTTTTCATAGGCTTTGGTAATTCTAGTGTTAAAATGAACAGAACATATGCGAATGGCACAATGCTTTTATGTGTGGATTGTATTGCTTCATTATGTAAGTCCATGGTAATTTTGTGATTTTATACACGTGACTGCCAGAGTATATCTTTTTTGGGGCAGAGAGGTTCAAAGCGTTTTAGTGCTCAACCCCTTGAGTTTTTTATTAAGTTTAAGTTATACGCCCAAGGAATGCTTGACAATAATTTAACCTCGGCAAACTGTACTTACCTTAGAGATGTTCACCACTCAGGCCCAAAAGTCCAATTGTAGATTAATAGGTTCAATAACTAATGAAAGTTTAAAATGTATATATAAATAGCCACACTCAGTCTTTGCCAGTTTTCACATATGTATTTTACCAGTTTAGGTAGGTACCAAATTGGCTTAAGCATCTAAAACTGATGCACTTTTTGATTTTTTTTTTAATAAAAAGTCTTGAAAAGAATATAAATAACATATTTAATTACTTTGCAAAGGATACTAAACTAGTTAGAATGGCATAATGTAGAATTAGCCAAAAATATCAAGTCAGGTCAATCACAGTTTGTGAGACTTAAAGAATGCCTTTCTGATGTGGATGTAAGCAACACTGGAGAACCGCAACAAACAGTCCTGTCTCCTTTTCTCCTCACTCTGCACACCTCAGACTATAAATATAATGCCAGGTCATGCCACTTGCTGAAATTCTCAGAGGCTTTTGCATTTACGGGGTGTATTGATAAGGGGGATGAGACAGAGTATCGGTTGAGAACTTTGTTTCTTGGTGCCAACAGAATTGGTGCAAAGAGGTCCACTCCTACAAGTACTTGGGGGTCCACATTAATGACTATTTGGACTGGTCTCACAAGACAAAAAAACTTTTCTTCAAATACAAGCACCGTTGACAATTTAGTATTTAACAAAAGCAATATGTTAGGTTCAGCTAACATCAAGTGTTATAACACAAAGAAAAACATTTTAAACCAAAATGAAACTGACATTATCACATTGATATAGGCCTGCAAAAAATCAATGCAGGGAGACTATTGTGGTGAAGAAAAAGAAAGTCTATGTAAAGCCATAAAAAATTAAGAAAACACTTATATGTTGAGGCACTTTTTGCATCTGATTTTTCAAAAATATTAGTTATAAAATATGACATTCACCTCACCAACTTCGTATTGTTAATCCCTAATTATGGTAGTGTCTCCATTTACATATGGATAGAAATATTTGAAGAATAAGGAGCCACTGCTGCCCCTGCTTTACTAGAGGACATTGTGAACAGCACATTATGCAGAGAGTGAGGTGCAAGTTCTCCTTACAACATGAACATTTCAGAATTTCAACCTTTTAGTCACATTTTGCCTGCTTGCTTGATTTTAGTTGCCTGGTTATTAACTGCTATTGTTGCAGTATGGTGAGTAATGTAGTATTTTTATGTTCTAGTAAATATGTGCCCAGGGAACCAAATCAAATGTTTGCTCTGGTGTCTACCTCTGTCATCATAACCTCTACTTAATTATATTGCACTCTAAGTTTGGATTTCACTTGTCATCTTTGCAGTTAATTGTGGCTGATTTCTTCTATATAGTATTATATCTAACCATAAGGGTACTTGAGGGTGTTCTTTGGTTAATGGGTGCACAAACTTCAAATAATTTGTGAGTTATGAACAGACCATGAGTGGGAAGGTTTCAGGAAAATGTATTTGTGTGTGTGGAAGTTTTATAAGTTGTGCACAGAAACTTTTTGGAGACAATCATATTTTCAAATTTAGGAGAATTCTAAACATATTTTTAAGTGGGACATGTTGTCAGTTGCATTCCCATAGTGTACTTACACATGTTTGCAGGTCCAGTTCAGGCAGCATCAGCACAAGGCAGAAACCAAAATGAGAAAGAAACTCTCAACTTGATGGCACATTTATGCACATGACTAAACAATTTGTTTTTTTGTTTTTTTTCTTTCCTGTATTTTTTAAACACCTGTTTGCCACTGTCTTCCCGCTCTTATGTATTATGATTTGCCTCTCTTTGAATCTTCACTTACTGGGCCTTCTTGGATTTTTCTGACGCTTGAATGTCTTTCACTTCCTTTAACATTTTTACATAAAACAGCCTTGCGACTGTGTCAGTAGCCTTTTCTAAACTTTCCTCCATCTTTAAAGAAGGCAGTCACAGAGCCCAAATGAGAATGCAGAATGTTTCTTTATTTGCATAGAGTATGCACAAATGTCTCAGTCCATGAGGTGAACAATCAATTAAACAATTCATTGTCTTTAATAATTTAATACATCTAATACATCATGTCATCTGATGCTTAATAAGCAGAACTTTATCACCTTATCCAATCAATTACAGCCAAAATTAATTTCAGACTCATGTTGACTATCCCATTATCCTGAACACTGCTTCATTAGGAGGGGTGTTTGCGAATTGTTCTACTGATCTTATCTCCGGAGGGGTGTATGGACTTTCCTATTACTTTGTCCTCACTTTCTAAGAAAGTGTTTGTTACTCATTTACCTCCTTCAAACTTTGGAAATCAAGTTGGTGGCTTCTCTAAGATGAGGCAGACCTCACATACTTACGTTTTAAGACTATATTTAGTTGACCCTTGAGTTACCTTAAGTCCTTTTCCTTATGTTTAATAATTCATTCTGTCCATAGCTTCATATAAGTATATACTTTAGATTATATTGTAAAAATTATTATGTATTAATTAAAAATTCTGTACATGATGATGGAATTAAAATCCAGGTCAATGGAACTGTGAAGTAGAAGGTCTAATCACCATAGCCGCATACAGAGCTGGATAAGCTGCAGTAAACTTTCAGGTATATCTGCAGAAACTACACATTCAATTTAGAATGGAGAAGTTTGACAGTATATCTGAATTTACAGCATTGTGCCGCAGTCCTTCATTCCTCAAGTATTCGCTTTTACCTGATAGACAGATATTTTTATTATTCATTCATTTTAATTAATTTCTACTTGTTTTTGATGTATTCGAACATATCTCTATACTTATATGAGATAGTTCTTTAATTTAGTAAGTGGTATAATCTATTCTTGCATTTTGCCTTGAGAGTTGCTAGCTCTGAAAAGAGGAATAATTATGTTCTGGTTTGTGCATTGTATTTACCCCATTTTTTGACATCCAAGGTGGTCTTTCTCTGAATTGCTTTTTCCAAGATTTCTTCCATTTTTTTCCCTAAGAGGGTTTTTTTTTCATTTTTCTTGTCTTCTTAGAGTGTCAAGGCTGAGGGGCTGTTAAAAATAGAGCATGTTAAAGCCCATTGAAGCATTCCTTGTGTGATTTTGGGCTATACAAGAAATAAGTTGTTGTTGTTGCCTCACTAATCTGAGATAAGCAAGCAAAAGATCCAAAGGCTTATCTCTGCAGTTTCTTGAAAGGTTTTGTAACCTTCCCCTAGGAAACATTTATGAGGAAGAACACCAACCGATGAGACACACACAAACAGACCAGCCTCACAGATTTTGCATCCTGGGACCAAATTGTTTGTTTCTGAATGTTTAATTTTTATTTTTGTATTTTTTTTGTTTACTTAACTTTTTCAACTACATGCCAAATAACTACAATTTATGTAATTTTTTTCTCCTTGTGTCTTAAAACTGGTCCAGTGTGATTAGAATTGTGTGCGTTTGTATACAGTGTGATGGCTTCCGGACTCTATGGGGGCAATTTCTGTCTTGTGCCCCTAAAGTGCAGTTCAAGGCTGTCTTTACTCAGGTCTGCTTCCCTTTCAAAGGATGTCATGTGACAATCACTATATATATTTCAATAATAAAACAAAGCTGACCCCCCTTCACCCCCAGCCCCAGTTGAAAAGTTATTTCTCAAAGATGTCAGTGTATATTAAATAATTTGAATTGGAAGAGAGTGACTGACACACACACACAGGTACATCTATATATATATAATTCACTAAGGCAAGACACCCATGGAAAGGCAAGACACCCATGGAAAGCACACCGGAAGGGGCGTGGATTCACTACACCACCGACAAGTAAGACGCTCATGGCGCACGCAGGAAGGAGCCACGCCCACCAACTCTAAGACCATTGGATGTAACGACAACTCGCAGAACCACGCCCACCAACTCGGACGCGATGACACAGGAAAAATGGCGTCATTTATGTTCATCTGTCGTAGAGTCCACATTCACCTCTGAGCCACGTTGACTGTTCATAGAGGCATGTTTCTCGTGGAAGTGAATCGCTATATGCAGCGTGTAAAACAGTTTACGAGGGGTATCCCATGGGATCCTTAAAACAATCCTTTAAAACTGAGGTTAAAACACAATGAAGGAAGCAGTCTTTAAAAACCAATAAGCCCTGTGCCTCTGTTTCATTACCGTCTCACCTGCTTCACCAATGCAGGCCCTGCAACAGTCGAGACGCTCTCTCAGCAGCTGACCTTCTCTGTGCCTGACCGGTTCACACAGAGGCAGCGCGAGAGAAAGCCACGCACACACACAGGCAGCGCCAGAGACAGACAGAGGCACACACACAGGGAGCTGGTGGGCGGGTCTCCATGAGTTTCTCTTGCGAGCGGGCACATGACCAGGCGGTGTGTATGCTTTGAGAATGAGGGTGGACGCGGCAGGACTATCTAAGAGCAGGCATGTTTGTCATGGATGTAAATCGCTGTATGCGTTGTGTAAAACAGTTTGTTTGTCGCGGATGTGAATCGCTGTATGCAGCGTGTAAAACAGTTTCCGAGGGGTTTCCCATGGTCTTACAGTTGTTGGGCGGGTCTCTGTCAGTTGCTCTTGCGACCGGGCACATGACAAGGCAGTGTGTATGCTTCGAGTGCGAGGGTGGACGGGACAGGACCATCTAGGAAAAATCATGTCGCGGATGTGAATCGCTGTATGCAGTGTGTAAAACAGTTTGTTTGTCGCAGATGTGAATCGCTGTATGCGGCGTGTAGAACAATTTGCGAGGGGTGTCCCATGGTCTTACAGTTGGTGGCCGGGTCTCTGTTGGTTGCTCTTGCGAGCGGGCACCTGACCAGGCAGTGTGTATGCTTCGAGAGCGTGGGTGGACGCGACAGCACCATCTAAGAAGAATCATATTTGTCGCGGATGTGAATCGCTGTATGCAGCGTGTAAAACAGTTTGTCGCGAATGTGAATCGCTCTATGCAGCGTGTAAAACGCTGTATTGTATGTTGCCCTCTCCAGAATTACATCTTTTCATTCACCTACAGTCGTATCCTCAAAACCAACCCCATTTGGACAACTGTGTCTTTCAGGAAGTGTTCACCCATCAATACATAATTATGTGGCGTATGCTATACCGTGGGTTCACTAGTATACAATAATATATATCATATTAGAAGTGAGACCATAGTGGTCTTAGTGACTTGCCAATTTCTGTGTTATGCATGATGCTGCCAAAATACTCTCAGAATCTTAACAAAAAAAGTACAACAACACAGCACTGTAGGATGGTAGGGAGAGATGCTGCATTAACGTGCATCTGCAGTGCAAAATTCTCAATGAATAAAAAGAACAACTGACAATTGATTTTTACAGGGCTATAAAAGGGAAAATTAGATAACAGCTTAGAAAAGGAGCTTTCAGCTTGCTCCACTGATTACCTGCTCAAGGCTAATCCTGCCATAACAGACTTCTGCCCCCTGCTGTCCTAATCCTCAGGTTTCATAAAAACAGGATGTGGTGCATATGCAGCTGAGTCTCAGTGTGAAACTTGAAACTTCTATTCTTGGCTCGAGTGTAGACAAAAACATTCCTAGGAATGATATGGATAAGAATCATGGAAGTAGCCTTGTTATCTTTCATGTTCTATAGAGATGACAAATCCTTCAAAATGTTGATTGTCTTTGACCTATTGGCATGTCATTTATATGGCTAGGATCCATGACAAAAATAAAAAATGTTGAAGGATACATCTGTAAAAGGTAATCTCCACGATATAAAACTTTCAATAATTAAGAGTAAATGTTTTTTTTCATACACTTAGTTTAGAATGGATTTAGTTTTCCATTGTATATATAACCGACTTTCTGTCCAAATAAGCAGTGGTGTCAACATGAGTCACATATATAGAGTGTATATACAGACACTGTACAATATCTATCTATCTATGTAGAATATACATATATTCTACTAGAATAAACTAAACAAAGCAACAGGGAGACAACTACGAAGACAATTTTGTTTATCTTCAGCACTTTTTCTTACTTTTAGCCTTGTCATTAAAGATAGTAATAAATAAATTTTAATTCATACCCACTTTGTCTTAATCTTAGTTCAGTTTTGATGTGGCTGTTATGAAATCCCCTAGAAAATCATTTGAATCCTTTTTATTGTGAAATGCAGGGTGCTACGTATGCCAGCTAGCACCATGACCGGAGGGAAGATGCTCCTCCAGTTTCAGTACAATCTAGGGAGTGGGCCAATTACTTATGTGAAAACTGTTAGTTTTAGCAGAAAAATGGATTAGCAGATAAAAAAGGCCTGCAGTGAAGCACTGTGTAAATCACAGTGGATTAGCATAAGTGATAAACTGTAATCTTTGCCAAGATGTAATGTGCCAATACTTAGGTGTTTACTTTGATTTATTGCATTGATGTATAAGATAAACAAAGTAACTGGAAATATCATAACAAATTAACGTCCTGCATCAGTGCACCAATAAGTTATCTTGTCTCCTGTTTTAGCCATTTTTAATAAAAGTTACCTATGTAATGTGAGTCCATTGAGGTACAAAAGTGGGCACAACAACACACAGCAGATAAGAAAATTATAAAAATGAAGGTACAAACATGTAGCCATGTTTTCCTCATGTTAATGAGTTTGCTCCAGATGTGATTTTTGCCTGTTTAATGGAATACGCAAAAATGTTAATTTTTTTCTATTTCTTTCCCTGTATTGTTTGTAGTGATAGCTAAAAAAAAATTGATCTCATGTTTTTTAGTGGAGAACCCGATCAAAAAAAAAAAAAAAAAAAAAAAAAAAAAATCACATTAGGCATTCCTAGAGACTCAAGACTGTTTAGTAGACAAGTGAATGACGTACCAAAAACTGGCAATTGTATGTTGTCCCACTTTGCAGATGATACTGCAGTTCTATACAAGTTACAGTACTTATAGGTGATTATAAAAGACCACCAGGCACTGCTGTTAGTCTTGAAGAATGGTCTTGCTCCTAGTATGTACAAGTCAGTTTCTACAAGAGTCGACCCATGCTAAGTTAACCATATTTCAAAAAACAATCAAAAGATAACAGTCACATATCTGAGTCACTCCTAAAAAGATGGAGATGATGCAAAGATGGTCAAATCAAGAAAGGCACAGTTCTTAATGGAAGAAGCAAAACAGATGATGTAAACAAATTCTTACTGTATAGAAGTACAGTATTATCTATGCCTGGGTTTATTAAACATCTTAGAGTAGGAAAACAGTTCCAGTTGTCTCAAAACGCTCAGAGGGACACAGATTTGTTCCTGCTCTTATGAGAAGGAGTAAAAGTATTTTATTATTTTTTCTAATTTAGAAAACTACTCTTAATTTCACTAGGACGTAGGAGAGCTGGAGAGCTGGTGAGCTGTCCTGATCCACTAGGAGCTGCCAGAAGATGGCATCCAGGCAGAAATTTACACACACATCCCAGAAAAAGGCTGAATGTTTTGAAAGAACTGGACAATGATTAACTCATAAAAATGTACCAATTTAAAGGAGATAGAATAATATTTGTAACAAATGCTGTATGTCACATGATCACTCCATCTACACAAAGAGACTATTCGCTTTCAACTGAAATAAAAGTGCTATTAATCTTACATTTTTGGCCACAGGGAAAATGCAGTTTTACAATAATGATGATTTAAGTATGTCACAACAAAACCATTTCTTGAATTTTGAACAAATCTTTGAATTGCCTTACAACAAGTTAGGTAATATGCAGATTAATACATCTCACCATCAATCCACATGGGGTGATGTTAAAGTAAGCTGCATTCTTGCAAATCTCTGTTTTTCTTGGAGTTGATGGTGCAATTGACAGCATGGAGGAAAAATGCCATTGCCCCAAGTATTGATAAGCATGCATATGTGAATCACAAGCAATACCACAGTATCAACACACAGGTAGACATGGATACAAACTGTACTACATAATCAGCATATTACCATTATGATGTATATGGGGATAGATGAGTGATTGACAGTGAAATGTTAAACAGGTATGCTGAGCTCTGCATTCCACAAGTACTTGGAATATTCACCTTATACTTTACAAGCTCGGGAAGATTAAAAAAGGCAAGCACAGTATTGCAGGGCATTAGATAAATAGAACCTCACAGAAATTAAAGGGGAGATCATAGAGAGGGACACAGTACATGGCCGTGGAAGATGACTGGCAAAACTGGATGAGAGAACACAACTTTAGAAAGAGGGATAGCTCTAGCTAGTTTTGGCGTAACAGTTAATTTATAAGTTGTTTCTCATGGCCATAACAGTGAGAAGGTGTTATATTATTATTATTACTATTTTTGTAGTAACGTAGTGTTAATATTGGAAAACTACACAGTACCATGATTTTCAAGGAAACAAAATGCCTCCATCAGTGCCAGTCTGCAGCCTGAGTTACTGTAAAATCAGGATGTCTTTTTTTCTCAGACATGAACTCCTACTCCTAGCTGGGGGTGTGTATAGGATGATTCATAAATACTTCTCTTACTCTGAGGTAGGACAACTTTTTTATCATAGTCAGACATTTAGTGCAATTGCTGGAGTAATTCTGAGATAACATGATAAATATGGGCACAGGTCTCAAATGTTCTACACCTCCCCAGTATTTAAATGCCTTGGTGGAAATTAAATGTCTCTAACATAAAACAATTCAGATACCTGTCGTTGGTCCTTGGCATGAGACAAATAATCATCAGGATACCACTTCCATAATAATAATAATAATTGTGCTGTCCTGGGGGGTATTTTCCGTATGTCGATTAAATCAACCGAGATCAGATGCCTCATCTTGGATGAGTTAATGCCAGTGAAACTCATCCAGGATAAATTGTTTTTTCAAATGCATTATAGTCTAGCTGGATCTAATCATCCGAGATGAATGCGCACGCCCGCGCTGAGTGAAAAGCCCATATATATTGAGTCTAGAAAACATGATCAGCAAGTCTTTGATAGGCTGCAAAAAAATGACGAAAGAACAGGCGACTTTTTTACACACAAGCTGTGCGTGCATGCGGGTGTGTGTGTTACTCGAAGGATTTCAAGATTTAATATGCACAAGGGGTAACACTGCAAAAGCAGCCCAAACCAGAAAAGACGGCTGGCAAAAAGTGGCCAACAGATTAAACACATGTACATTGAGCTTACTGAAAGCAGAGTTTCATTTCCTATGTGTCAGATTAATTATTATTTAATATGTCATAATTCTAGATCAAACGTGAGCACAAGGAGAACATGGGGACAGGTTAAAGTAAAGTACAAGAATATACTTCAAACTAGTAAATATTGATATAACTATTTAAAGAATTGTTGACATAAAGAATCATATATAATATAAAAAACATTAATTTTAAAGCTAATAAGAAGGCAGACAAGCATAAAACAGGTGGCGGTCCACGCGGTCCAGACCTAACCCCTGCAGAAGAGTTAGCTCTCCAGCAAAATGCCCATCGCCCTGTTTCTGAGGGCATTCCAGTGGGAAGCTCTTCCTCATAACCAGTGGCAGGATGCAGTGGTCACTTCATTTCAGGTAAAGGGTGGTCATTGCATATATTTGTCCTCGATGTGTGCCATAGGTAGGTTCGATATAGCCCTCTTTTTTGTTCTGTCAGTTGCAGTGAATGTCATATCCCTAGAACTTGTGTCTGACCAACGAGATATTGACGGAGGTCAAATATTTGATGAAGACACTATGTCTGATTATTCATCAGGAGGAGAGATGCATTTTCCAAATAATGTTTGATCATACTCCACTCTGATCAGTCCCATGTGCCCCAATCACATTTGGAAATCCTGGGCAATGAGAATGTTAGGCTGATTGTGAGATTCTTTATGGAACTGGGGGTGTTTTTGCCTGTGTAACTGCAATGGCATGAAACACTTCTTTTATTGTCTGCACACATTGGTGTCCAGGAAACACTATGAAAACCTGAAGGAAATATTTCAGAGCCAAACAGACTTTACGAATTGCCTGGCAAAATGCACTTTTAGATAGATTTTTCGCATCGCCTACAGTATATAAAAAAAGTGCCGCTTGCAAAAAACCTCAAAGCAATGCATACTGTCTGTGTGGTTGTGAGAGCCCGACTTCGGCGAGTTTGACTTAGAATATAAGCTGCTAATAAATCTTTAAGGTACAATATTCCTACCCAGCTAAAGCGGTATCTTTCGAAAATAATTTAATCCGGAAACAATGAAGGGTCTTGCCGATCGCACAAAACCCTCTCTATATGAAACTTCTTATAATTTGCGTACCGATAGCAATTGGTCACTCATTTATGAACGGCGAAGCCATGACTGAATGAATTCCATGCACGGAAACTGATTAAGTGTGTGAGCTAATCCTTGTTTATATTGAACTGCTATGACAACGCATCCAGCAAGAGTTTCAAAAAACCGACAGATCCAGGATCAGGCCAAATCGTCAACTATTACATCCGGCTAAACGAGTAATCCACGTACGAAAAATACCCCCCTGGTTAAGATTTGAAATAAGAAAAGATTAAGATTAGCACCATCTTGTGTTGAAGTTCAGCAATTTTTTCTGCTTATGGAACAACCTGTCTTAGGGCAACAATGTCATCAAGATGAGCCTCAGAGAGTAGAAACAAACGGAGTGCACGTTTGTCTCACTTCTTTAGCTTTAAATGATCAGTTTGGCTTTTGAAGGCATTGTTGCTATGTAGAAATGTTTATGTATTTGTATTAATGCATATTTGTGAGTCTGTTAAGTATTTAAAGTTATTTAGGGAAGTATTTTTAAGGTAAAATGTTCTAACAACTTACTGTTGTTATCAGAGTTTTCACTGCATTAAAAATGTACTTGTGAGCAAATGTTTCTCAAACATTCTTGACAGCTTTGCCAGAGTAAGCTCAGATAATATTTGCCATTCATTTGAATGTTATTTATTTGTTCATATATTTGTAAAGAATAAATAATTTTGTTTATTGTGTGAGTTTGTATACAGGGCCGACTTAACACATGGACATGCTGGGCGGTTGCCCAGGGGTCCCATGCTAATCTATGTATGTTGTGACTTGCGGAGTGGTTGTGTAGGTAGGGGCCCCAGTGCACTGCTTTGCCCGGGGGCCTATAATGGTATTAAGATGGCCCTGTTTGTATATAAGGATTTGTCAAATCATTGTGTTTACGATTTACTTGTAGTTTTACCCAATTCCAACTGGCTTCAGTAAACAAAGCAAACTGGAAACTCTTGCCTAAGTGGTCATTGGAAAGGAGTTTATCTGACTGTCGGACAGTAATTATAATAATTCTTTACATTTATATAGCACTTTTATCACTACTCAAAGCAATGACTTCAGGTAAATTGTTTACCCTGTCAAATAAACCCCCTTGTGAATGTATTAAAATAATGATGAACTAAGACTACCAAAAACACAAAAGACTGCAAGCAATAGTCAAGAATTGGCAACTGTTTTATTTGACTTCCAAATTTCAACAAATGCAACCACATAAAGCAGGAGGAATACAGATAACACTACAACAGTGTTAAATAACCAGCACTAATAAAATCTTAAACATGTTCATCACAGAGATGAAGAGGAGAGGGAAAGAGAGAGAGAAACACACACACACACACACACACAAGGCCTTGGTCCTCTGTACACTACACGTGGGATATTATACTCAGGTTAGATAGATTGGACTGAAAGAGAATAAGTAGAATGTGGAGCTTCATGAGTTTCTGAAAAAGCAGCATGAGATCCAGTAGCTTCACAAGTGTTAGGAAGGGGCGGTAAGGGACAAAGACAATAGAAACAACAGAATGCACTGAGGCCACAACAGCGGGAGCAGTGCTGACAGTGGGCATCTCCCAAGTTGGTTAGGTCTCTGATCAGTCAAAGAATATGAAGAAGGGACCTTTAGCCATCAGCAGTACCTGCCTACCAGTCATTCATATGGGTTATTACAAATACCGTGTCAAGGTGAGGTTTTCACTTGATACTATTCATAGTTAAAGTGGTATTTTTGTTGTCACTTTTACTGAAACCATGTACTTTATTTTTGGGTGCTTTTTAACATTATTTAGACCCTATAGAAGAAGATAAGAGAGGTTTTCACCTTGTGTGTGATCTTTCCATTGCAAATGTAATGTTAATCTTAAAGGATTTATGATGTTTTATGCTCAGGTTTTGCATTTCATAAAGTTCATTCATAATGTTACAGAAATCAAAAAAATCCTATTAGGAGACTGTAGTAGAAATGACAAGTAGAGACTGGAGAACCACTGCTGTAGCATACGACAACAATTAATCAGAAACAAAATTTTAAAGAATACAAGGATTCAAATTAGAACTAGAAGAAAACATGGTAGAAGGAAAAAACACTCTGTGCTGACATACCACATGTATGCATAAAGTATTTAAGTCTCTTTGGGCTTTTTGTTTATATTTTATTTCATTTTAATATTAAATATTTTTTTATAAGAAGCTTTTGCCCCTGTTCAAAATAACTATAAAATATTTTACTAATTATAAATCCTTTTATATAGCACACTTCTATTTACAAACCCAGACTACTATAAACACTTATAAATGTAGTATAGCCAAATAAAACAAACCTAGCGTCAGAACTTACATATTTAAGGAAACAGAGTCAGTCTGTTTCTGTGCAATTAATATTTTTAGCAAGAATTCAGGCTTCATACTGTGATCTTTGAAGTGTCCACATGTGCAGTTCCTTGAAGATCAAGAGAGTAAATGAACACTTACAGCAAATCAAGTTAATGTAACTGAAAAGAAACAGGAAAATCTCATAATAATTCCAGTAGATGCAATAACGCCCAAAGAATAGAGGCCATCATAATGAAAGAGAGAAAAGACGATTCAGCTGTTAATCTGTGGACAACATAGAACTGTCCAAAGTGAACAAGTGACAAAAAGAGCACTAGCCTGACGAGGACACATACAGTAGATGCATATGGTAGCTCTCAAGGTGCAGAATCAAAACTATTATTTATGGGGAGAAACGAAGATAAAGCAAAAGAACAACTCCCACCTTAGCTAGAATTAGACAGAGAACCTCCTTCTACATTTCATTATAAATAATGTGGGAGATGAAGTTTATTAAGGCCCAAAAATCATTCTTAGCCTCAATGCTATGCATTTCGCCCAGAGGGCAATCAGAGCAGTGAGATGATCTGGAGAGATATCTCAGCTCCAGTTCTTTTATTTTATAATCTGTGAAATGTAGGAAAGATTAACTGCTTATGTAGAATATGTGAAAGGATTTGAGATCATAATCTTGAGTGGCTGCTTTCATTGACTTACTGTTTATAAACATAATGTAATTGCTAGTTAACATGAATCATAAATCATATTTTAGCAGAAGTAATGTTTCTTTTTTGGTTCACCACGAGGACCTCTTGAACAGCTTGTGGAATCTGATGGTCAACCATGAGCAGCAGAGACTTCTATGTAAAGTTCACATTGTTGTGAGGTGCATTCAGAATGAGACAGCCAGAGGGTGAGAGTCAATTTGAAGTTAAGTATGTGGGTTTATTGAAGAACAAACTAAATGTCTATATAAACCCTAGTTAACTAGCATCTTAAAAATTAGTTTAAAATCCTGTTTGAAGGATCATTATTAATTTAAAATGTCCTCCATAAAATGCCAAGAAAGGAGAGTAATTTCATCTGTCTTGCCTGAAGAGAAAGATGGGGTCATTACAAGCGTCTCAGCATGACATACTATGACTGTGATGGATGTTCTATGAGTAGAAATGCATCTTGGGAGTGGTGGGTGTTGAGACTTTATGGTGCTTATTAGAGTTTAAACTGGACTTCTGTATAGATTCTGAGCTCTCAGGCTGGGAAAGGTAGAGAATACTTCAATAATAAAGACGGCAGCAGTAACTTAGCAACATGGCAGAACTTAAAACAGGCAATTCACACCAGAAAGCACATTTCTTACAATGGCAGAATTAGCAGAATTCAGCCACTTTGCCGTCAAATTCAAAATTCTCCAGTGGATTTATCTTAAGATAAAGAAAGGCAGTGTGATTGAAAACAAAAATGAAAATTTGACTTTATATTATTGATTCAATGTACAATTAACAGATATGGCTGTATTAGCTGGTGTCTCCCCCCCCCTTAGAAAGCATTTCCTATAACAGTCCAGCAGTCTCTGTCACTCCTTTATGCAGAATCTGATTTCTTGAGGGCTGTCTTGTGTGCACAGCCCATTTCAAATCCCCCCACTCTATCTTGATAGGATTCAGAGCCAGGCTTTAACTTGGCCATGTCAGACCACTCAATTTCTTTCTCTTTGCTGGGATACAGTCATCTGACAGATGGTTTCACATTATTTCCAAGCACCATCTGGTATAATGACGTGTACCTAGTGGATTCTATGATAGTGAGAAGCCCCAAACCATCTCTTTTCCACCACTCTGTATCATAGTTGGTATAATGTTCTTCTGGTTAAATAGTGTGGTTTTCATCAAAAATGTTTACTAGTGCTGTGGCCAAATAACTACTGTTTCCTCATCTGTCCAGCGCACATTGTTCCAGAGGTCTTGGTGATCGTGGGTAAACTTTAGTTACCTGATTATCTTTCCGGACCACAAAGGTTTTGTCCTGTCACACCTCCCATGTAGATCTAATTTATGCTGCCTCTTTCTAGTGGTAGACTACTGCCGTTTGACATCAACAATTCCATGATGAAATTCTGGTGTCCTTGTGCTGAACTTGCCCTGGCCAAGCCATCCTAGCAAGTTATAGTTGCTTGAAATTTTCTCTGCTTGTAGATGATTCTTCTGGATAATAAAATGTTTGATTTTTAAATGTTTGGAGATCTTTTTATATCCCTTCCCAGATTCATAGGCATCTATAGCCTTCTTTCTGATGGCCTCCTAACTCTTTTGGTCTAGGCATGGTGATAACACCTACTTCAACAACAAAGAGCAAACCAAACTAAATGTCTGAGGTTTATGTAAGATCGGTTCAGACAAGGTACTTTCTACTGATGTTCTAATCATTTCCACCAAATTCTAGTTTTAGGAATTAAAGGCAGTGAAAAATGTGGGACTGTACTTATTTTTTCACATGTGAAAGTTGCATTTATGTTTATTTAAATTATACACTGGACAACAATCTAAATGAAATGACTTAATGTTTGCTGTATTAGATCACTTTAGCTACATGCTGTATATTCTTAAATAAAAAAAGAAATGTTAACATACAATATATTTAAAAAGAAAATAAATATCATGGGGTGAGGTTATGTTTTATAAGACAGGATGTTGCATATGCATAAAAACCCATTTGAGAACAGAACATTGATATACATATGTAAACTCTTATTCAGCTGAAACTTCACTTTAAATGGTTGACTTGAGAAGCAGAGAACAGAAACATCAGGTGACTTTTTTATTTTTCTCCAGTGTGCGACATACGATCTTCAAAATCTGTTACGTGGAACACCACCAGCAATCGTACTAGTGAAATATCAAGCAATAAAAAAACTGCCATTATCTTTATTAATTATGGATTAACAAAATAATAAAATAAGAATTACATGCTTTACTATCTGTTAAAATCCTTACATGTAAATGACTATACTGAACGAGTTACCTTTAATGCTCTTAAAAGGTACACAAGGAGATCCCAATCTGCTTACAGTTGTTTTGGGTCAGCATATGGTGCACTTAAAGAGAAGGAAGTGCAGCGGGTACAAAGCAGCTCAGCCTTGCTCTAACCCTTGGTTGGAGAACTCATAGGACATACCTGTAGAATTGCTCCTTGAATGAACCTGTTATGAGCACTGGGACTAATCCTTTCCAGTGATATGAATCCTTAGGCCACAGATGCTGCAGTCCTGTCAATAGAACCCAATTTTCATGGTTAGGTGCTTCCTCCAGCTATTGAGAAAAGTACATGATCTGCAGAGTTCACCTCACTTGCGTGCTCCATGTACTTCATTTGTCGATGAACTTTGTCTCTCTTGAGCAACCTGAAACACTGGAAATGTTTCATTCTAAATCAAACAATGAAAATCTGGAAATGTTTCATTCTAAATCAAACAATGAAAATGCATTAAAGAAAAAGAAAAGCATGTTTTTGGTGTTACCCCTCTGTGTATATACATGAACATATTAGTTATTATTTATCCATTTTCAGAATTTGCCATTATTAGCCATTTAAAAAGAAATCTATCTACTTTATTACCATGGGCAAGTGGTGTATTCTAAATTCCCTTTTATGGCTTATATGGAAATTTTCTGGGATTGAGGGCTTGAAGCTGCCACATAAACATGGATTTTGTTATTGATTATTCCTGTAAACTCCACATACTGTACTGTATCTCATGTAATTATTCAAAATGTGGCAAGTACAGTCATAATGAATCACATGCCATTTAATGATCAGAGTAGTTTATACTTGTGATATACAGGAGGTATATTCTATTAATTATCAACAGCTTTAAAGATACATAATGTATAATACTGCAGTAAGTAAATAGTGTTAAATTCTTGTTTTTTCATTCTTGATCAGATTCAGAATCTGTAATATTTATCAATATATTCAATTCAGTAATATGTTATCCTGATCAACACTTTTCATTACTATTTCAGTGAAATTTCTAACTCAGTTTACATTATGACAGTCAGACAGGCTTCAATGGAAGTTTTTGTTTGGGTAGGTGTATCTGAACACTGTAATGCATTGCTTGTGTTCATTAATCTGAAGGTAATTCACAGTCCATTGAAATGTGAGCCTGTGTATTCAGTTCAGGGTCATGAGGGATAGAGGCCTTGCATGCAACATCTGAAATGGAGGGAACCAACCCCAGATGGGACACTAGTTCATTGCAGTCACACGCACTCGGTCTCATTGGGGAAATTTAGAGTTGGCAATTAACCCAAATTAAACTTTCATGGTAGGTGAAAAGAAAACATGATGCAGACACAAGGGTGTCATTTAAACTGCATAAAGTCCAAGCTGGATACAGGTCCAGATCCAGGAACTGTGAGGCAGCAGCATTACGCACAGTGCCATGGTTGTTTTGCTTTCACACAAATGTATTTATGTCATTATTTGCTTATTCTTTATGAGTTTAGTCACTATTGATCTAAAGGCAACCAAACTTGGCAGAGTTACTGCTGTGGAAGGTCATCTCAAATGCTGAGATCTTTGACGTTTTGCTGTGTTGCCATTTCATTTGAATAATCCTCATTTCAATTCAAATTCATTCCTGTAACGTTGCCATGGCTGGCCGCTGAGTTGCCTAAAGGATTATTTTATTTGATTTATTTTTTCTCTTTTTCCAATGACATAACCGTTGAACAATTTATTTTAGAAGGTATGAGAAATAGGCTGATATTTGGATTTTACATATGTCAAAGAAATTCAAAGGCAGTCCCAAAGGGATATTTTCTTTCTACTTGCAAATTGATCTTTTCATGTTTCAATAATACATAATGTTACTTGTTTGTAATACATATGTTGGTTAACATGTTCTGATGGTCTTACAAATCAAATCTAATGTACAGCTTAAGGTTTTTATTGTAATTTTTATTTGACCATTTTCAGATAAGTCACCCATTGAATACTGAATTTTACATTCATTTTTCTTGAAGGTTAGGAGAAATTGCAGTGCAGTCAATAGAGGTTTTTTTAGTTTTTTTTCCTTGAATGTATTGTAAATCATTTCTAAGACCACATTTTATAACAGTAGTACTTTGGCTGTTATAACTACTTCAAATATTATTTAAAGCCCACGGTGCCTAACAGATTTTTCTGGATTGTCTGATGCAGATCTTGAAGCTAAGACTCAGGTAAGCAGAACGCCTTCCTCACTCATGTAATCAATTCTTTTTTGTTGCATCTCGTTCCTTAATGCTCCATACTTCATCATAATCCACATGCCAAATAAAGAGTGTTACATTTTAATGTTACAGAACAATGGATAGCTTTTTGTGTTATTCTGTTATTATTTAAAATTGATCCATGTTCTCCTTTAACCTTTACATTTTTTACAAATTTGCCTCGATTCTAGAAAAATACAATTCTGTTTTTGACACCTGCTCCCTCGCGCAATAGTATAAGATGTAAACATTTTAATGTTTATATTGCACCAAAATTACAAAATAAAATTTTATTTTGGGCACATTCTTATGTGATAAAAATAAATATAGTTTCTTTTAGGCAACAGTTAAACAAATTGCTCATGTGAAATGGACAATGAGATACAACTATTAAGTGACGTTCCTTCAGTTGTTTTAATCCAGGTAATTTCTTTAGAGATACACAGCCTTCTCGTTTTAACAATCAAAAAACCTTGCACACTAATTCTAAAATTCAGAATCCTCAACTGTGATATTAGCCATATGACACAACGTGTACATGCACTGCTTGAACCCTTCTTTCCACTTTGCAGACAGTTGCATCATAGGATGAGATTACCAATCCTTACCCTGAATCAAGTCCAGTTCTTTGCTGCTCCTGTGCTTGAAGATGCAGGAAATGTAGATGAAGGTTTAACTTGATAGAGATGGCCTTTCGCTTGAAGACCACCTTCCCCATATCCTCATATTTTCCACATTGCTTTAATGGCATGATCAAAAATGCCCTGTAGCTTAGGCTTTTTTTGTGGATTTTGTAGTAATTTTCAGAGAAAACCATAGAATTACATTTCTCCTAATTCATAATTCATTTCTTTAATAAAAAGACTCAGAATGCAAAAAGATGATAATGTGACAATCATTATAACCAAGGCCAGCAAAAAGTCTAAAACATGGATTTATTTCATTCAAAAGCACTGATTAATTTGCCAGGGCCAAGCAAATGCTTTGAACAAAGCCAATTCATTTTAAAATGTCAAAGGATGAAACGGGGGTGAACACTTTAATCACATTGTTACAAAGGTTCCTTTACCCCTACCTGTTCAAAGGCTGTAAAGCATCATTCATACAACAGAATATGGCATGAACCAATAAACATTGACGATTACGTGGAACAGTGAGAAGTGAGGCCAGTCACAGTGAGCACACGCATGTCTGCAAAACGTACCAATTGATAGAATTATGGCTCAAACGTCAGTTACAGAAAAGACAGAGTCAGATAAAGGGAAATCATTTCTTTAAATAAAATATTTAAATAGTCATAGATGCTCAAATATATTATCTTGACTGACAATTTTCTCATAAACACGACTGTGAGCTGTGACATATCCGTGGTTACAATAGAGCTCTGTGCAGATGCTGCACCTGCCAATGCAGCTTTCATTTTTTTGACTATAAGGAAATTAATAGATTTTCTAAGTGTCACCCATAACAGAGAAGAGTGCTGCTTTATGTTTCTACTCATTTTCAATACAAAAAAGGGAGAGAAAATGATCATCAGCTAGAGGTCAAAGGTCAGTGACCAGACATGGTTAAGAATCCAGTGCATCAATGTTTGTATGTGCGCCATTCTTACTCACACAGCTACAACAATGCAAAGAACAAAGTTTCTACAGCAGTTCACAAAAATTGATATCAACCATACAGTAAATAAAAGCTAGAGTGAAGGGTAAAATCACCGTTCGTCTACAAATTCAGGGGGAAATGTTTTTCTAACATCCAAAAAAGAAAAAAAAATCCTCACCTAACCCCCAATAAAGAAATTTTGCATTTGTTTCTGTTTTTAACTAGAATCTTTTCCAATAAAATGCTCCTATGAAGTGCAGTATCCCTAAAGTTGTTTGCCTCCACATTTTTTCCTTATCTGTGCAACCAGAACAACTTTAGGGAAACTAAAGGTTAATTTTTTTCATTGTTTCATAAAGCCCAAACAAGCTGGAACATACAAAAAACTTAAAAGATGCTTACACTCCAACCATTAACTGATTTAGATTTGTTCTAAGTACAAGGTTCAGTTTGATTTTGAATTAACTGAATATGATGCATAATTTCATACACTGACTGATGGGAATTAGGACGAGGGCTTTAATAAATTAGTGCAATTGAGAAACATAATTCAGTTTATCATACCTGGTGCCTTTCGCATAAGGACTTTGACAGGTCAGTCCCATTTACCTTAAATTAAGCTAATGCACATCTCTTCATTTGTATCCATTATGGCCACACAGACAGGGAACAGCAAGAGATAAAGATTATACTGGACTTGGCACTTAACAGTCTTCAAAGCAAATCATAATACTGTTTTCCAAACCTTTACTATATTAAGTCCTAGACTAACTCCATGAAAATCTCAGCTTTCAAAATTCAAATTTCCAGAAATGATGGGGAGAAAATAAATCTTGAAAGTTAAGCACTTTATAGACTCTGAATGTGTGTTTTCAAAAGCTTTCTATTGTAAGAAAGCACCGGGTAAGGGCTAATACATATTTATGAATATATATTTTAAATACAATAATGGCACTACTTAAACTATATATGTGTATATGAGTACAGTATATATTCATATACACTATATATAGGTTTAATATACAGTAAGTATGCTCTTTGACTTAATCACTAATGCATTTTCAATTTTCAAGTCATAAATTAGACTTAAGTTCCAAATTTATACTTTCACCGTCACTATAAACACACAGCATTCCTTTAATGTTTGACCCCCTCCCCTGATTGAAGCTAAATGCATTTATACAGTACTATGTAACAGAATTGCAAAATACATCAGGAAAGTCTTTTGCTGTCCTGCTTCCAGATGCTCAGATTTGTGATTTTTTTTTCAGTTTTTGAAATGATCAAAAAATAAACAAACAAAAAAAATGGTATACAGACATCCTTTTGTTCCAGAGAAAAGGCAGTTAGGGTCAGTACACATGAACTGTATGCCAGTTATACTGAGATGCACTTGTTAAGCCAAATAAACTGAGCTTGGAGCAAAAGAACAGGTTTATTTTGTAGAGCATTTGGAGATCCAATGAACTGCAATCTGCGGACGTTGATTTTAATAATTTATATATTATTTTTTGTATTGTGTGTTGTTTTTCTTCTGTGCTGCAGGAGAAACACGGGAGATCTGATTCAGACTTCACCAAGACTTACAGACCTAGGAAATGAAAACAAGAAAGCAGTGGGTTATTGGTGTTGCAGCAATGGTAGTTGAACAATAAGTGTAAAGTAATACAGTTCTGATTAATAGGAGAATCTGAAGAATTGTGTGCAAACAAAAACATTCTCATTATTTCTTTCTTTCTTTTTTTTTTTTGCAAATGGTTTTTAAAAGACATTCCGGAATCTTAAGATATATTAAAAAACATGAGGCCTTTAATTGAGTACTTATTTGATGATGGCATTTGCTTGTACGTAAAAGGCAATAGGAGGCTGCATCTACTGTACGCTTTGAAGATAGATTTTTTTTTTTTGTTCTTACTGCAGACAAGCAGAGTCTGCTACAAAGTGGCCTTGAACCTGTTATTTATGCCTATCACTTATTTGTGACCAACTTAGGACACTGCGACACACAAATGTACACATGCACCAACCTTCACTCAGCAAAAATCATCCAATCATTTAAAATTTTAACTCCGGAGGTACAGAGAATACGTACAACCATGTAATCTCATAAATTACCTGGACTTGCACTAATATTTTCCTTAAACCAAAATTCCTTATGGAAAATGATAAATAAAAAGTCAGCCCCTAAACACCATTGTAGCTTAAAGTGGTTATTGCTACGAAAAAAAAAGCTGTTTTGGGTAATGACATGCTACAGTGTAGAGCAGGAGTGTGGAACTCCAGAGGCCTAGTTAATTAAGTTAATTAGCAGCAAAAACTGGTCACTAAAGAAGAAGATGGTTAGAATGAAAACCTGCAGCCACTGCGGCCCTCTAGGACCGGAGTTCGATACCCGTGGTGTAGAGAGTCAGATCTTTGATTACTTGCCTAAATTATATTTTTAACACAGGCAACATTACCTTTCTTGCAGACACAATAATGGACGTGTTTCAAAATCTCAGAATATTATTTACAGAGGTAAATTATTTTTAAACATAAACAATATGACACGTCAAATAGTCAAGACAATTTTCTTCTGCTTGTATTAAATATTAAGGAAGAATCAAACAGATATTTAGTAGTAATTAGGAGATTTCCCTTGGCCGTATTTGACATAGTATAATGTGTAATAAAATAAGGGGGTGATTAGTATCAATGGAAGGTGTGACATAGTAAAAAAAATTGTCAGCACTTATTGTACTTGGTAGGCTTTAACAACATATAAAAAGTCCAATACTCTCAGTCATGTGTTGAATTTAATTATTGCTCTTGGTGTTTAATGTTCAACTCACACCCATTCTGGGTAAAAAAAAAAAAAAAAAAGTAATACTTGTGCCCTTGACACATTGCAGCTTAAAAGTAGGGGAGTGCAATGTGCTGATTCAAAATTCATGCATATTTTGAGGAAGTCATAAAACCCAATACTTCAGAAGAGTATAGATTGACAGATATGACTAGAACTCGCCTAAGAGCAAAGGTTAAGGCGCAACAGTTACTTTAGGATAAATTTGGGAAAACATGGAGTAACTCACCATGCTTTAATGACAACACACGTGCTATTAAATTAAAGCAACAAAAAACTACAGCTTGGTTGAATAGTTAAATGATATATTTTAACATTCTATGCTGCTCTCTAAGTGTATGAGAAAGCTCTTTATCTGCCTCAGTCTGAATACCTTCAGATTAGCAGATGAAATTCTTCAGTCCTTTTTAGAAAAGTGGCTATTGTGACCAGTATAAAATTTGAAACAGTAAACTAGTGAACATAAGATGACAGATTGAAATTGTATCTGTAAAATATAAAATTGTAATGTCAAACTGTATAATTTCTTGAATACTGTACTTTTACCAACCAAATATGAAATTCTTTTTTGATTTTCATGTCACAATATGTACAATCATTTAACTCCTCATTTTAAGTGTTAACTTTGGAGTCAATTTCAAATTCATCCTTTTAACATATAAAATTTCAAGTAATTCTGATCTTCTTAACTTAATAGGATTTACTAATACAATGCCTGACATATTTTATGTATAAGTTTAAAATGATAATGATAAATAAAACTATTTTGTAGGTAGTCAAGACTTTTAATATGCAGGCAGTCAAACTGTGGAAATAATCTGCCTGTGATAAGTTTTAACATTTATGAACACTTAATATTGGTGGACTATTAACTGGACTAATAATAATAATAATAATTCTTTGCATTTATATAGCGCTTTTCTAGTCATATTACTAACAGTAAATTATATTTTAACCAAAGACACTGACTTTTTGCATTTGTGCTTATTTACACTAACTAGGGACATGTTAATATACTGTATGTAAAAGTTACATTATTCTTTTTTCTGTGGTTGTATAATATTTGGAAATCTTTTTAACCACTCTGAGCCTCTAGTCGATGAAACACACCATATGAAAGTAAAGGGAATTGAACTGAATCACCTAATGCTGCATTATTTACTATGGTTTCTAATAAATATATCCCTTCGATTAACTTGATACTGCTAAAGTCTAAGTTTCTCTGTGTGCTTGGCATTTATTTTTCATTTTTATAGTAGTAACAGTGAGCTAGTCTACTTTATTCTTCCCTAAATTATTGAGATGATATGCAACAATATTCACTGTAGAGTTATTTTGAGAAACATATTCACATTTTGACCTGGGTTCGCTTCCCGGGTCCTCCCTGCTTGGAGTCTGCATGTTCTCCCTGTGTTTGCGTGGGTTTCCTCCGGGTGCTCCGGTTTCCTCCCACAGTCCAAAGACATGCAGGTTAGGTGTATTGGCAGTTCTAAATTGTCCCTAGTGTGTGCTTGGTGTGTGGGTTTGTGTGTGCCATGCGGTAGGTTGGCGCCCTGCCCAGGATTTGTTTCCTGCCTTGTACCCTGTGTTGGCTGGGATTGGCTCCAGCAGACCCCCATGACCCTGTAGTTAAGATAAAGCAGGTTGGATAATGGATGGATGGATATTCACATTTTGCAAAAAAATAACTAATGCAAACATTATCCATTACCAGTAACGGTGCACTGCACGATAATGTGCAGTGAATACACTTGACTTGAGAATTCCTAGTTTTCATATTCTTTCTCTGTACATTTGGCATTCATTTGCTCAGAGGTTGATGTGCTTGCATCTTCCTGAGCAGCTCTTCTTTCCTTCACCCTAGCGGCCCACTTCTTCTCTTCTTTAATCGGCATATTTTCGCATTAAAACTGATTAAGTCAGTGTTTGTGTTGCAATTACTTAGTATGTTTTCTTTAATTTGTCACTTAAGCTGGCACTTAAGTCTTCAATCTGCCTCAAGAATGATTTAAGATATGAAGAGGTAGGGGAAGTGATGGAGAAGGTGGTAGGGATGAGAAAGGCAGCCGTGTGATGTATGTGTGCTGGCCGCTGCCGAGAGTTGATTCTACAATAAAATTAAGTAAAAATAAAAAGAGGAATAACTTTGGAGGTCAATCATCACCCCAAAAGCAGATAGTAGACATCACGCAGTATATGTGTACCAAATTTCAGGTCAATATGTCAAACAGTTTGCGAAATACAGGTGATTTAAAAGACAAATGGACAGCCATGGTAGCGTATTATATATAAAGATGTTTGGTTATTTGAAGAATGTCTGTGTCCTTCTAGTTTTCACTGCTGGTTGATATACACTCTTTGTGCCTTTAAACACTTAGCTTCGTATTTACTATTGTGTCAAGCAAATGCTGTACATCTCAGTCAATTCCATTTTCAGGTGGCAATATACACAGTTGTTTTTCCCTCCCAGTGTTGAGTAAATTCATTGAGTAGATTCAAGTTATCTTACATTCACTGACTGCCAGGATCAATATTATAAAAATAGGAAAGTGTGAGCAACTTAGCAGGTTTATTTATTTATTTTCAAATGGCTGAGTGATAGTCATCAGTGAGTGATGTGAAAATTTTTGACAATATTTTGCAGTCTGTGGTTGATAAATGTACATAGTGTAGATTTCTGAATAGGCTGAGTTATATGTATACAAAACACTGTGAGTAAGGTCTACAATCACTGCGAAAAAATTACATTTGCCTTCTTTCAGTGTTTTTATGCTGTGATGTTCCTCTATTTCTAATAATAATATGCAAATAAGCAAGACATTTTCTTATAATTTGACACTCAAGTTTTCTTTTAGGTATTATTTTAATATTTACATTGTAAATTAGGATATACTTTATTATACATGCTATAGAACTAATCTTCTCTCTTTATCCTTTTTTCTCCTAACTTTATAAATGTATTTTTTTTGGAGACTACTCAAGTGCTTCACCCACAAAATTGCTTGAGGCACATAATATGATTACAGAGCTGAAAGCAGCAACATGGTTTGCAATTTCTAGCTTGTTAAATAAATATATATTTTTTGCATATTGAGATAATCAATAAAAGTTACCTGTTACTCATGACTAATCAACTACCAAGCTGACTCATTTTGCTTATTTAGGTAAATTATAAGGAAAACTCCCACAATTTTGTTTTTGCGATGTAGACAAAAGGGTTTAAACAAAAAAACATACACACTTTTTTCAGGATATTGCAGTGATCATAATAGTTTTTCCTTCTGACTGAGCAACTGTTACAAAGGGCAAATGTAGATATGAGCTGAATTCTGCATGAGGACCCCAGAGAAGGTCAGAACTGAATCATTCTGATTTTGCTGCACAATTACTATAAAAGGGTGTCTAACAGTTTACTGTAAAAAAAAAAAAAAAAAATTGTCTTTTGTCAAAATAATGGACAGTATGCCATTCAGATACTGGTGCAAGTCAAATTTTGGAACTTAAACATGTTATAACATGGATTTTAATTAACAAACGATGCTAAGAAACATAGATTAATTAAAACTTTAGAAGAAATGTATATTTGATGCAAATATTTCTGGTAATCAAAATAGTAGAATGTAGAGTTGGAATCACAAAAAAATCAAAAACAATATTTTAAAAGGGATGGGGTTATCCTTCTAGTATAAAGCACACAACAAAGTAAATACAGAAATGAGAAATAACTGAATCAAAGCACACTACAGCCAAAAAAAAAGCAATATAAGTGACACCATTTAAAACTGATGTACATGAGTGCAGGAGTAAAAGCATATGCCTCTTCTTTATACACTCCCATGTGTCAGCTGCTAAAAATGAAAAAATACTTAATTGATCTATAAAACCAATTACTTTATTGAGAGAATTGATAAATTAACAAAGTGGCAAGTTGGCGTGATATATTAAACTCTTTTGATACAATATCTTAAAGACATTTCCAGCCAGAAAACGATTTTTTTTCAAGAGAATAATGACACTGTTACTTAATCATTTGATTTAATGCCGAGGCAGGTCCCTGTTAACCTACTTTTATTTTATCTTACTCAATATAAAGGTGATTCACTAGACAAATGTGAAGATGCCAATCTATCTAATAAATTAAGACTGCAGTGCTGATCCTGAAATAAGGCATAATCATGCAATGACATGCAAGTATGTGTAAGTCAGTACTTGATATAATGGGAAGTAAAAGGACAATGGTATTCCAGAAAACAAAAGATTTTATATGAAGTCTGGAGGCCCACAAGAAATTTCAATTAATTATTAAATCTCTCTCACTGAAGTGATTTATGAAGTAAAAGGCATTAATTTCAACTTAGCTGTCCAATACTTCTGGTGGGCAATTATATTTTTACTGTTGGTGCACAAGCTGGTGAAGTGACCAGGAGCTGAACCTTCAGCATTTAATTTGTGGTAAAAACAAATTAAACACCAGACGTAAACTCACAGACTACATAATATTTAAAATTTCTATAAAATTTGTGTAAATATTAAATCTAAATTACACAAGTGCTGATGAAAGAGGACTACTCAATATTTTAACATTTTGCATTTTAGTTGTAGTGCAATGTGTTCTATAATGAACAGCAGTGAAAATAATTTAAATGATAAACTAAGTTAAGTACATGCTTTAGATGTTTCTTTTAATTTCCAAATCTGAATCAAAACCACTAAAAACTGTCAGTGATGATTGAGTCCATTGTGTCCTATAAAACTCGTCAGGCATTGTTCTCTCAATTCCCACTTGAGTTTGTATTCTGAAGTCTGCATAATGCAATGTAATTTGTTGACACCTTCTAAATACAGTTCATGTTATTAATTACACTCTGCCCTGCAAAGCATGCCTGTTTTTGTCATCTGGCAGATGCTGCTCATCTGAGAAAGAATTATTTTGACTCTAAAGAAATGTCAAACAACAAAAATGACAGTCACCTTTATTTCTGTTAATTCTGTTTATAGTATCTGCAGTCTCCTTTTCATATTCCTCAAGCTTATACAATATCGAACAAATAAAATAAAAGTGTACGTTCAGCGATGCATATAATGAGACGGAGCACTAGTCCATGCCAGGGCACGTTCACTGACATTACATCAGTGTGGAGTCGTTAATCAACTTAACCTACACGTGTTTGCCATACATGAAGAACCTAGACCACCTGCAGACAACACACAAACTGCGCATAATCAACTTCCTGGACTGATCTTAAATTCTGGATTTTGCAGTTAAAAGACAACACTGTTTTAAGTTCAGATTTTAAATACTTTTCATCTGGTTTTATATTGAAATAATGGAATAAATGCACAAGTTTGATGGTTTTAGATCTACCTTTGGAGCAGTTCCCATTTTGTTAAGGTAGATGAGCTAAAGTGTTGTACTGTTGTGGTTGAGGATAGCGGTAAAAACTCAATTTTAATCCTGTCCTGGGGTCTCATTTATAAAACTATATATATATATATATTACAAAAAACAGGAAAATATGTACATCAAAAACAAATCTGATTTTTAAAACCTGGGGTATTACATTTATACAAAATGTATTTTTAAATTCCTGACAGGCAGACCCCTAGGTGGTTCAAGTGGCTGGCCAGACCACATCATTCCTCACTCTCAACACAAGCTCTCCACAGGGCTGTGTCCTGAGTCCACTGCCTTACTCATTCTACACATATGATTGTACAGCTGTACATGACTCTAACATCATTGTCATGTTTGATAATGAGACAGCTGTGGTAGGCCTGATATCTCACAACAATGAGCAAGCTTACCTGAATGAAGTAGGGAGTCTGTTACACTGGTGTCAGGCCAACAGTCTTCTACTGAATGTCAACCAGACAATGGAGGCAAGGCACTACCATATCCTCAGTATCAGCAACATTCAGGAAGAGGCTGGACAGTTTAACATACTGTACATTGGTGTTCATATTGCAAAGGGTCTGACCTGGTCCAAGTACATTGAAACTTGGTGAAGAAGGCATGACAATGTCTGTACCATCTCAGATGCCTCAGGGATTTCAGGCTGACTTCCCATATTCTTAAAGTACTTCTATACACACACAGTCACCGCTTGGTTTGGTCAGTTGAACACATTACAAGGTGTGCACTCACTCCAAGACATCTACACTGATCATTGTAAAACCAGGGCAAGGAAAATTCTCCATGACACCAGCCATCCCAAGCCTAATGTGCTGCAGTCAATACTACCGCTGCCTAAAGTCCAGTTCATAAAGACTGAAGAGGAGCTTTATTCCAAGACCATTCTGCATGTTAAATAAGGAGAGTGTCTAGAAATACATGATGCACTATTGTTAACTCTCTCAAATTAAGTTGTTTAAGTCATGTATTTAGCTATTAGTATTGTAAGAGCCAATGTAATGCCTTAAGTTAAATTCATATAGTGTTTGCTTAATTCCTATAGAACATTAGCTTCCTATAGCTACCTAGAATATGGTATAGCCTCGACCCCCTGTAATTAACATGAAATAGAACTTTCTTAGCTATAGCTGTAATACAGTCTGTCTTAATTACATCAGTATGGAATAGGCACATTGCTAGCATGGACTGAAAGACCCATTTGCAGTTTGTAAATGGGATAGGCATACAGTTTTCTGATAGTTTAGAAATGGCTCGACTGTATGAGCAAACTTAAAGAAACAAGATGTATAAACTTTAAACAGAACTTTTCTTTAAACAAGGACTTTACTTTGCAATACCAGCTTTCTCTCTATTTTTGTGTGAACCGTTTTACTTTGCATGTTTGCTAAAGCTTTTAAAAATGGGGATACTTTGTCTGTGGAATCATTTCAATGCGTCACACATTGCCAGAATTCCATGAAACAAACTGAAGCTGCAGAACTTGGGTAATTTTGGGTAAACGCAGCTAGAATAATTTTTTATTTATTATTATTATTATTTATTATTATTATTATTACATATTTATACTTCTATTAATGATTTTTATTTATAAAGTTTTTTTGGTATTGTCCCTTCATATTTGTCTCAAGGCACAATCATTGGGGTCGAGAAACTAAGCATTTCACTGCATATTGTACTGTATGTATTATTTGTATGTGACAAAATTAAATTTGATTTGACTTGAATTTACCCTGTATAAATCACAATCATTTTGTAAATGTATGTGAATGCGCCTCAAACCCCGCCCAGTTGCCACCCTGAACAACCAACATGCTAATTAATCTCATAAATATGAAATCACGATGCTGCAGACCTTCATTGGCTGGTTTAGCAGCCTCTCCTCTGTGCTGTAGAGTCAGAGAAAGGCATACGGTGCCAGTGTCTGAGTGTTTGGCCACTATCACCTGGTAAATGTAATGACATGATTGATGCTACGATGAATAGTACAGTCCATATGAAAAACTATGAGTTCAGCCAGTTAGCTAACCAACAAGCCAGCCATCATGTACAGCATTGTTAGCAAATCAATTGCCAATGCAACTTTGCCTCAAAATAAATGAATCATGGTTCGACCCAGACCATCTTGGCATGATGACTTGTGCGTTAATGGAATGTAACTGCTAACGGTTAACAAAAGCAGCTTCATTCTTGTAAGGTGCCCTTATTGCAATGTGAGTGCAACTGGACCCTGCCACAGATTTCCATTTTATGGTGGCCTGTACATTCACACCATAATAAAATATACCACCTCTTCAGTTGTTTTATGACTTCCCAGTCTCTGTGAAATGTTGTAACATGCATGCATGGGTCAAAGATCCTGTAAACACACACACATTCTCATGTCAAATTTTCATTTATAAATCCTGATCTAGCCTTTGCATGGAAAGTTGATCCTCTTTGTGTGTGTAGGCAAGCTTTATAAATCTGACCTCTGGTCATTGTTTGTATGAAGTTTGGATATTATCTACATCTGGGAAGGTATTCTATACTCATCTTAGTCTTCTGTTTTAAGAAGCTGATGAAAATTAATTGTGAAAATGTCAACTTTCTAGCACTTATGTTTAATGGGATTAAACCCCTGCTTCCCAGCGACCCTGCTCAGGATAAGCAAACATGGATGGATGGATGGATAATACTCCATATTTTTTTCCTTTGATATTACAAGCTGATATCAGAACAAACAAGAATAGTGTGTTGCTACAAAATTGAGCAATTAACATTTGTCCATAAACAGTAATAGAAAGTCTGGATCAAGGGCTTAAAAGCTTTTCCTTTTCACAAAAATGCAAGGATGCACCAAGCATATCATTGGTTTTAACCATTTTTAAGTACTATTTTGACATTGATTGCAAATTCAAGACTCAGTTTTACCAGTATACTGTAGACCTAACATTTGTAATTCTGTCTTGCTGAAACAGAAACTACACTAAATATAAAAATACTAACAGATCTGAAATCATCCACACATGGTCTCTTCAGTATCTTTTCAGCTGAATGGGTGGTTCTCCAAAATATGGGTAGAAAGGACTCTATAGCATTTTTCTTAAAATAAATAAATAGGATTGTAGTGTTACCAATATGTTATAAAAGCAAAATATGCAATTGTAATGCTATAGTTTCTGCATAACTACAGAAACAAAAACTTTGATTCAGTTTAGGTTTAATTGATATGCCAACATCAAGGCTTCATATTTAAGTATATTTATGTCATTTTTTTATTATTTAATTCAAAGTTTATCTGCACATGTTACATATTTCTCTTTTCAGTAATCTTCATTCTAAGCAGTAGTGAGTCACTACTGGGAATAAATGTAATTAATATGACAGAAATCATTCCTTATTTGTTTTGTCTTTTCATTGATACAGTATGCCGTAATAGTATGGTGATATGATACACTGCAATAAAGTTCTATTGTTCTGGTGCAGTCACTAGAGGTTAGTATGAATTAATATAAAATGAAGATAAAGGCAAATGGATATAGCTGACAGTATGTATCAGTACATGAGGACAAGGAGATATAAAAGAAACTGCAATGCAGCTATGTGGCTAATGGCAAAACTACTGCATCTAGACATATACAACTGATAACTGAAAACCAAATTTCATTGCTATCATCATTATGCTTTGCCCAAGTTAACATGGTTTTACTTTCTTAACTTGCTTAAAAATGTTTCAGATTTTTAGATGTGTTCACAGAAAATGCAATAGCACCAATTGTCTTAATCATGTCTATCTGTCTGAATGAAACAGCTCAGCATCCAGCAAGTCAGTTTCTTCAAAATTTGGTGGACACCTAAAAGAAGGGAGTTCGCCAAGAAAGTTACATTTTTCTTAAGATATTTCAAACAGCACACTTTTTGAAAATTCAGAAGCTTCCATTTAAAAAGCTTTGATAGAGTTTTGAAATCGATCTTAACAGAGAAATATTAGCTTCAACATCAATTATTAAATCATTTAAATGTGTTTTAAATATATCTTGGCAGAGGTTACGTCTGCTTGTGTATTTTCCTCTTTTATACATTCCATAGCCCTTCCTGATGGCAAAAAATCCTAAATACATATATAATAAAACACCAGCAGAGTCACTTTTGGACTTTAACTCCATATCGGGTACTACTTTAAAATATTTTATGTTTAAATATAAACTACAGTTAAACTCTCTACAGTTAGCAGCCAACAACAGTTCATCAGTTGATGCAATTTATACATCACTTGAGTTGTCATTTGATGACTTTGAAAGCAACCATATGAAAACTTCTCATGTTTTAACTGCATTATATATCTTGTGTACTCTACCAACACTGTATATGTAATTACATTTTATTACCACTTTTATTTATAAATATGATTCTTTGTTACAAAAATATTTAATAAAGTGTTATCTCACCATCTTTAATGAAGTAAATAAACAAAAATGTAAAAACTTCACCTTTTCAAAGCAATTACTTAAGTCTTCAAATGCACCTGAATGTATTTTTAAAGTCGTTGTTTTTCGTTGTTGCCACAGGATACAATTTGCTATAGGCAATATGCTTAAGGAGAGCATAGTCACATTTCAGCTGTAGCTACGAAAGTTGTTGGCACTGTAAGTGTAATGCAATGAAAGAACAAAAGCTCTTTGAGGCACATTTTGTCACGATCAAAGGAAAATTCCTACAAACTTTTGTGGAGAAAGAAAAAAAGCTGTTGATGTGTATCAGTCTGGAAAATGTTACAGTGCCTTTTGTAAAGCTTTGGGATTTCAGTGAACCACATTCTGTGCTATATTGTTCAAGTATTTGCATTCTCAGCAGAAGAAATTTTGAAGAGGCTGTGACAAATAATTTCTTGTTAAAATATTTCATGATGTAATATAGAATCCCATGCATGTCTCCCAACTGAGATAAATTCAGTACTCATGACTCTGCTATCAAAAAGACACTAAACAAAATAAGATTAATGAAAATGGAGCTAACTTCAAGCTACTAGAAATGTACAGTACCTGAAGAATCTTGGGAACTGTTCTATGGTAAGATTAAAGTGTAACTATTAGAACAACATTTTCAGAAAAAGAAACACTGCATTCCAGAATAAGAACCTTATCCTACTGGACAAGCTTTGTTTTGGCAGCATCATGGTTGAGGCATGAATGGCTACATCACAGCTGGATAACTTGCCATTATTAAAAACAAAAAATGAATTTATCTCTAAGTGATTATTCTAGAAAATGTCATGCTATCTGTCTATAAGCCAATTAGGGTGTCGCACAGTAACATGATCCATAACACCAAAACAACTTTACTGCATATCAAAATTTTTGAAGGAAAACAAATTCATAGAATGGGCTAGACAATGCTTAAATGTAATTCTCACAGAGATGTTGGAGATGAACCTGATGTAAGCAGTTAATACTTGAAAACCCACAAATATCACTGAGCTGGAGTAGCTGTGCAAGAATTTCTCACAACGCCATTGGAGACTGCTCAATAACTACAGAAGGTGTAGGGTTTACCTTTATAGTCGCAAAAGGTGACGTAACTAATCCAAGGGCACAACTACTTTTTGAAAGGTGGCACTGGGTAATGCCTAGTTACACACATTATTGGGTGAATCTGAAAGTTTTAATTGGCAAACCAAACATGACAGACTTTGTATATTTGCTCCATTAGAGATATACAGTGCGGAAGAGAAACCAAAAACAGTAGCAGTTTTGCTTAATTTGACTTTGACATCAGTGCATTAATTCACTGTTGCATGTAAAAATTGTCCACATTTAACAGAGCCTTGCTTTCAGTTTCAGAAAGGTTGGCAACAGTAAAAAAAACAAATGTTACCTAGTAAGACTCTACACTAATATTAGATAGGAAATAGCCATTGATAGGTCAAGAGCAGTGGTCACTATCCCAAAATTCCTTTCACTAAAGACTTAGGTTGAGAACTTAGCCCACTAAACATTTTTTTTCCCTTCCATCAGCTTGTCGCTGACAATGAGGTCACCAAATGTCCACTGTTAAATCAACTGCTTGCCTCAGACTAATGTGCCATGATTCAAGTTCTTCAATGATGTTATCAATCCAGTGTTTTTGTTGTCGTCCTCTAGATCTTCTTCCAGTTATGTGGCAGTGCATTCTGTTGACATGTCCAAACCACAGGAATCATCGCTTGCGAATTCATTCACTTAGTGTTTGTTCCTGCTGTAGTCTGTTCCTCATGTCTTTGTTTCTTATTCGGGGCATTCTAGTTACTTTAAGAAGCCTCCATAGCCAGCTCATTTCTGCAACTTCTATTCTTCTTTCATTTTCCTTTCTTAGGCACCAATATTCTCATCCGTACAACAAAACTGAAATAACCAATGTTTCATACTTTGTTACTTTTGTACTGATTGCTATATTCTTGGATTTCCACAATTTGTTCAATTTTCAAAATACTGCAGAAGCTAGACCAATTATTTTCTTGATAGCCAATGTGCAACCTCCTTCTTGGGATATCAGGGCTCCCAGGTAGACAAATTCTTTCACCTGGTCTAGATCTTATCCTCCAAGCTGTATTTTCAGTTGTTGTGCATTTGAATTACTTATTGTCATTGTCTTTGTTTTTGACTTATCGATGAGTAGCCCATATCTTCTGCTAGTGGTGTCAATTTTGTCAGTGAGCAATTGCAACTGTTTATCTGTCTCAGCAATGAGATCGATGTTGTCAGCGAATCTGTTATTTATCATTTCACCATTGATCTTTACACCTGCCTCAATTCCTTCCATAGCCTCCTGGATGACCGCTTTCAATAGAAGGTTGAATAGGTTAAGAGACAAGTTGCAGCCTTGTCTCACTCCTACTGTCACTCGAAACCATTCCGTTAGTTCAGCATCCACATGAAATGTACTAAACAATAGTGTACACTAAACAAAAAATTCTTTGCTGTACTGGTGGGTCTTAAATGGAATGATAGAGACATTAAACAAGTGTCACATGCAAAAATCCCACCTAAAAGAAAGTGTGTGCTTTTGAATGTGCAACACGTGGCTGTTTTCATGCTGTAAAGATCATGAATTTCTGTAGTAAGAAGATGACCAATGTCTTCAGCCAAGGACCCGCAGACTGTTTAGCAGCTGATGTTCATAGGTTTTTGGAGCATTTTCAATGGGGAATTTGCAAGCTGTTTCTCTGAATGTCTACTGTTTCATAGTTGAATGGTTTTCATAAAAAAATCCTAAATCCCTAACACAATGTTTACAGATTTCTGTTAAATATCCTGAAGAATTGAAGGCAACAACGATCCTACCAAAGTTATCAAAAAACACCAGTGAAATTACTGAATGTGAACTAAACTGCCAAAGTAAAAGAAGCACCAAACAAAATGTAATGCCACCCACCACCACCTCCTTGAAAGTGGAACGACTTCAAAAATGTGTTTTCTTACTACTAAAAAAAGGCATATAAACAGAGAAAATAACATCGTTAATTCCAGCTCTGAAGTGTTTTTTCATTCATATTCTGTATACATTGTATACCTTTTGTCTTTACATTCCACTTAAAACAAGGTAAGAATAATAGTGATAACAAATAATGATTTACAAAATTCTGAACAAAATTGCACTAAGGAAATATGTGATTGTACTTGCAGCCCTTAAATGTTAAAGATACATTATATGTGGAAGGTCACACAGCACTGTCAGCTTGCAGATCTTGAGATGCAGATGTATCTTCTCTCTAGGACATCCTCTTTACAGATTTTCTACATTTCCAAATAAAGACTCATGTCTTTAAAATGGCTGTGTTTGTATGGATGCTGACTGGCATAACATCCAAGATAAAATCCTGCTTTTCATCCACTACTGCTAGGATAGGTAGGACAAACAAATGTGGAAAAAGAATGGATATATATATTTGTTTCCTTCAATCTAGTTCAAATTCAAGCAGCCTCTGCTATTTTAAATCTAGTCTGTTTTTTTTTTCAGTCTCAGCTCTTTCTTTTAGTAGAGGCAGATCTACCATCAGGATATTATGAGTGTGCATCCGGGGTCATTGAAATCAAGGGGTGTTTTAACCAAGCCAAGCCAACGCTGAATAAAGCAATGCAGTATCCATGCACCTAAATGATCAAGGGGTATTCCCCCCTACTCGAATGTACTGAACGACCCAGTGCCCACGCGCTACATTCTTAAAAGTAAGACCAACTCTCAGTTAAGGATCTAACTCACCAGGGGCCTGTGGGGTCTTAATCAGGCCTTGCCTTTAAGTTCATTTAGTTTCAGAGATCTTCTGCTCTACCTCAGTATCTCTTCACAGTTCTTCTCACGGTGTTATTATTGTGCTGAACCAGTTATTTATTCTCCTTCTCTTTCTGTGTATCCTGAGCTACAGGCTCATCACTGTCAGCCCTTTTATCACCTTACTCATACTCCACTATTTCTTGAGGCATCATTAGTGTATTGACACCTTCATGGTGCATAAAGCCCTTCTAAAGGCACTATGTAAGAGGCTGGCATCACATTCACTACTGTCTCCCACCTTGCACCCATCTCTCTTAAGAGCCAGTAAAAAAAAAAACAGCATGCTCAGTAAATACATGGATGGAGTACTCAGCATTATTATTTCAATATCTTTGGATTTTACCAAATTATACCAAGCATGCTAGCGAGTGCAGGGGTTGTACAGATTTTAAGGGATGATACTATTTTCACATCAGTTTTTGCTTCTGATATTTTAATATACTGTAATTTACTGTTTTACAAGGGTTTTGTACTGAAAGAGCTTGTTTTTAGTCAAAATACACAACCTGTGAGTCAGGAAAATATGCATGCACCACATAAACAGAGTATGAGCATATAGAAATCAGAGTGTAATGGACCATGAGATGTTTTCTGTACCTATTTATTTTACTTATTTTATCCATATGTCGCACACCACCCCCGCAGCTTTATTTTATTTCATACCTATTTTGCACTTCTATAGTACATCTTTTCTGACAACTTTTAATTCTTCTCTAAAAACAGTTTCATTTTATGCAAGTGCTAATAGCACATCAGAACTTGTATTGCTGATTTTTCCTGCTCCCTAAGGAATCCCTATCTGTTGAAGTAGGTTGACTTTAATCTTACATATGAGAAAAATGATTTCCATGCTATTATTACACTAACATTTTTCATTATAAATCTATTATGCTTAAAGTATTTGCTTTCTCATTAATCTTAACCAACCACATGGAGAAATAAAATGTTGTCAGTGTGTTCTTCAAATTAAGATGTGTACACAATTGCATTATAAGATGAATACAGCATATCTGTCATCTTTCTGCATACAGACAAAACAGTAAATACAACAGAAATTGAAGTACTGTAAAGGAGAGCATAAGCCCAGCTCTGTTGAGTTCACTTGCATGGATGTTCAGGAGAACAGCAAGTTGGAGAGAGTGGCTCACCATATTCAGGCGGTTGGCATTCTCATCCAAGAAGAATGAGGACAGTGTGTTAGTTTAACTTAATGATAGAACTAAGGTGATCAGTAGTTTGCTCAAGCTAAGAGCAGGGTGCCACATAAGACTACATGACAAACACACATAAAAGGAGTGAAAAAATGGTATCATCATGGGGATTTCACTGAGAATGTTTATATGGAAAACAGAGTGATGAACTCTCATTGTATTGGACAAACAGTACCTAAAAATTCCAATTTACTGGAAGTACTGCATAAAATTCACTTACCCTTCTAGTCAGAGAAACATCCTCCATAAAATTATTTCCCCTAGTCCAGCAATACACTTTACATGCAAGTATCTGACATATGTACTACATATAGTTTGTGTTTGCTTACAGTAAAGTATGTTGTTTTATTGTTCTTATTAATTTTCTTATTTATTTGGTAATAATATTTATTCATTACAATCATCAGTTGAATTACCAGTATAAATTATTGTAAAGTGAAGACCACCTTACTGTAAATCAGGGTCAAGTTGTGTTGTTTCATTAGGCTGTATTCTCTTCTTATGCAGTGAATTCAGGGCCGAAGTAGTACTAAACTCTCTATGATCAGTCAGACCAATAAATCTTGTTTGAATTTGAACCAGTGCTTTATAATGGCAAATAAGTCTGAACTTTGTAATTTTAGTTCAAATGCTGTAGTTTTCAAAAACAAAACAAAATGATAAAACTATATCTGGTGAAGTGTTATTATGACTCAGGTGACCAACTATGACAACCACAGGGTGTAAATTTCTTGTCCACCTTTTGTGCATCACAAACATTTTAGTAATAAATTTCATTGCATTTCTCATTCCAACAGATGCCACATCACCAACATTTGTAGTAAAGCATTTTGTTTTTACAAACGTTTGTGATGCACCATGTGCTGGAGTGAAAAATGCAAAGCATTTTGTTACTACATGCTTTGCAAAATACCTTACAAAAGATGAAGCATTCTAAACATTAACACTGAGGTCTAAACTGATTACTTAGATTTCAACCCGTCTTAGATGGGTAGTACAGCTAGTAATTTATAAACTTAAAAACTCTGATTAACATTTAATAAACATGTTCTGGATTTATAACTATGTTCACTCTAAAGGTGAGAAAATATCCACATATGAGGAAGTTGTAACAGATTGGCACTAAGAAAGACTGTATTTTGGTTTAAGTGGCACCTTAGTGGGAAAACAAAATTGGTTATGAATTTGATAAAATATTCACTGCTGTTGGATCTGCTTTCTCTTAACTTTTTTCAGAGTTTCCAAAAAAAAAATCAAAAATCTAATTTTATCCTGTAGTAATTAAACATAAACTCGTTTTTACAGATTTCTAAAAATAAAATTAAGCCTACATTCATAATAGTCTGGTGAGATTTTACCTCACCTATTCTTTTATTACAAAGATATGTTTATTTATTGGTGTTTTGTTTAAATTACTGTATATCACAATAATACATAATTGAACTAAGTCTAAGATATCATTTTTCATTCATTTTCACTTAACAAAATGTGAATGTTGAACAGTATGCTAAATCCATCCTGTGTGTGTGTTTTCAACCTTACTTCCTGTCTTTCTAAATAAGTTAAAGTTTATTAAACATCCACAGTCTTAAATATTGGGGTGGACAGCCACAATTTGCATGAAACATTAGGAAAGTTTGAATGTCATTTATATTTTTATGTATATTGTGTTTGATCTCCATAAGGATAATGCTCACTGCTATATTATATTTATTTGTACTAAGTTTATGTTTGATGGCAGTGTTCTTTGTGATGTGTTTCTAACATTATGACGTGGTGTCTCTGGAAAGCCTGCTGACAAACCAAATATCCAAATAAAAATGATTTGAATTGCTGCCAAAATAGATTCCAGAAAAAGTAAATGGGTATAATAATATTGTATAATTGACATTATTTAGTGTGGAAACTGAAGTGAAATGTGTGTATTGACAGACGGTGTACATACAGTACCATCCCAGTGACTGTTGTCTTCATGAGGATTTCACCACACTCGAGATATTGATTGCTTTTGCTTGCTTTTCTTTTATTTTGCATACAGCTGTACAGCAGCATGACAACATGTCATGCCAATAAATCCCTCTGAAATGATAAAATTCATGCTTTTATGCCTTATTTTCCCTCTAAGCACTTTTTTGGACTTGAAAGACATTTGTGAAACATAGCTATTATTATATAAAATATACAAACTTAAACATTAACCAAACTGAGAAAGCTGCCAATAATTGTAAATTAACCTTCATGTTTTTGATTAAATATCCCTGGGATTGGCTCCAGCCGACCCCTGTGACCCTGTGGTTAGGATACAGCGGGTTTGATAATGGATGGATGGATGCTCACACAGTATTGTGTTTCATAGTGCTGACTGGCATCATTGGTATGTTTTATGATGGTTTAGTGTGAAAAACTTAAGCAGCTCCATAGGCTATACCAAAAGTGGGCTAAAAATGAAGTTAGTTTTGCTTTTTTTGTTTTTCTACTTATTTTGTCAAGCTGCTTAAAGCAATGAAAAATGTGAATCATTCTGCAGTGACATCAAAGAGCAATGTGACAGTAGGTGTGATTGACAGGATAACTTCTGAAAGAGTAACACTTCAGCTCATTTATGTTCATATTCCCAGTCAGCCTATGTTGTATGGCGCAAAGTCCATCACTGTACTGGTATCACGCTGTGTAGAAGCACAGAGTCAACATTAGATAGCAGTCCTTAACACCAAATTAGTGGGAGCAGAATTGAAAAGCTGCTTCTGCTCAACACAGGGTTTCTTACTTTGAGTAATACCAATAAAACTATTGGTTTGATACTTCATTCCTAGATGACTCATGAGTCTGTATGGTATTTGAGGACTTATTGTAAATCAGTTACTTCTTTGACGAAGCAAAAGCCTACAGTATACTAAAATATGGAAAATTTCAAACACTTCCTAAAGTTTTTGTGGACTATTTCCATTTGTTTATTTCTAGTACAACAGAACATAAACAGATATTTTAGTTTTAACAACAGACCTTCAAATCAGATCATACTGAAGTCACTCTTAGAATGGAAGCTGTATAGATATGGCATTTTAATATCAATTTATATTGTATGAGAAAATTATACTGTATATAAACTTTGCTTTAGATTTACTCTAGGCAACTAACATCATTATGTTAGTATGCAGACATTAAGAAATAAAACCTCATTAAAAACCACAATTCAAAATTACAATCATGATAGTATTCTCATTTCTATAATTTCAAGGTACATTATTACTTTGAGTAATAATCCTTACAAGTGCTGCTAATGACATTCTCCACTTGGCTATTCACATATTCTCAATTTCACTCATCTGATTTATTTAAATGGTATTGCCTTTACAGCAATAATTGATACTGATGACAAAAATTCTCAAGGAGCAAAGAGATTACATACAGTAAGTTGTAATCAATTGCTTTTGTCATTTCTACATGAAGTGAAAAGGAGTGAACAGACAAAGGAATTATTATCAGACAACATGCTTGAGCTCAAGTAAAACATATTAATTATTACACAATTTATATACATCCATCAATCCTATATGCCGATATTTGGAAATTATTTTTCATAACCACTTAAATTCCTTCTGCTGAGTATACATGTACTTGTTCATAATATCTCTTATGTGATTAAGGTTTGGATTTTGCCTATGCCATATTTTGTTAGCTACTATTCACCTTAATGAAAGAATAAGTGTCTGCTTGTGTGTCTTTGTGTCAGTTCAGTTGTTACGTCTCATTCCAATAGATGGTTCATCACAAACATTTTCAGCAATGAAATGCATTGCATTTGTCTTTCCAATAGATGGTACATCACAAACATTTGTAATAATGCATTTTATTACTTCAGATTTTTGTGATACAACAACTATTAGAATGACAAATGCAATGTATTTTATTACTACATACATTCCAAAAAATGTTGCACTGCAGACATTAACATTGAGATCTGCACTGATTACATAGATCTCAACACATCTTAGCTGCCTAACACAGCTAGTATTGTAATAAGCGTATTACTTCAACATCTTTTTCCTTCTTTCTTTAGTCTTTAAAGCCCAGCCACAGAAATGTGTCACACTAATCATGATGTTGCCTCTAAAATGTAAGAATATTGCCTTAGCAAGCACATCAGTTTTGATCTCATCAGGCCATACAGTTTCTGTCCATTTGATCTGCATGCCTCCCATGTGTTTTCTGGAATGCTGAAATCTTGATTTAAACTTTCCTAGAGGCCACAGAGCACAGAGTTTGTGTATGTTTGAATTGTTGTTGATTCTCCATTGTCAACTGGTGTTAGCTTAAAATATGCATTTACTGAATTTTACTGTGTTTAATATTTTAAATATACTATATTTGTAAATGGCTACTGAGCTATAGACTATATGTAAAAATGAGTTTCTCAAGAATGGCTTTAATTTTGACACCCTCGTACAATTTGTGTATGCCTAGTTTATCACATTTTAATATTTATTTAGAGTTGACATACTGTAGGACTTTTGATAGCTTTCTTCATTCAAGTCCATCCATCCATCCATTATCCAACCCGCTATATCCTAACTACAGGGTCACGGGGGTCTGCTGGAGCCAATCCCAACCAACACAGGGCACAAGGCAGGAAACAAACCCCGGGCAGGGTGCCAGCCCACCGCAGTCATTCAAGTCTTTCTCAATCAAATGTTCAAATATTCAACAATGCCCTTTGATAGCCCATTGTTTTATTTCCTTTTAATTATCTTGATGATGTTGTCTTTACCAAGTGCTGTACTAACAATCTGTGAAACTTCTTAAACATCTGTGTTTTTAATACCTACATTATGCGAAAAAGTCTAAATGCACAACAGGAATCCATTTAACAAATAAGTAAAATTAACTGTGTCAGGGCTCATTTAGATTTGTCATAGAAAAGGGGCTGGACCCACCAGGAATGACTAATTTTTGGTCTGTATTTATTTTCATAGTTATTTGGAAGACTGTTTTTGCTTTCTGGTGCCCTGTCCGCGGTGTGTTTCTGTATTGTGCCCTATGCTAGCTGAGATAGGCTCCAGACTAACCCATTAAACCTTATCTTTTATTAAGTGGGCTAGAAAATGACAAAGGTTTTTGTTTTTCTATAGTAGATCAGAAGCAAATACATAAATAAAGGTTCCTTAAATTTTAACATCCTGGGTCCTCCCTGCGTGGAGTTTGCATGTTCTCCTCGTGTCTGCGTGGGTTTCCTCCGGGCACTCCGGTTTCCTCCCACAGTCCAAAGACATGCAGGTTAGGTGGATTGGCAATTCTAAATTGGTTCTAGTGTGTGCTTGGTGTGTGGGTGTGTTTGTGTGTGTCCTGCGGTGGGTTGGCACCCTGTCTGGGATTGGTTCCTGCCTTGTGCCCTGTGTTGGCTGGGATTGGCTGCAGCAGACCCCCGTGACCCTGTGTTCGGATTCAGCGGGTTGGAAAATGAATGGATGGATGGATAAATTTTAACAATAAAACATAGGGATTGGAGGAGGGGTGTCCATAGCCATTAAATGTTAGGTCATTATTAATGTAAACAGCTATATTTTATACAAAGGGGATTAGTAAATTAGGAGATAAGAAACAACAAGATTAAGGAGGTATGCCAAGAAAATCAAAATAAGTACAAAAAATAGATAGCTCTGAATAAAACAGCATTTAGAGAAGTACCAAGCGCACTGCCTCATTACTGACCTTACTGCTGGCAGACAGATCACCTGATACATTTCCTGAGATTGTTGGTCCATCTCTATGGGATATTGCATGCTAATTATTTTTTAATGGAGACATATATTAGCCCTTTCTCCAACTCAACTCTAAAATTGTTTAAAATGGGCCCTTGCTTCACTCCCTGTTGGGTGGCAATGGTTGAGCAAATGAAGCAAAGGAAGAATAATAAATGAAATGATGCTCCTAATTAAGCACATATTTGGTGTTGTAATTCAGACACAATAATGAATCACATACTGAAGAAAGTAATCAAGCATGTTAATGAACCTGATAAAGTGAAGACTAATACTAGCACTAAAACTCATTGCATTACTATGGTAGTTAAAACATTAATCCTTTGGGGATGTTCACTTTGACATAAGTGTACACTGTATATTTTGCTGTAAAATCTAAAGCGTTCAATAACCAGTTTTTGTGGGGAACACAATGTATATGAGTGCACATTTCCTTGTAGAATTAACTAAGCTACTGTGTGGGCGTAAAGAAATAATCCCTTCACACCTCTACAATCTTCAGCTGGCAGCCACTGTGCTCCTGTCTTCTATTTTTCATAGCCTCCTCTCCCAGTGTCTGGGGTCAGGCTCCTGATGAAGGAATTGAAATCTGAGCTGTCTGTGCCCCTTGTGCTAGGAGACAGATAGAGGCTGACAGAACTCATTTTGCACTGAGATCCATAATACCTCTTGTGGTAAAGAGACCTTTTTTGCCCTTTTTTTCTACTCTGGATTGACTCTTGGCACTTAGGGATGAAAGGGATTGAAAGAAAAGATTGCCTCTGGATTTCTCATAACTGCTTATTTCTACAAACTCTACTGATTGTGCACCCCTGTTAATGAACCTAAAGATAATTTCCCAAGGTCATCTAGTGATCTTTATTTTAACAATACAATAAACAGGTTATTTTTTATATACCATTCTGTCTGTAAACATATTAGCAAAAAAGTCAAGTTTGCTTAAGGATTTCCTATTTTGAGGGCTGAGAGTATTAATGAAAATGCTTCACTTTAATTAAAAATCTAAAATTATTTAAAATGGGCCCTTGCTTCACTCCCTTAAATAGACTACTATACAATGCAGCCCTGAGAACTGTGGAGACTGTTCTGGGACTAGTATTAATCAACTAATAATACATTTTACTTAAAATGACTTTTCAAGACATGCAAGGATATGATAAAATCAAATACATTACTAAATAACTGAAAGTAAACTACGATATAAAAATCCTGCCTTCGGAAGGAACACAGAACAGTGATACGGTGTGTCAAAAAATGGTCTCAGAAGGTGAACACAAACTGTATGACATGCTTAAAAGGGAAAACACTTCAGGGCTTTAAATAGGGGATGCTAAATAGTCGGTCATCCATGTAATCTTAAGGGAAATGTAACAGAAAGTTGGACTGTGAGATTTTAAAAGGAATGTTAGGATATGTACTGTATGTAATGGATAGGCCTGCTGAGACAAGATGAGGCTAAACTTTGGTGGGATTTGAAAATAAGGTAATTTGTACTTAATGAGATTTAACTGAGTTCAAGCATAAATGATGCAACATTAGCGGTTGGGTTAGATGTGTTTCAAGGTATTGATATATACAAGAATTCTAGCAGGACTGTTATGTCCATATTATAGCTTTTCAAGCTACCCAGATGATGCACTAAGTAGAACCTATAAGAGCAGCACAATCATGGTGTAACAAAGGCATGGCAGAGGGCCTGGGCAGCGCTCTGTGTCACAAAATAACAAAGCCTTTGTAGGATTTTCAAGTAAACATGACCAATTCAATAACATGTTTGATAAAAGATACAGGGGGAATTTGATGACACCAAGACTACACACTTATGTAGTGAAAAATGGCATAATAGCAGGACAGGCACAGCAGTGGTTAGAGAAGTTACATCCACTAACAAAACACATGACCACTTTTTCTACTGTACTTTACAAAATTTCTTGTTACCTGGATGTTTATTTCTAACAATTAATCAAAGCAGTAGAAAGTAATATATGGAATATATTGTGTGTGAAAGGATAAACAATGGAATCTTAACCATGCCAGGTAATGTTGTGCTCTGTTTATAGGGCGGCATATTCATAATAAAGAACAACAGACAGCACACAATCTTGGAGAACAACATGAGACTGAAACTAATGTTGAAGCCGAACCTAAATTGAAATTCTTTTTTTGAAATTTCCATGACGTCTGGTCTTCCTCTGTGGATGTTTATTTCCATAATTGCATAATGTTAGAGTGACTGCCAACTAGTACTTGATTACATTGCACTTATGTGTAGGTCAGTGAGCATACATACTTTGACACAATTGCTCTACATTCACTATGAATTCTTGCTTTGCACTGAATGCTTCTGGCATTATGATACTAAGCTATGCACAAATGGCCTCCAAGAAACCAATGATGGGAATCATTAACACAAAATTGAAGAGTTGGTGATATCTACCATTGGCTTATATGACAATATGGAGTAAGTTCATATACTTACTAATGTTAGGCTGATGGATTGATTAAATGGGGTTATTAATACAAAACAAAACAAAAAAAACTCTACTGACACATACAGTAAGGATTTTGCATATGTATTACACAGTGGTCTTTATTATTGGTGGAAGGTGTAGTACTTATTTATGTATTATTTCCACCAGACTGCTCTTTGTTGACTTAAGCTCGGCGTTTAACACCATCATCCCACAAAGACTGGAGTCCAAACTGTCAGATCTGGGACTTCTATCACTCACCTGCAGTTGGATACTGGACTTCCTGTCTGGTCGCTCCCAGAGGGTCAGGCTGGGTCTCCAAACATCCACTGCTCTCAGCCTCAACACCGGGACGCTGCAGGGTTGTGTGCTCAGCCCGCTCCTCTACACATATGACTGTGTCCCCACTCACCACAGCAACAAGATCATAAAGTTCGTGGATGACACGACGGTGGTCGGACTCATCTCGGGCAAGGAGGGTGAGCTGGCATACAGGGACAAGGTGGAGTGGCTGTCAGAGTGCTGCATAGTCAATAACCTGCTCCTCAACACCACAAAAACGAAGGAGCTTGTTATTGACTTTAGAAAAAACAAAACTGACATCCAGCCACTCACCACTGGTGGGGCCTGTGTAGAGAAGGTCCCGGTGTTCAGGTTTCTGGGCACTGAGCTGGAGGATGACCTGACCTGGAGTGCCAACACCAAGGAGCTGCTGAAGAAGGCGCAGCAGAGACTGTATTTTCTAAAAATCCTCAGAAAGAACCATGTCCCCAAAAATCTGCTCCTTGCCTTTTATCACAGTTCCATCGAGAGTGTGTTCACGTACAGACTGTGTATGTTGTATGGCAGCTGCACTTCCTCAGAAAGGAAAGTGCTCTACAGGGTCGTCAGGACAGCGGAGAGAACAATTGGCTGTACCCTCCCCACTCTGGAACAAATCTACACCTCCCGATGCTGCAAAAATACAATAGACATTTCACAGGATTCATCACATCCTGGACATTGCCTCTTCCAGCTTTTGCCATTGAGCAAGAGATACAGAGCAATGAAAACCAGGACAAACCGCCTTAAAAACAGCTTTTATCCAAAAGCAATTATGGTCCTGAACTCAGAATAAAACTGCTTCATATCATTCTCCCAATGTGAAATATAGACCTTAAGTCAACAAGTGCAATTTGTATATTTTGTAAAATACTTTTGTTACTATTCGGTCTGTTACTATTTTCTCTCTTCTTGTCTTTTTAACTCTTATACCTCACACTGAGTCGACTGCACCTTCAGTTTCGTTGTCCCTTTTTAAAAGTGACAATGACAATAAAGATCTTTGTATATATACATGAATGACTTTACTGCAACCAAGAAAACTGAGACCATTGAGGTCTAATTTTACTCTCCTTTACTTTTTGTAGTAAAACGCACTGGCTTAAGAGATTTTAGCCAAGACATGTGGTTGAAAGACTGTGCTGATGCTATATAGTTGTGATGCATTAGGCAAGTGTCCCAGAGATATACACTGACACATGACATTTAAATCAGTCATTTGCCCTTTGCATGAATTTACAACTGGAACCTTACATAATGAAAAATATTTTGTGTATGTACAGTATGTATTTATGTGTGTGTATTTGTGTATATTTTTATACACGTTGTGAACCTTGACCCAGACACAGACAGACGGACAACGGTTTCTCACCCAACACACCCATTTATTATATTTACAGTATTTACAGTTCAGTGCACTTCCCAGTGCCTCCAGCACCGATCCCCCAAAGTCCAGGCCTCACAGTCAAAATGCCTTTCTCCTGGCCGCCTCCAGTCCTCTCTCCAGCTCCGTCCTTCTTCCACCCAACTTCTGCTATTGAATGAAGGGAGGCGGCCCCTTATATAGGAACCCGGATGGGCTCCAGCTGCTTCCCGGCATTCCTCCGCAGACACGCCCCAGTGTGGCGGAAGTGCCGGCTGCGCACCCGGAAGCCCTTCAGGTGTCCCTGCTCCTCTTTCCCCCAGCACTTCCTGGTGTGGCGGAAGTGCTGAGGTCCAGGGTTGTTCAGGCACCAGGGCGCCGCCTGGCGGTGGCCACGGGCCCCTACAGGGTTGGGCTTCCAAGCCCTCTACCTGTGGCCCCCAATACAACCAGGGCGGTAGCCCCCTCGCGGACTGGAGGAGGTACAAGCCCTCCTCCTGTCCTCCTGGGCGTCCCGGCTGGGCTCCACCCCGAGCCGCCTGCGACAACATACATACTTCTGGTTAGTTACTTAGATGGATAGAACTAGAAGTTATTCATATTTGTTGACTATTTCCTTAGCACTATATACAAATATAACCTCTTGACACACACATTTCCCAGCATGCTTTTTAACCCAACCATTAACAACTCTATTTACTTAATGCACTATATATATATTAAAAAAAAAAAATTGATTTCCAGCGCTGCATGTGAATGGCAGCCGTTTCAGCAGCTCCGTGTATGACTTTATCTTTTTACATTTCCTCTATTTATTTATTTATTTCCTCTATTTTGCTGATCACTTCTACCACTTTCTTTTATGTGGAATCGCTCCCTGGACACTTTTTACTATTTTTACTACTTGATATGGATTTTTACACTCTGAGACTCGCCTATTCAAGTACTCAACTTAAAGCACTGAGAAAAAATGCTCACGCCGGTGTGGTTCCCTGTTTATCCGACGAGGTAAGAAGACGATATCAGGGCAGCCGAGCCGGTGCAAAGATAAAAGATAAGAAAAAAGCCAGGCAACTTGAGAGAAAATGGCGTTTATAAACCGTCGGTGCCTTCTGTGATCCTGGGAAATGTGAATTCACTACCAAATAAGATCGACGAATTGGCTGTGCTGGTGAAAAATGTCAGAACCTACAGAGAATGCAGCTTGCTGTGTTTTAGTGAAACATGGCTAACAACTAGCATTCCAGATGGTAACGTGGACCTACCCGGGTTTAGCACAGTTAGAGCGGACAGAGACGCAAGTACCTGCGTGAAGAAGAAGGGAGGAGGACTCGCTCTCTATGTCAATTACAAAGTGGTGCAACTCAGGACATGTAAACGTTAAAATCTCCAATTGCTCCAGGGACATCGAACTGTTGGCCGTAAGTCTGCGTCCCTATTACTTGCCCAGAGAGTTTGGACACGTGATTGTTGTCATTGTTTACATCCCCCCTCCAGCGAACCTGGAGATAGCGAGTGACATCATCCATTCCGCAGTTGCTAAGTTACAAACGCAGCACCCTGAGGCTCTTGTGCTAATCGCTGGAGACTTTAACCATGTAACGCTGGACAAAACATTACCTGCCTTCTTCCAGTATATGGACTGTAGCACCCGGGGAAATAGGACTATCGACCTACTGTGTGCAAACGTTAAAGACACATACAGCGCCACCCCGCTGCCTGCGCTTGGGAAAGCAGATCATAACCTAGTACTGCTTCAGCCTCACTACAAGCCAAGAGTGAGGGCGCTACCTACAACCACACGATCATTCAGGAAATGGTCCCCTGAGGCAGAGCAGGCTCTGAGAGACTGCTTTGGAACTACAGACTGGGATATACTGCTGGGGTCACATAGTGAGAACATTGAAGAAGCTGTACACAACTGATTACATCAACTTCTGTATGGACATTGTAGTTCCAGTAAGAACAGTACGCTGCTATGCTAACAACAAGCCATGGATTACAAGTGACATCAAAGGCCTTTTGAACCAGAAGAAAAGGGCTTTTAAAGACGGTGATCAGCATGAGCTCAAGCACGTGCAGAAGGAACTCCGAGTCCAGCTCAGGGCAGCGAAGGAGCAGTACAGGAGAAAGCTGGAGCAGAAGTTGCAGAATAACAGCATGAAGGAAGTGTGGGATGGGATGAAGATTATCACTGGCTGCAGCTGGAAGCGGGGTGCCACCATCGAGACAGACGTGGAGAGAGCAAACCAAATGAACAACTTCTTTAATAGGTTTGATCACCCTAACCCACTCTCATCTCGGAGTACTGCATCCTCCAACCATCCTTTTGTTGATAACAGCATAGGTGAGACATCTCCACCCACAATTACAGCAGCCCATGTGAGCAGAGAGCTGAGAAGACTTTGTGCCAGCAAAGCAGCAGGTCCAGATGGTGTATCGCCACGACTGCTGAAGGCCTGTGCCTTGGAACTGGGGAGTCCTCTACAGCGCATCTTCAACCTGAGCCTGGAACAGGGGAGAGTCCCTAGGCTTTGGAAAACATCTTGTATCACCCCAGTCCCAAAGGTATCACGTCCTAGTGAGCTGAATGACTTCCGGCCTGTTGCTCTGACGTCATATGTGATGAAGACCATGGAGCGGCTGCTGCTTCACCACCTGAGGCCACAGGTCCACCACGCCCTCGACCCTCTGCAGTTCGCATACCAGGAGAAGGTGGGAGTGGAGGATGCCATCATCTATATGCTACACCGATGCCTCACCCACTTGGACAGAGACAGTGGTGCTGTTAGAATTACGTTTTTGGACTTCTCTAGCGCCTTCAGCACCATCCAACCTCTGCTCCTTAGAGACAAGCTGACTGAGATGGGAGTAGACTCACACCTGGTGGCATGGATCGTGGACTATCTTACTGACAGACCTCAATATGTGCATCTTGGGAACTGCAGGTCTGACATTGTGGTCAGCAACACAGGCGCGCCACAGGAAACTGTACTTTCTCCGGTCCTGTTCAGCCTATATACATCAGACTTCCAATACGACTCGGAGTCCTGCCACGTACAAAAGTTTGCTGATGACACTGCTATTGTGGGCTGCATCAGGAGTGGGCAGGAGGAGGAGTACAGGAAGCTAATCAAAGACTTTGTTAAATGGTGCGACTCAAACCACTTACACCTTAACACCAGCAAGACCAAGGAGCTGGTGGTGGATTTTAGGAGGCCCAGACCCCTCATGGACCCTGTGATCATCAGAGGTGACTGTGTGCAGAGGGTGCAGACCTATAAATATCTGGGAGTGCAGCTAGATGAAAAATTGGACTGGACTGCCAATACTGATGCTCTGTGTAAGAAAGGTCAGAGCCGACTATACTTTCTTAGAAGATTGGCGTCCTTCAACATCTGCAATAAGATGCTGCAGATGTTCTACCAGGCGAGTGCCCTCTTCTACGCGGTGGTTTGCTGGGGAGGCAGCATAAAGATGAAAGACGCCTCACGCCTGGACAAACTTGTTAAGAAGGCAGGCTCTATTATAGGAGTAAAGTATTTATCCCCCCCCACTCCAACCCCCCCATTCACAACGCGAGTGGCAGAGATGTGAAGTGGCAAAAGGACAGCTGCTGTACAGGCTTTGAAATGATCGACACGCAGCTCAACAAGCAGAACACGTAGCTCGTCAGCAGCAACAAGCCTGCAGATGATCTGACTGCTGCTTGTCCTTATTGTGCATATGTAACAATTCCCATGAAAATAACAATCTCTTTAAATTGTATATCCAGTAAACCAAACCCGGGGGTGGGTGGGAGAGCAAAGCGAGCAGGGGGCGGAGCCCCCTAGTGTGTGTGTGTATATATTGTGATAGATGGCCAGGAACCCTGCCCCGCCGGGATGCCTAGAGGAAGGAGGAACCAGGAGAGTGGCACTTCTTTTCCCTGGGTACCCGGCCGGTCCTTGATCCCTGGGGGATAGCACTTCTGGGATACCAGGAAGTGCTTACAGACCAGGGATGGTTTATGCCCGGAGTGCTTCCAGGTGCAAGGGCAGCACTTCCGCCACACTGGGGAGTGCTGCCGGAAGTCCATCATCAGGCACCTGCAGCACATCCGGGGCTGGATAAAAGAGGTCGCCTCACTCCATTCAGAAAGCTGGAGACGAGTGGAAGAAGGACGGAGCTTGAAAGACAGGAGTGGAGGTGGCCAGAAGTACCAAGAACTGTGAATTGTAAATACATGTAAATATTGTTGGCTGTAAATAAACGTGTGTGTGGTGGACACTGCGTTGCCGTGTCTGTGGCTGGGCTAGCTTTTACTATATATACATATATATATTAAAAAAAAAAAAAAAAAAAAAAAAAAAAAAAAAAAATATATAAAGAGAGAGAGAGAGAAAGACTGTTGTCAGAAGAAGTAATCTGTCCATAAAGATCCCCAACTGTTTTTCTCTTGTATTTCACAACTAAAAAAAACAACACTGCGCATTTTTATGTAATATTTGCCTTTCTAGATAGAAAAGGTTGTTTTTTTTATTTACATTATATTTCATGTGTTACATATGAACTGAAATCTGAACATTGCTGACTTCAGGGTGTCTGCTTGTTTCAATTTTTAGTAAATCATATAAATAAATTCAATTGAGTCTCGGCCCTCTTCCCAGTGGGAATCTGTTTTTGACATTGTGTGTTTGTTTCAGAAAATGTTCTCTGTGCCATAGCCCATTGTTGCTTTCTTTGAGTCTATTCTGCAACCATTTGCACACCTCCACTCACAGTCGTGGTGGAAATAATAAAGAGTTGTAAGTTTAAACCTTTATATACACACATATTTGTGTTTGCCTATACAGTACATGTATGTCATCTAAAACTGTTACTTGATCTATACAATCTTTTGCTAAAAGCTTTTTTATTTAAACAAATAAATTACTGCTGTTTTAAGTAAGATCTGATTACTTTTAGGTTCACATGTATTATGTATAATAAAGGTTGACTGATAGTGTGATTTAAAAGATTGATTATTGGTATAGAAGAAGTCAACTGTCAATCCCAATCATTAATTAAAGGTAAGGTACATTGGCAATGTGAAAAAAAAGATAAGTGGCAGTCAAAACCTTTGCTTGTTGAATAATATAACTGAAGCATTCATGCTTTCAATTTGGCCAAACATTGCCAGATTTCAACTAACTAATGTACAGAATCAGAACAGTTTAAAGGTGGCACTTGACATATTCAAGTGTACAGAGTGCACACTCTTTTCTCTGATAACATTTTCAAACATTTTGCATACTCAAATATGCATTCTACACAATCAATAAAAACAAAAATACATTTAAAAAACACACCTGCAAGCCAAGTACTATATGATGATTATTGTACGGCAACCCTTAATGCAAGAGAAGCTAATGACTGGTGTACATTATGTCAGAGGAATGAAGAAGAGAAAAAGGAGAGTAACTTACAAAACAAAGTGATGAATGAAATGCTGAGGAGAAGGGCCAGACTGATGTGCAAAGTGTTGGCACCGTTGCAATCCATTTTGTTCTTTTTGCAAGTGCACACTTGAACTTTAACTTCTGTGCTGTTGGTCAAGGGAGGCGTGCCTGCATCTGTCACAATGACTGGCAAGTTGTAGTTGGCTCGTTGCAGGTTGTGAAGAAGGCTGACTTGTGCGTGGGTATCTGGTAAAGAGAAAGCAACTGATTAAAACAGATGGAAGTTTTCTGCATAGCACTAATCTACCTAAATGGAATCAAATAGCAGAACATGTTTACACATTTTACTTGTGCACCTTAATGATAAATCTTAACCTACCGTATGCATGTACATCTGGTCAACTGCTAGTTCTTTTTGAAATTTGAGTCCTCATAGTACTGTTTTTTTTCCTATAATTCCCTTCTCATTCCACTGGATCATACTGGCCAAATGTTACTGAAAAAAAACTTTTCAGTCATAAAACCAGTATGCAAAGTCGATGCATTTGAGATGAAAGTGTGCAATCTAGTAGATCTAGTTGGAATTTTCCATACAGTAAGTGCTAAAAATCTTAATTAGCCTAAAGGGTGGCATTCTGCCAGTCAGCTTTTGTACTTTTACTTTGTGGCTGTGAGGTCAGTAGCTCGGCCATATTGTATCTTCAGATACATAAAGCTACTGAGATGCATTTCACATGTAGTGAAACAGTAAGTTTAAAAAAGGCCTGGGGCAGACAAGAGATACTTCATGGCTGAGAGCTGTAGCTATGTCTAACAGTTACACATTCTAAATATAAATTGAGTGTGATGAGGGTAAACAAATTAAACATTTTTCTGCATAAACATTTTTACTGACACTTCATACAGAACAATTAGCACCTATCCTCCTGATTTTATGTGAGAGCTTTGTGTGGCTTACCAATCAAAAGACATTATTGCTAAATTATTCAATGACTAACTTAAAGTTTTCTAATTTAACCTTGTATTTTATTCATGACTGAGTCTTTGTTTAAAAGATAATTACCACATAGTACACTAAATGAATAATGGAATGTACATGTGAAATTAGAACATTACAATTTTTAGTGCATACAGCAATGTGGAAAACTAAGAAATCTGCAAATGACTTTGGCATATGGCTATAAATAATTTACCTGTACAAAACAAATGAGGTGAAAAAAAAATAATTTACATGGAAATAAGTATTACAAATAAACTGAAGTTTTAGAGCATATATTTTTTCAGCTTTTACATTTGAAAACATTTCTTCCAAAATGTGCAGTCACCTTTTGGTGACTAGAAGCTTAGAAGAGGAGAAGGAACACCTGGGTGTACATTTTTGCCAGCTTTAATTCCTGTGTTGTAATTTTACAGGATATTTCAAAGTAACTTCAAAGACATTAAGGCAGCTTGGATTTTTTTTCTTGAGCTTTAGCAAAGTTATACTTTACCCCAACAGGTAAAATAAATCTATCTAGCTCTCTGCCTGAAAGTACATGAACCAACAATCTGCATTACTTAAATAATGTTCGTAACTTGTTAGTATAAGGTTTTATAAAGCACTTTCAAAAACACGTTTAACTAATAATCAAAATAAATTTTCACTTATTAGAAAACAAAATCAAACTCAGACAGATTCCAGAGTTGTATGTGACAAACCAATCTGAACACTGCCCAAAATCTGAATGTTGTTGGGCCTGTCAGGCTGAGGTAAAGCGGGTTAGCTCCATTCTCCCATTTGATCTAGGGAGCCTCTTGAACGTACCTGAGGGATAAGAGGACAGATGAGGACACTCACACAAAGCAAGGGGAAGGTGCATGAAAGTGCTTTTATTAAAAAGAGTCAAAACAAATAGTATCTAAAAGTGCAGTGCAAATCTTCAGTAAATAAGTGGAGATTAAAAACAGTTCAATAAATATTTTCTTAAAACCAGATGTTAAAATCCGAGAGACTGTCCACTGTTTCTTAAAACTCACACGTCCCAATACTGCCTTCCTAATGCCGACGTTGCCTCAGCTTATCCCATATGGGATCTGGCAACTGAGGAGACACCAAACCAACAGGTGCAGTCAACCATTCTATCCAGGCCTAGCTCCCCATTGCCAGGCCCTCAGCAACTGTGGAGAGCAATGCTGATCCACATACATCTCCCACTGCCTGTCCCTCAGCATATGCGGGAGACAGTGCAGGTCAGGCTGCTGCTACTCCCGCGTGACCAGTCAGTAGGAGCACCCTCTCTTTGGACTCAGGCTCATTGCCCGACCACCTGCCGCCATTCTATCCTGCAGGGCTTTCGCTCACACTCTCTCCCTCTCTCATCTCTCCTCCCATTCTTTTAACCTCTGTCCTTCCTTTCTCCTCTCACTGGCCAGTCTATGTTTTTTCCTTTTTTCCATTCATCTCTTATCTCCCCTTTTCTTGTGCTGTGTCTCCCTTATATGTCTCCGTGGGTGCAGCGCCTCAATTGCACACTGCAAGAAGCCAATGAAGCAACTGAGACAGACCGCACCCTCACATGAAGGTGTGTCTTGCCCCAATTACTCCACCAACCTGCTACAGCTGCGCAAGCATGCACACCCATGGAGATCGAGCCAACCAATTAATTATTTATTTATTAAAACAGGTCTCCTGATTGTTAAAGCACGGACCTGCTATACCACACCTATACCACAAAAATGATTTTCTCTTAAAAGCAAAATCCTCAAAACAGAAGGTTTGGTGCATTACTATTGTACAGTGTTCTGAAAAATCTGTTTATCCTCTCATTGTGACTGGTCATAAAGTTTAACGCAACATGCACAGGTTTAGTGCCCTACATTAAAACATTATGGCTTTTATCTCCGCTATGTATGTTGTACAGGATGCAGGAACTTGTGTTCAGAAGAGATTAAATAGGTCCTAATGGGAAATTCTTAGTTAGCTGTGAAAAAAATGAAACTAGTTGACTGGCTGGATTCAGTCATCTAGCAAAAGAGGCACTTGGACTAAATGTCAGAGCCTTGAGCCTCTATAGCCACCCACTCTGTGTGTTCCTGAATACTTCCAAAAGTTGCATTTGCATATAAACCTTGATTTTAATAATCCTTTAGATTTTCTCAAAAATGTTCATCTTTTGTGTTCTGATCATAAAAGAAAGATTTATCCATTATCCTAACAAATGTCGCCAAAAGTGACTCTACTTTGTTGGGCCCTTAAGCAAGACCCTTAACCTGTAATTGCTCCACCCTGGATATGACGTTAATCTGCATCCAGCCCTGCATGTAGGCCCTCCAACCTGCAGGGAAAACCTGGGGGTTGGTGGCAGAATTGGCACTCCAGTGTGGTGCTGAGGTGTCACCCATTGCATGGCTGCATTCAGGTCCTAATCTGGGATCCTGAGTTGGTTTGTCATGTGGTGGGTGCGGCAATGCACTGTATCAGTGCGTGCTCCTAGCCTCTCTCCTCTCTCTCTAACAAATGTGCATATTCTAACAAATATAAGCATGTCACATAAGCTAATTAGGTCCTGTTAACCTAGACTGTTGTTAACAAGCAATGTGACAATGTTTTCAGCCTCCATATTTGCAAGTATCCATGCAAGACAGCTAAAAATAAACAACTTAATTAAAATAATAATGTTCACTTAAGTGGGAGATTGTTTCCTAAGCTTATTAATTACAAAGTCATAAGCATCTTACCTTCAGTGCAGATACATTTTTAAGGTTTGATTTCTCAATTTATTATTAAGTGGAAACGATGTAAGTCATTCTTTATGATTTTTAATAATTCAAAGTAGTGTATGCAACTTTACAATTTTATCAGAACATTATCAGATATGAAGAAGTGCACATCATATGCAAACATTGACAGAAGATATGGCAAAATTCTAGCATGTCTTTTCAAGTTAAAACTGGAGAACATCTAACATAAATAAAGTAAGAATTTACATTAAAACAATCCTCTTGTATGTACGAGATCAAGAACAACTAAAATGTGGAGGCAGCAGCTGAATAAGCTGCACTGCAGCAAAAAAAAAAAAAAGATAAAAGAGAAGTGACAGAAAGCTTGTTGGTAATTGGACTTGACTTTTATCAATTGCTTATAAAGGTTTGTGCCACTGTATTTTACTCAGATGTTGACTTCACATGCAGTTAATTTAGCAGATTACTAAAAATGCTCCTAGTCCCCAGCATGCTATCCGGAGGATTCTGTAATGAGCCGCAGCAACTAATAAAATTTTCCAAAATATACACATGCAGACAGTACAGAAAAGTTGTACTGCAGTTGAGTTTTCTGTATATGGCATAACTGAGGGTTAATGAGAGTTTGTAGAGAAATTATCACAACACTGAAGAGTTGCAAGCCGATACATTTGATTCTGTGGAAGAAGGAAATAGAGAACAGTTGCTTTCAGTGAACAGGATTAGAGTATGTCTAAGAAACAGTTAGCATTGGCATGAATGCCAGATGGACCGCTCTTTGCAGACTGATTATAGTAAAATTAAATTGAGGTGTTGAAGAAGATTAAATATTAGCAGCATAAAACATGACAAGAACTGCAAATACAATAGATCGCCTAATAAAAATATATAATACATCTACCAAAATTCAAGGATGAACTTGGTTCCATTTTCAACACATTACTGGGTCATTGATTGCAGAAAAAAAATGCAACATTATAACATTTAAGACAGGATTAGTCTTAACACTACCACTGCATTAAAATGATGTAAAATGATAACAGTGAACATCAGAAAAGAGCATTATACAGCCCTGACCAACATAAGTACAATTACGACAGGGGCTGGCAATATTGTGTATCTGCATAGACATACTTACATAAAAAGCATGGTGGCACAAACATTTGCAGACCAGCTACTATAATTAGTGGTTAATGCAAAACAACAGAAATGGTTTCAGTATGGTAGGAAGATGTGGCACAGGCACATTATAGGACAGTCAGCATGGGTTTAGAGCGAGAAGGGTGTTAAGTGGCAGTAGACAAACAATTTTCCTAATTAGCAAACACATACTGCTGCTAATAGAACATATTACTTCCAACTTAATTTTACATATCTTGCTTTTTAACATTCAAAACGTCCACTTTTTTCTTTAACCAGCAGACAATAAACAATGAGCTGCACACATGCTGTTAGAAGACCAGATAACATGATCTTATTTGTAAATATGTGTCCATTATACAAGTTCCTGTTTCAAAAAATGTATTAAAAGAAAATAAAATAAGCGAAGGTCTGGTGTGACAGAATGAAAGCACTAACAAGTTATAGAAAATAAGTGCACATGTAAATGTAGTGTAAGTTAACAATGAAAGCATATTTTTTTCCTTGGGTATCTGTAATTTGCTTCCATTTCAGAGAATGAATACTGTTCACTTTGTATAGATAAATATCTTTTATTCCATTATTTAGAAAAAAATGAATATATATTATTAAATAAATTTAGCAAAGCATTTTAGTAGGATTGAAACAGCTTTTGAATGGGTTTCATAATATCACCTGCATATTCTTTTGTAACTCAAAAGACAACAATGAGTAGAAATCACAATGCATTTCTTTGTAATATGAATAACACTACAAGAGAATTTTACAAATTTCATTCAAACTCTGGTCTCCCTGGAATGTCTTAAATAATATTCCTTTTATTTCTTCGCACGTCATGAAATGGTTCAAATCCCCTCTCCCCTATGCAGGGAATAGCTATTGTACACTTAGGGTAAGAAGGACCTGGCAATTTTCAGCTTCTCTCACATCCTGAGGTAGGCTGTTCCAGCAGCTTGGAGCCTAACAGGTAAAAGAAGCATTGCCAAATATTTTTGTTATACTTCATGGAACGGCAAAGGGGAGAGGAACTGAGCATCTGAGAGGTCTTCCTGGTTTAAAAACCAAAGCATTTCTGAAAGATAACCTGGTGCAAGGTCATGTAGTGCCTTATGAACTAAAAATAATTTTAAAATCAGTACGAAGACTAACATAAACCAATATAAGGACTATAAGATAGGTGTAATGTGTGCTCTCCTTTTAGTCTTAGGCCAGATTACTTCATGTTACTTCATGCAATGCGTGCTCCAGCAGACGCTACTGCTATGCAATTGTACTGTTTATACTTGCACGCATACTTTATGTAAATCTGGAAGATTCCACCAGATGCAGTGCGAGACAACATCATGGTGAAAAAACGTTCATCTTTGCTGTGTTGTGAATTGCCTGAAACATCTAATAAATTCCGAGGACACTTTGCCATAATATCTCTGTAATGGATGTTTAATGATTCCATCCATCAATCCAGGGATGTGTCCATTCCAGCAAGCATCGGGCGCGAGACAGAAACAATTACTGGACACACACACACACACACTAGTGTCATTTTAGCATCACCAAATCCTCAAACCTTCATGTCTTTGGAAGGAAAACAGACCACACTGTGGAAACCAACCAGAAAAACATACAAATTCCAAGCAGGGGATACAAGCGACATGACTCCCTGCGAGGCAGCAGCGCTACTGCACTGCCACCATGCCGCCCACATTTGTGTAATTATTAACAGTATTCATTATTTAAACAACGTCAATGATTTATCTGTAAAAAGTATCATACATAGTTTAATGCATTTCATCATGAAAGTGATATCAAGTATAAATCTAAGGATTGTAAATGTGCAGAAAGCTGAAATATCATAAATTTAATGTGTTCTGTGTGGCGATTGCTGCTTGCCGCTGCTGTCAATACAGGAGGAAGCCCCAGAAGCAGGTAGCAATTAACAACTAGGTTAGTTTTAAAATGACATTTACGGTCTACTTTAATGATAAAGTAATCTACGAGGTTAAAGTGGACATTTCGAGACTAAAGCCGAAACATCCACTTTATTCACAAAATATACCTTTTCACCATGTCCTTAATTTTTTCTCTGTGGCTCAAATATGCTGCCATACATTCTTATGCTGTTGCGAAGGTGCGAAAAAAAAAAAAAGACGGCACAGAAGATGGTATGTGAGACTTTTAAAATGTATTGTGTCATTACGTTGGGGAATATGCAACTCTTGAATATAAGAGCACGATGAATGTACTTGTACGTCAGCATTTTGCTTTACCACATCTAACCATTCATCAAAAATTGGAGCGCGCACCTCGATTCCTGAGGATCCTCAAAGCGGTTTTCTGTCACATGTTGATAGTAAACTGATATTCTGATGTCACATTCTGACGTTAATTTCTGAGAACGTGCTCAGAAGACGCATCAAATGAACACTGGGAATGTGTGGCAGCCATGATGCGTGCTTGTTTGCATTCTGAGTGTGAAGTATAAATGAGCCCTTAGTCTGCACTCATGTAGCAGAATTTTGAATGAATATAAATTTAAAATATAAGTATTTTTCTAGTTATGGTAAAATGGGTGCCTATATATTAGTAGTTAATTGAGTAATTAATTAGTAGTTAATTGAGTAGTTAATTGAAAGCTCAATCATTACCCTTACAAGCTAACAGAAAATTATAGTTGACTAGAGACTAGTTCAGTCTATGATCTGTCTTACACTTGGCAAGGCATGGAAGGTAAGGTTTCAAAACATACAGGACGTATTCAATTTAATTGAAGTTTAACAAGAGAAACTAAGATTGCGTAATAACTTTTTGCTGAATTTTTCTGATTTGTACTTTTTAAAATATTTACTAAACTTTTTAAAAACAATCTTTATTGGACTGTGGAATTTCTTTTGCTACGCGTTTGACTCATACTGGATCCCATCTTTCAAACTCAGCACCCATTTGATTTTGGGAACATGGAAAAGACCCCTTCATCCTGTAATTATGTAGTGTGGCATTTGCACAAACATATTACTTTTAAGGGGGCATGGTGGCGCAGTGGGTAGCGCTGCTGCCTCGCAGTTAGGAGACCCGGGTTTGCTTCCCAGGTCCTCCCTGCCTGGAGTTTGCATGTTCTCCCCGTGTCTGCGTTAGTTTCCTCCGGGTACTCCGGTTTCCTCCCACAGTCCAAAGACATGTAGGTTAGGTGCATTGGTGATTCTAAATTGTCCCGTGGGTGTGTGCGCCCTGCGGTGGGCTGGCGCCCTGGTCGGGGTTTGCTTCCTGTCTTGCACCCTGTGTTGGCTGCGATTGGCTCCAGCAGACCCCCGTGACCCTGTAGTTAGGATATAGTAGGTTGGATAATGGATGGATATTACTTTTAAAGAGAAAGAAAACAATAGATCCTTATTCCAAGTCAGCTATCTGCCAATACTGCTGTAAATATGGAAAACCTGAGTAGTTTCTGTGTTCTGCTTTGCATCTACAGTATATCTTGTGTTTTAGCATACAGCCAGAGACTTCTTTACTTGATAGTGTTCAAGTTTGTGGTACAGTAGCTGTGAACATGAAATTGTGTTGAGCTTATCTTTGACAAAATAATGGAAGGATTCCTTCAGTCTAGTCTGGTCATTTGCATCCTACACTCAGTAAGACAATTTATTGGGTGTGTTGTCATGAAATAAAATCTAATGTTGGTGTTCAATAGCTTTGTATAAGTTACACTGAGTCATGCTCTTAGTTTAACTCTGTGAGGTGTCCCAACCACATCTACCATATCAGTCTAATCCTATAATTCTGCAAAAGGTAATGATGATGCCTGACTTCCCTGTGCTCCGAAGATCTTTAACAAAATTTCAAAGCAGTAGGATTACAAGTGTTAATTAGTAGACCAAGGGCTTTATATTAGAGTGAAAATGCACTCATTATGAAAGAAGTAGCAGTCTTTCAAGATTGTCTTTGGGGAACAGATTACAATAGTCAAATGAGGTCCAAGTTTAAACATTCTTTCAAGCTCTGCAGGGGTGAGTTAGTATCTACAACTCATTAGTCCATAAACATTCCCTTTTCTTATTTACATTTTAGCATGTATGTACCCTTAACCTCTCCTGTAACTAACATCATAGTAAGATACATGCTGGTTGTGATATAACTTCACTCTACATGCTATTGTTTATGTATTTATAATTATTTCTACTTGAGCAGCCATATCTAGTTTGAAGTTAATCACATTTCTCTTTGTTCCTACTCTGATAAAGCTTTGGTCTTGTATCAAAAAACTATTAATGGAAAGTTTATCAATACCTCAATGACATTCACACTCTTGCAAAATTATTAAGCTTTCTGCATTTTAAGCACTTTTTGCCTTTTGTAAACCACCTCCCTGATTATTGTGGTTAACGCCAGCTAAATCAAATGTGTTTATTTTCTCAGCCTGACTTGCTGTATAAGAATTACCTCTCTCCATTTGACACATTACTTGAGCTGCATGCTTTTTGTTGCTTGTACTGCTTGGTTGTGCAGTGACTGCTAAAGCTGTTTTAAGCTATTCTTGTGTTATTGTTTTCCTAAATATTGTGCCTTTCAGTCAGGGTTATTTTAATTACAACACACTCAGATGCCTTTCTAATACACTGCACTGTCTATTGAAATTTTTGTCAGGCAAATATTATATTTATTTTTGGCATGACATTTGCCTCACTACGGTCAGAACAGGTTTTTGCCATTTTTCTTAGAAGTAATTAGACTATTTAGCTTATCTCATGTCCTTAACATGGACCTTCATCCCACAATATGTTTGAAGTTTGGCCATGATTTAGGCTTCTGTTGTGGTCCACCTTGTGCATTCTTGTTATTCTAGTGTTACAAATTCTGTATATGCACAGTCAGTCTTAACCAAGAAAGTATTTTTTTTGATAATTTTATATCACTAACATAACTTTAGCCTTATATAGATACAGATCTATAGATCAGTCAATCATACACATATTTAAGATTTTTATACAATTTATGAATGTACTGTATATAGCACCCCTTTATTTTCTGTCTAGTATTCACATATTGTCTTTGAAGTTTAACAAATTACTCTGCACAACCTATGAACTTACTATTAACTCTGGTGATTTTCCATGTCTTTTCAATTCCGACTTGCTTGCCTAGCTCAATTTTGAATGGATCTGTGTTGGGGCTGATGTCATTGTCTCTGCCTTCTAAAATTACAACATTAAGGTCTTTTGAGTCCTCGCAGACCTTTGCTGTTGTAGGATGGACATATGGCGCATTGTCATTCTCATCTTCCAGATTGATGACCAGTGTTCCAGTACCAGTTGCAATGGGATTGCCTGCAGAATAAAAGAGACATCTTTGTAACAAAGGACAAAAGACAATTAAATCTTTTAACAGTGCTTGACAATGACCAATGAATAGCATCAAGTAAACCAAGCTGAAAAAGTTAAGAGTGAGGGAAATCAAAAATGACCACTCATTACAGTGCAGAGTTTCTTAGGGAGAAATAGTGCTTACCTAATTATCAAAGAATTAATTTTTTATATGGTAACAAATTCAGACAAAAACTTTACTTGAAAAGTACGTTCAAAGGAAACAAGTTTAAGAGCACACAGAAAATCCAGAAAGAAGTTTTGTTCTTCAGCATTTCAAAATGGAGAATGAAACCCCATGTTCCACATACCTTTCACTGTTAAAAATGAATGTTCGTGTTCATTGCAGCTATTAATATGTGCAAAAAGCTATTGACATTTACAAAAGTGTTATCCTACAACTGTTTGAGAAAGTTCTTTTTACATTTCTTGTGCCTTACTGAGGGTCAAATGGCCCATGTATCATGAATCTTGAGGCAATTTCAGGGTTATAATTTGTATGAAACAGCCAAATTTCTGAGGACAACATTCTGTCATCATTATCACATGCATAAATTGGTTTGAAGCTATCAATAGACTAACCACATTTGCCTGAGAAAGACCATGGTTTTGGGGTTCTGTGGTATATCAATTTACTGTACAAGAGATTTTCTGAAAATACCATAACTGTATAGTCACTTATCAGTGCCAAAAACTCTACCAACCAAAACAGGATGAGCAGTAACAGATCTAGTCATATTGTATAAATGAAAATAAAAGTTGTAAATACATAACTATTCAAGAGTGCTGATATTCAATTCAATAAGTATCTGATACCATCTGACTTGGTATTTTATAACCTTCCTATTGCCAATTGTCATATTCCAAATTGATTGTATTAAAGAATAAATAAGAAAAAATACTGGCAGATATCACTAAAATAAAATATTATCTCAAAATATTCCTGTTGATGAACCGCTTTTTCTTATTTTGTAGATAGAGAATTTTATCTTGCTCAAACATTTCCTTAAAATTATAGAAAAAAAAATCCATGGAAGTTTCACTGACAAATCTATAATCTCTTCAGAAATCAATGTTGACAACAATAAGACATTACCCAGCTTGGCTGAGGATAATTTTGTTCTTCTTTAGATTATCTGCATCACAAAATTTTTAATATTTCAAAATGTTTCAATTTACATACTGAAAGATGTATCTTTGAACTTTACATTTCTGATAACCAAAAGGAAGTTGCCAGAGTCACTGAATTGAAAAATTATATTTAAATCACTGCAGCTATTCTGAGCAATTTAAGATTCATGAAATTGTGTTAGTGTCCTGTGAAATTTGTCTCCCTTAAGGATTACGATTAAAAAAAAAAAAAAAACTATAAAATGCTGCCCCACTTCTGACTGCTTTTATTTTTCCATTTCATGACATTGAGCTTTTGTATGAAACTTAAGACTGCACATAATTTCTGTTTTGCAAATTTCATCATGAACCACACTGTTGGCTGGCCACATCAACGTGCTGGTGATGCTTACTTTTCCTCTTAGCAGGATGGAGTGATGTCAGCATTGTAAATGCAAATTACCTCAGTATCCATTTGGTGTGATTCTTTTCTGTACCAATTTCCTCTTGACGGAATCATGTAAACGCATGACAAATATGGGTTTATACACTGTATACAGTATCATTGATATTTAACAGTATATCTCAGTGTTAGAGAGTATTTCTAACAGTGTAGCTTTAAGATGCTTTGCCAATTCAGAGTGCACTACGAAGTCTTTCACAAAGTGACAGCTCCAGTATAAAACTTGGCTTTAGTTAACATGTCTCTTTGAATTATGTTAACATTTTAGAAAGCATACACTATATTAAGTGTTATTTTCTAAGGACCTTATAAATATTTCTCCATTTTCTGCAGAATTCATTAAAAAAAAAAACTGTCACTTTGTAAATGAACTATTTCTTTCATCAAGAGGTTTGACTGTATAATAGAATGTATGCATTCTGACAAATTTTGACAAATCTTGACACTTTGTTTTTATATCTGGGCTTTACAGATATTTCCCAAGGAAACAAAGATTTGCATCATTTTGCTGCCCATTTATAGAAAGCTTAATTTCCAGATTTTATTTCAACGGTCCAATTAGGAATAATTGGACAGCCTTTTTTAAACCCTACTGCCAATAGAACTTGTCATGTCTGTCTAGATGTGAGGTGTCTCATGACAGTAAGTCGTAGTTTTCTTTTAAATCTTTGACGGGCGACAGAAAAGCACAATGCAAATAAATAATCAGAAACAGGATCCAAATTCATCGCTTACATTCATAAGTTAAAAAAAAAAACAGATAAACAACTTGAATCTATCAGAATATAAAGTTTTGGAATCACAAAGTTACAGTGAAAGGATCTGGAGAGGATGGCATGACTGAAACTCCATAATTAAACAGAAGATTCCTTATTCATTTTCTATTTAAACACAACAGATTGTAATTATCTAGTAGCAGCTGTGCAAGACAGGCCAAGGAAGAAGCCTGCTTGACAGCTCTCTTGCTGTACCCCAATCCTCGACCATGTGGCAACAGAAGGCTGACAAATAAGGGTGACTTGGAGTGCACCGGGGAGTTGAAGGACTGATGTGAGTCATTGGAAAAATAATGTGAGAGCAGTGCCAAAGCAATACTATTTGGTATTTCACAAGTATTTCACAAGTGCAGGTTGAAGGTACTGTAAGTATGACCAACAAAATAGTAACAGCAGTAGTATATCTGCTGACCATGGTGATGAAACGGCAGCTAAGTTATCAATACAGTGGCCAGTCTACAATGCTTGGGGTCATGAGCTACTGTATGAGTAATAGGTGAAAAGAATGAGATTAGGGGTACATGCAGTCTAAATTAGAATAGTTTGCGGGGCTGCTGAGATCATTATAAGTGGCAGAGATTAGCAAAGTGGAGAAACCTTGGAGAACAGCCAGCCCCTGATTATCTGAACTGAGCCAGTTGATGTGGTTTAGGTAGTTACGATACTTTATCAAGCACTTCCACATTTGGGGGAGGGGGTATTTCCACTCAGAGAATGTAAAGGTTAAGAAAAGTTACATTTTTGCATTTATTTATAGTTGGGCAGGTACAATAATTTCATTGGGATTCAATGCAGTTGTAATTTTCTTATTGTATATTACCTCCTTAAAAAGACAAAACTGACTAAAAAACATCTATTTCCAAATTTAAAATGTACTTCAATGCAGAAGATGTGCATCAATCTGACTTTAACTACAGTATATGTCAGTGTATGCCTGTTGTAATTACACACGAAATTCACATTATCTGAATGACAGCACACAAAAGGTCAAACTTTAATTATAAAGCTCAATTAAAACAGCCTAAACTGAAACAAAATGCTGTACACATAACAAAGCTACAATCACAACCAACACTAAAATGCAGTTTACTTTTATATAGCCCAAAATCACACAAGAAGTGCCGCAATGGGCTTTAACAAGCCCCCAGCCTTGACTCTCTAAGAAGACAAGGGAAAAACTCCCAAAGAACCCTTGTAGGGAAAAAACTGGAAGAAACCTTGGGAAAAGCAGTTCAAAGAGAGATCACTTTCCAGGTTGTGAGGGTGTCAAAAAAGGGGGTAAATTCAATACAATACACAGAACAGAACACAAGTAATCCTCAATAGAATATAATAGTGCAATAGAAATCATACAAGTACAGAGCAGAATTCAACACCAGATGATATCACATAATATGATTTTATTTGGATTTGTTCAGACCATACATAAAAGATATATTTAATACACAAAGCACTAGAACTTTGCTGAGCGGTGTGAAACTATAGCTCAATTCCACTAAAGGTGCACATTTTTGAAGACTTTGGACTGTATCGAGTGAAGTATCACGTATTCCATTTATCACAATATTCATATCACAAGGCTTTCCACAGAATTCACACCCTACATTCCCTGTGGAAAAAACTAATGGCAGGAATATCTCCTGCATGAGTGGAACTAGGTTACGCTATCACTGCCTCTATTTTATTTTATGTGGTGCAGGAAGCCTTTCTCCAAGCAGGTCACTTTTCTATTTACACCATCGCTTTACCCCAGGGAGAATGAGACTGCACTGTATTAAATGAACTGCACTCTACCAGAAATGTCTTTAGAAATCACAAAAACCATAAGCAAAACGAGCACAAGGGACAGAAAACTGAAGCAGATTAGAAGTGACTTAAGAGTTGGTTTAACACCATTCTCTTTTAAAAAAATCGGATTTCCACCTACCCACAAGGTAATGACAGAAATTCCATGGTGCAAAGATAAGGTAAGATTTTGATATAAACCCAAAGAAATAATTAATGTGAGGTGCTTAACAAAACTAAAAAAAATGACAAAATTCCCTTGACTGAACTATCTTCAGCAGACATGTGCATATTGCTTTTGCTGCAAACCCTGAATGGTGTTTGTCAATTGCACTGATAACAAAGACATGACAGCACTGCTTAATTAGTTAATTTACTATGTTAAAGCACCAACACAGCTTGTCTGGATTTAGTGTTTTGTAAAAATCAAGATTTTGACCAAATGCGACAAAGTCTAAGGAGGATACGCTGGGATAAGCTTTTAAGTGTGGACACAGTAGAGGAGCAATGGAACAGGTTGTTTTACATGTAATGCAGGACAGATACATACCTAAACTTGGAATTAATAGGAAATTTAAAAAAATCTCCACAGTGTATTAATAAAGATGTAAAAAAGAAGCTGCAAAGGAAAAATCTGCTTTATAAGGCATATAAGACTAATGACTGCAAAGTGAATCGTAGAGCGTATGAGAAGATGAGAGCAACCATTAAGAAGGATATTAGGGAGGCTAAAAGACAGTTGGAGAGGAATATAGCAGATAAGGCGAAAGAAGACCCTAAGAGATTCTTTTAGTATTTTAGTAGTAAAAGAACAGTCAAGAAGGAGGTGAAGTACATCAGGTATAGTAAAGGGGAATTAAAAGATACAGACAATGAAATGGCAGATGCCCTAAACTTACATTTCTTTGAGGTGTTCACAAGTGAGCAAATGGATAACCTCCTAGAGGTAAATGTGACAACTAAGGAGGTACTGAGGGATTTGGAAATTGTAGAGGGAGAAGTACTGCTCAAATTAAATAAGCTAAAATCAAACAAATCACCAGGACCACATAATATTTACCCATGAGTTCTTAAGAAGGGTAGCAAGTCCATATATAAACTCTTGACACATATTTTTAGGAAGTCATTGCGCACTGGAGAGATTCCGAAGGACTGGAAAATGGAAAATATTATTCCATTATATAAAAAGGGTGACAGGGCAGATCCAAGCAACTATAGGCCAGTAAGCTTAACATGCATCACAGGAAAATTAATGGAAGGAATTATTAAGGATAAGATTGAGCAACAACTGGCAAGGATAGGAATTATTCTGAACAGTCAGCAAGGGTTCAAAAGAGGGAGGTCATGTTTTACTAACATGCTGGAATTCTATGAGGAGGCAGCAAAAGGATACGATCAAAGTGGAGAATATGATATAACTAGCAAAATACCCGCGCTTCGCAGCGGCGAAGTACTGCATTAAATTTTTTATTAAGAAGAAAATTTAACCTTTTTAAACTGAAGGAAAATATGCCAATAATTATTTGTTAAGGATCTCTTTGTATACCACTTTGTCAGTTCGGCCCTCCGGTTGTAACATGACCAAGCTGTGCGCTGAGCTTACTTTTGAGCATGTAACTTACAGTTGGCCATGTGAACAGTAATCTTGTCTCAAATCTCACAGCTTGGATTGCTGCAGTCATAATCAGTTTGAGGTTCATGGTTTGTTTCAATTACGACAGTATTTGCAGGACTTGTGTTGAAGTGACATTCGGCATCTGTCAAGCGTTTTAAGCTTACAACCGGTTTCATCGATAACTTCACATCCAGCTTTTGAGAGTTTAAACATTCATAAACATCAAAGTGTCCACTACTGAAATCGTCACCTGTGAATGTAAGATGTTTAAGAGGCATTGGCGATTGTCGAAAGGTGTAAAATATTTGGCCATTTCGGTACACTTGAAAGCACCAGCCGAACAATTCAGCGGCAGCCATCAACTCACATGCAGAACCATAGGTGAAGGGCTTAAGCATTTCACTCTTATAGTGCTCCTGTGTAGTATAATTATCTCCTGTACTGTCATCAGTCCACACCTTGAACCTGTCCCAGTCATTCAATACATAAGACACAATGTTCTCCCGGATATCAATAGTGAGCCTGATATGGCCGTGCAATATGTAACACAGAGAATGGAAAAGGTAGGTGCCATCTCCGGGCATGGAAACCACTTGGTAAGTGACAGTTCTTTGATCGATGGTGATTACCTTGATAGACATGGTAATGGGGGTTGGAATGATGAAGGAAATGGGTACCTGAGTAATGTAAAGTAAGTGTAAAATACCTATACAATAACTATAATTGTAATAAACAAACAATAAAACAGCGGAGAAGCCGTGGATTAAACAAAAAGGCTGTAGTTATCAGCAGGGAGACGTGAATCCCGTGGCGAAGCAAGGAAGGGAATGTAGAGACTGGAGCGACGGACGGCCTTATATAGGCAGGCAGCCAACAACGTGGGAGGCGTTGGGATGGGGGACCCAACGCCGCCTCACATGGTGACCAAGCTGCAGGCTATGGACGTATATATGTACGTAAGTAGGATTCAGTTAGCGTTGGGAACCCGTGTACCAAATTTCTTGAAGATGGGCCCATAAGTAACAAAGACTGTTGAAAAGTTCAATATGGCGGCCGACAGTGGCATCATACCACCGAAATAAGTACGTACATTGGTTTCGGTTAGTGCAGGGAAGCCGCCTACCAAATTTCGAGAAGATGGGGCCATAAATAAGAAAGTTCAACATGGCGGACGTTGTTGACCGTTATGACCGTTACGCGTAGAATTTCGAAATGAAATCTGCTTAACTTTTGTAAGTAAGCTGTAAGGAATGAGCCTGCCAAATTTCAGCCTTCTACCTATACGGGAAGTTGGAGAATTAGTGATGTTGGAAAATTCAATATGGCGGCTGACAGTGGCGTCATACCACCGAAATAAGTACGTACATTGGTTTTGGTTAGCTCAGGGAAGCCACCTACCAAATTTCGTGAAGATGGGGCCGTAAATAATAAAGTTCAACATGGCGGACGTTGTTGACCGTTATGACCATTATGCGTAGAATTTCAAAATGAAACCTGCTTAACTTTTGTAAGTAAGCTGTAAGGAATAGGCCTGCCAAATTTCAGCCTTCTACCTACACGGGAAGTTTGAGAATTAGTGACGTTGGAAAGTTCAATATGGCGGCCGACAGTGGCGTCACACCATCGAAATAAGTACATACATCGGTTTCGGTTAGTGCAGGGAAGTCACCTACCAAATTTCGTGAAGATGGGGTCAGCCTTCTACCTACACGGGAAGTTTGAAAATTGGTGACGTTGGAAAGTTCAATATGGCGGCCGACAGTGGCGTCATACCATCGAAATAAGTACATACATCGGTTTTGGTTAGCGCAGGGAAGCCGCTTACCCAATTTCGTGAAGATGGGGCCATAAATAAGAAAGTTCAACATGGCGGACGTTGTCGACCGTTATCGACCGTTATGACCGTTACGTGTAGAATTTCGAAATGAAACCTGCTTAACTTTTGTAAGTAAGCTGTAAGGAATGAGCCTGCCAAATTTCAGCTTTCTACCTACATGGGAAGTTGGAGAATTAGTGATGAGTGAGTGAGTGAGTGAGTGAGTGAGTGAGTGAGGGTTTTGCCTTTTATTAGTATAGATTTAACTTCACTTTCATAAAGCATTTGATAAGGTGCCACGTGAGAGGTTGGGCATCAAACTAAAAGAAGTGGGAGCTCAGGGTGATGTTTTTAGATGGGTGCAGAATTGGCTCAGACACAGGAAGCACAGGGTGATGGTGTGAGGAACCTCATCAGAATTGGCTGATGTTAAGAGTGGTATTCCACAGGGGTCAGTGCTAGGGCTGCTGCTATTTTTAATATATATATATATAAAAATTATTTAGATAGGAATATAAGTAACAAGCTGGTTAAGTTTGTTGATGATACCAAGATAGGTGGATTAGCAGGTAATTTGGAATCTGTTATATCACTACAGAAGGACTTGGATAGCATACAGACTTGGGCAGATTTGTGAAAAAATGAAATTTAATGTCAGTAAATGTAAAGTATTACACATTGGAAGTAAAAATGTTAGGTTTAAATACACAATGGGCAGTCAGAAAAACGAGAGTACACCTTATGAGAAGGATTTAGGAGTCATAGTGGACTCTACGCTATCAATGTGTAGAGTACAAGTCCAAGGAGTTTATGCTCAAACTTTATAATGCACTGGTGAGGCCTCATCTAGAGTACTGTGTGCAGTTTTGGTCTCCAGGCTACAAAAAGGACATAGCAGCACTAGAAAAGGTCCAGAGGAGAGCAACTAGGCTGATTCCAGGGCTACAGGGGATAAATTATGAAGAAAGATTAAAAGAGGTGAGCCTACACAGTTTAAGCAAAAGAAGATTAAGAGATGACAATGATTGGAGTGTTTAAAATTATGACAGGAATTAGTACAGTAGATTGAAACTGTTATTTTAAAATTAGTTCATCAAGAACACGGGAACAGAGTTGGAAACTTGTTAAGGGTAAATTTCATACAAACATTAGGAAGTTTTTGTTTACACAAAGAAGACAGACACTTGGAATAAGCTACCAAGTAGTGTGGTAGACAGTAAAACTCGACTTGGTGTTTTTTTGGAAGAAATAAGTGGATAGGACTGGCGAGCTTTGTTGGGCTGAATGGCCTGTTCTTGTCTAGATTGTTCTAATGTTGTAATTACAGATGAGCTACAGTAAGTCGATTAACATTAAAACAGTCATATTACAATGTGCAAATTGTTAATAACTTGTCATGTAGGATGTGAAGGAGCCAGCGTGAGTTTTATTCTCCTCAGCCACAAATGAAAATTTCAGGTGCTGTGGGAATGCATACACTGAAGGACTGGAAAAACAAGGTCTACTCTGAATCCCTGTAAATTATGACTCATGATTATGGTAGCCCACTCCACTCAGATCACAATTCAGGTGGTTCGTCATGCAGTGTGCATCAGCACATGCTCCCAACCTCAACCTCAACCTGATGGTAGGACTGGGACATGACCAAAACCTTCACTCCATAGATCAGGACCTTTGGGTTTCTACAATGCAGACCTGTGCCAATGGTAGTGCTATACTCTGGCATGGATTTTCAGAGTATGTACTGGCCTCCTTGATACAATGAGAAATTTGAATGTCAAGGAGATTTAAACCCCCCTTGAATTTAAGCATTTTTGAGCAACTGCCCGCTGTAAGAAGAATGAGTCGGAGACATCATAAAGAGTTGGGGCAGCCACCCGTATAATTGAATCGGCTGCAAAAGTAGTGTTTAAATAGCACGATGTGCTTAGTTCAGAGTCCAGAACAGAACTGCCTGTACTGAGGCAAGATGGCAGTTTTAAAGGGCTGGAAGGGAAATGACGTTATCTGTGCCGGAACTGAGAGTGGTGTCCTCGTGCCCGGAAGTGACGTCATCCTTGGGGCCGGCAACAGGCGGGATTTCCCAGATAAAGTCTGCAAGGGACTGAGAGAGATAGTCAGTACACTCCGCCACCCCCTGGCCTGGTGTAGAATTACTAGTGTTTAGGCCCTTCAGCTGACTCCCATGCACACGAGTGTGACACCGCTAATCTGTAAATGAGCAGTCTGAGCAAGATAATGTCTAACTTACAAACCTATGGAAATCTTAGGATTCAGCTTCATTACACAGTCCCCAGATCAACATCTGTGGAATAAACTGTTCAGAGTATTGATCCACCAACAGCTAAATGCCAGTAACTATGAACAAATTTGACTGAACTTAACACCTTGTTGAGTTCCTTCTCTGACAAGTACAGGCCAATATGAAAGTAAACAGGTAAAGTTATGTAATAAAATGAACACTCAGTTTGTATTGTTATTTTTTCTTTAATTCTGAATAGACATATAAATTAATGGCTTACACAAAAGGGAAATGTAAATTTTATTTTTCAATTAGGCAATGAATGGAAATAAAGCACACTGTGATTGGCAGTTTGGTCTGTATGGCTTTTTAACTTGGTCAGTATAATGTGTGAAAAACTTCAAAGAATGCTGGGGACAACATACAGGTGTGTGGCTTGTTTTTGGAGGAGGACTGAGATGCACAATATATTTGGCAAACAGGCTTAAAAACTTAAAAAGTTAATAAATGAAACAATTCACACCCCTGCTCAACAAGCTAGAGTAACTGCTTACACTTCCTTTCCTTCATCTTCGCTTATTGACTACATTGCTGAAATTAAATCCTGGTTTTCTTCAAATTTTCTTAAATTAAACAGTGACAAAACTCAGGTTCTCCTCATTGGTACAAAATCATCATTATCCAAAGCCGATAATCTTTCACTTGTTATTGATAACTCCTTTGTTTCACCTTCAACTCAGGTCAAGAGACCGGATGTCATCCTTGATAGTACTCTATCTTTATGAGATCACCCAGTTTGCTTACTTCCACCTACTTAATATTAATCGCATCTGCCCCTCCCTCACTCCCCATACCACTGCCATCCTTATCCACAGTCTTGTTACTTCTCGTGTGGCTATTGCAATTCACTCCTCTTAAGTCTCTCTAATAAATCTCACCATAAGCTTCAGCTGGTCCAGAATTCTGCTACTTGCATCATTACTCAAACCCAATCTATTAACCATATTACTCTGGTCTTGCAGTGTCTTCGTTGGCACCTGATTAAGATTTTAAAATTTTGCTGTTAACATTTAAGGCCATTCATAATGTCACCCCTCCATATCTGTCCGACCTTCATGTTGCCATTCCCTCCCGTAACCTTAGATCCTCCTCCATCCATCTGACCATCCCTCGCACTAATCTCACCACCACTGGGAGCAGAGCATTCAACTGTTCTACTCCCAAGCTCTGGAACTTGCTACCTACTGAGCTTAGAAATATTGAATCATTTTCAACTTCCAAATGTAAACTTAAAACCCATCTGTTTAAAATGTATTTTTCTTTATGATTACAGTGGCTTTGTTTGGTTTTAACTTTATATTTTCTGTATTTTCTGATGTTTTAAGTTTTGTTTATAATGTGCTTTTTTATTTATTGTTTGGTTGGTGTCCTTGAGTGCTTAGAAAGGCACCTTGTATAAATAAAATGTTTTATTATTATTATTATTATTACTTGTGAGTTAATTCAATTCAAACAGCACCTTATCAATTCATCAAAGCGTCTACTTAATTCCTCAACTAAGATGACATGGCCCCCTGAGGAAATGTCACAGAATTATTTTTTTCCCCAAAATGAACATTATCTTTATGTAAGATGAGCAATACACCACACTCATTTTTTCAAAGGAAAAACAAAAATCAAATCTTAGCTTCATATTTGTAATGATTTAATACTTGTAATGTGATTTTAAAGGCCTAAATTTGTGGCATTGTGCATGGTGTTTTTTTCCATATATGCTACATGGTTGCATGCAGCCAGTAAATGCAAACAGGATACGTACTGTACATTCATTCTTGCCATGTGCCTCCCGTGAAATGCAACAACACCAACAAGTCATATAGAAAGAATTGTGCAGCTGCAGTGACTCTATCTCGAAAGGCTGAATTTTAGGGGAACAGTTTCCATACTGCTCGGTAAAGTGAATTGCAAAGAGAGTAAACAGACAATTGCATTGTAAAAGTAGTTTGCACAGAAATGCTTTTAATTTCTAATCAAATTTTTGTGTTCCCATCAGGCATATTTCCAAAAAAAAAAAAAGAATGACAAAAATATTCTGTTGATAAGCAGACAAAACTTTTCAAAATAGGAAAGGCAAAATTCAAAAGGGGTAAAAAGAATTTCACTGGTGAAAACATTAAAAGAGAAGGACTTAACAAACACTTGAACACTCGGCAAGGTTGTACTTCTTTTTTATGTTTCTGTCACTCCAAATCATGTAACTGCTGCATAACAGGTGTGGCCAAGCAACAAAACACTACCTGACAATACATATTAAAAGCTTCAATGTGTGTCCAATGTTTCCATTACTTAAAATTCAGTGATGTGAGCTTCAAACAATACTAGTCAGGTGAGTCATTGCTGCAATAGGTTGAAATCCAATAAATATAAAGGTCAATTGTTTAGTATGAAGATGTATTATGCTGACCTCTGAAAGTGCCAAACAAGAATTAGTTTTCATTCTGAAATTTTTTTATTGAATTTATTCAATGAAATCTGCAGAATCCAAGCCCAAAGTATTGTTGGATGACTGCTGCTTAATAGAAAAAATGGCCTGATTGGTGTATAAGTGCCACAGCAGAAGAAAATGACACCCAGTGCCAGTGCTGCTTGCTTCACTCTGCTTAACTGTTGGCTGAATGTGAGGTTGTATCTGTGTGCAAAAGAATCTTCATATGCATGGATAGGGATAGCTATATGTAAGTTTATTTTGTATCTGATACTTAAAGGACAGGAAATTTACATAACTTATCTTGCTTTCTTTGTAGATTTAGTTGAATAAAGGCATCTACATTCAAAGTTTGACACTTCTGTACAAAGTGTGCTGAACTGAATTCTATCTACTGTAACTATCCAGTCAGTTGCTTTTTACGTTGGTAACGATTTCTAAATTTAACACCTGTGGTCTTTGGCCGGCTTGTCATCCCGACCAATACCCCCAGGCTGCCAGATGGAGCCCTCCCTGCAGTATGGAGGTGCCCTGAAGACCAGCAGGGAGTCATGGACAATGTAGTTTTTATACACAGCCCTGCTGGATACCACAGGGGCCGCAAGAGGGAGCTGCAGGGAGGACCGAAGAGTCATATGTGCCCTATAACCCGGAAGTGTGTCATAGGAGGAGCAACGACAGAAGTGGCGTACTTCCGGGGTGAAGAAAAGGACTTGTACCTGACCCGGAAGTGATAAAGAATCACATGGACTGGGGATTGGGAACACTTCCGGGTCAGGGAGAATAAAAGGACTGTGTGAGCTCCCAGACGGCGAGCTGAGCTGGGTGGAAGGGTGGCAACGCGTCTGGGAGTGGAGGAATTGTTTATTATTGTGTATTTGTGATTATTTATGAGTATAGTGGAGGAGAGGGTGCTTTGTGCACTGTGGCATTTAAATAAAGTCAACTTGTGGACTTTTTCCTGGTGTCTGGAGTCTTGGACAGGGGTTCAAGGGAGCGATAGCGCCCCCTATCTGTCACACTCCTTATAACCATTTTTCATGTATTGAATAATCATAGATTTCATTTTGTTATTTTGCAATGTACTCCTTATTTATTGTTTGGAAATTACCTTCTGATGGTGCAGGATAAATCAAATTTGACTCAATAAGCTTAGTGAAGTTAAGGACGTGACTGAAGAGAGTGAGATTTGTTAGATAAACAAGGAAAACAAATCTAAATTCAAGAAGAAAGACCAATGCCAGGTTCACAAGAAGAAATATGTGAAAACGGAGAAGAACATAACAAATGAGCCTATTTAAATAACAAGACTCAGTCGTGTTCAGTGGCATCACCAGAGGAGTGTGGACCACAACGGGTGTTACCATTAGAGGTAGTGTCACCCAAATGACTGTCTATACATTTTCTGTTTACCAAGGCCCCCCCAGCAATGAAACAATTGAATGTCTGCAGGCTGAAATCACAAAGACCCCCCTCCTCCCAACTCCTTGGGCTGAAATCACCAAGGGAGACCACCCACAACTGCAACACGAAAATGAAACAATTGAGTGAGTGTCAGTGCTACATTAATAATGGGAATTACCAAACTAAATTAAATGGCCAGGAGTCTGCACATTGTTTGAAATGTGAGAAACTCTCTGCTACGGAGCTCTATTTATCAAGTCACCCAGGGCCCTATGGGGTCATAATCCAGCCTTGTTTACTGCACTGGGTGACACCATCCATAGTGATGTCATAGGGTGTGTGCACTAAAAAATAAGGTGTGGTAGTGAGGCAGCAATGTGTACTGAGCTCTGGCTGTTTAGGAGACTTCTTTACCTCACGTTACAGGCATGTGAACACAAAAACACAAAGGAAGGTTTTTAACCAAATCTAAATGAGATTCAGAGCTTTGATAAAAGCAGTCTGAAGAAAAGCAGAAAAGGAGAGATTAGTCTGGTACTGGCAAAAAAGAGGTTAGATTTCCTAAATGTATCATTTTCCCCATATGTTTTAAAACTATAAAAAATATTCCCTTCTCTGTATCCATTGAGTAAAATTGCTTAACTTCATTACACTGTAGCGGGTTTTTTGACCAATGTGATTGAATATATTTTTAACAAAAAATGTGTTAGAATTCAACACATTTTATTATAATCGCGTTAATAAAAAAACAATAACTTCTTAAAATTCTGTAATGTAATATAACTTTAAATGTATTTGCAGTGTATAGATAGCTGATTTAGCAACATAAATCATTTCATCCATGTAAGAATTTTAAGCGTTTTGAACGGCTGAAAATATCTTTCAACTTAAATGTATTCTGGGTCTCTTGGATGAAAATCTGCCAAGTAAGATTTATAATAAATACATGTATCCATTTACAGTAAAATTGGTCACAGGAAGTAAAGAGGAGACTGCGGTGCAGTGGATTTGTTCCCTGTTAGTTAATACCGTGGAGGAAACATATCCAAAGTTCACAGCTGGTTTGATGCTTACTTGACACAGATTTTTTTTCTTTAACTGGAAAATAATTTTCACATTGAAATAATAGAAAACCATTAGCCAAACTTATAAAGTAATAATCTGTTCAAACATCCATTTGCCAGGCCATTATTAGTTACTGCATTTATCATTTAAGGGTTATAGTGCACAATAAAATGAATTTTACTTTTAGTTTTAATTTTAGTCAATAATACAGTTAATATTCAGAAATACCTAATGTCTGCACAAACTAAATAAGGTGTTAATTTGTAAATATAAACAACTCTAATTACAATAGTATGTATAAATATGATTGGGAGGAATTAACTAATAGTTTTAATATCCATCCATCCCTCATTCAACCCACTTTATCCTAACTACAGGGTCACGGGGTATGCTGGAGCCAATCCCAGCCAACACAGGGCGCAAGGCAGGAAACAAACCCCGGGCAGGGCGCCAGCCTACTGCAGTAGTTTTAATATTTGAATTCAAAATATAACTTTTAGATTTAAAGGAAATGGCTCATTTATTATCAATGTTTAAAACTACTTCATACTGCTGGCTTACACTAGATTTGAAACATCTAAGATCATTCAGTCATTCTACTTATAAATTATATTGTTAAAATAAAGTTTACGATTCTTAGGAATCTTAACTGAGAGAAAATATATGCAATGACTAATACTCAGGTTCTCTAATACTGTATAGCGTAACTGCTTCAAATGATATGCAGGGTAGGTGGATTGGCAATCCTGAAATGTCCCTAAAGTGTGCGTTTGTTCATTTTAGTGTTTGTGTTCTGTACCTGATGTTTGCTGTGTTATGCTCCAGTTTCCCTGTGCCCCTAGGTTAGATAAGTGGGTTCAGAAAACTGAAGAATTGATAATAAGTTAAGGATTTTTCATTTCTTTACTTCATCAAAGGGACATTTTATGTTCATTAAATATTTTGTGATGAGGTTTACTCAGACACTGCACCAGTGCTTGAATGGGTGCCACAATCAGAAAGACACAGATACATGTTTTAAGGGTGGGTGACATTCAACAAACATTTGCTTAGGTGGGATAAATTAATTTGTCATATACAGATTATTAGCATGTTTACATTAGCTGTGGCCATTGGTGTGCTTTGAGGCAAAAAAAAAAAAATAATAATAATAACCCGACTCCTCTTACACTCCAGCTATGCCCATTAGCAGGAATACCTTCAAGATTTAAACATGGCAGATGGTGCACAGATTTGTTATTTGTTATTTATTTAATATTATCAACAAAGAGAGAATTAAAAAGGGATAAGTAACAAATGTTTGGCCCAAATTAAGTTTTTTGCTATGTTTGTCTGAAACACCACCTTGCAGACTTAGTATAAACACACATCTGTGTGTGGATCAGCCACTGCAGCAAACTTCCTGCCATGTTTAATTTCTAATATGAGAATTATTGAAATCTTGAAATGAAAAATTAGAAATGTTTGTCCATGCATAATCATCAGCAACTGTAGTAATGAACAGTTTAATCTTCTTGTGTAGCATCAAAATTACCACTAATATGCATAGGCAGTCCCTACACTCATTACTTAAACTTTGAAGCTAGAATACAAAACCTTATTTACAGCTAACACATTTTAAAAAGAACACAGAGTTCAAACAGATGTAATTTTAGGTAAAGCTACTTTTGTACCCATTATGGTCAAAAAAGTAAAGGCATCTGCCGTATTGCTGGCCATTAGTTAATTATAACTGAAACAAGACATTATGTGTGTGTGTGTGTGTCTATCTATTACTCTGTATTTTATATAAAATTCTTCTTAAAGTTTTTCCTTCAAACCATAATAAAGTGGTAGGTTCTTATCGCATTACTGTCACTGTGTGACCATGACCAATTGGAAAAAGCAAAGAAAATATAACCATTTGTATCTCAAATGTTTTAAGACACCTTGGATAAAGGTATCAGCCAAATAATTAGTTATCTATTTTCACAATGTTTGTAGGCAGTGTGGCATAGTGTTTAAGGCTTTGGACTTTAAACTCTAAGGGTGTGGATTCAAATCCTGCCATGGCCAATATGAGGTGGATGAAGGTGTCAGTCAAATAAGTAAATGTAATTGTACTCCTTTTTTAAGTTAAGGAATAAATGGTGCAAGACTCCAATTAGCAATATGATAGCAAGAGTGTACCTGAATTAGGTGATTTGAGAAACACAAATTCTGCTGCTAGGTCTAAACAAGACAAATTGTACAAATGATCTAATGGCAGCTGTAGAAAAACAGTAGTAATAAAGAAAATTTGAACAATGTGTATTAACTGTGGAGATACTGGAGTTGCCCTCAAAAACACAAAAACAGATACAATACAAAACAGGCATTGTCAAAAGCTTAAATATCAAACATAAAATAGCCAAATACATCTGTGTTTTCACTTAAATTCCAAGGCATTTTGTCATTTGCCATATGTATGTTTTTAATTTATTATTAAGTCTTATTTGCTTTGATTGCAACAAGGTCAGAAATGTACACTCATTAAATGCAAAGGGTTTCCCAACTTTAGCATAACATGACATTCTGTAGTTCCTAGACTGCTACAGAATTCATATCTTGACTGTTCATCTACAGATTAATCCATTAGGGAATATAATCCATTATTTAATAGGCTATAGCGATATCAATTATGTTTCTATTACTTAATTTCACATTAAGATTTTACTGTATAATCGCTTTAAAAAGAAGGTGTGCACACATCACAACAGACAAAGAGCTACATCCTAGCTGAGGTCCTAAACTTATCTTTGGTAAGTGAGCCTTAACTGAAACTGCCTTGCTTTTCATATGAATAAAGTTTTTCTTTTTTCTGTTTCAATCCGTCTATGCTAGTTCCAGAAATTCCTAATATAATGACAAGAAATTATTTGCCAAGGCAGTGATTTCAGTAGAAAGGTAGTGCAGGAGGTAGGGAAGGGCATTCGAGAAAACAAGCTGCAAAAACTGAAAAATCCTACAAGTTTGGGAAAGTTATGTGACACAACACTTGACAATATCAAACTGAAAAGAAAAAAAAAAAATACCGAAGTCAGCGTTAACAGTCATGATCTTCTTTTTTTCCCTAATTGAATTTTTAGCTTAGCTGTAGGCCATTCTGAGTTTTATTGGGTATCACAGCATATAGTTACACTCACCAGGGTGATAATCTAAATCCAAGAAATCTGAAACATGATCAAAAAACCTGCCTTTTTAAACCTTTAATTGAACTTTTATTTTAAATATATTATTTCCTTTAATGGAATAATATCTTCGGATTTACTTTTACCATTGGAATCTTTTTTCTTTTCTTTCCCCAAAAGGAAATTCTATATAGTAGAAAGTGGAATTACAAAAGACAGCTATGGTTTCAGTTCAATTGCTTCCTGTGGAGACCAATTTCATTAGGTTTATCTTCTAATTTACTCAATGAAAGACCCACAAGTATAACTTTGTTATAAGCTCTGCTGCCTGCTGGGCTATAAAAAGAAACTACAATAGAAAAGAACTAGAAGTAAATTAACATATCAGCTTAAAGAAATGTGTTATTAAGTCAAACATAAATAGCCTTCAAAGCACAAAAGACAATCCATACTATTCTGGTATCTTTTTTCATACAGAACTACACTCTGCTAACACGAGTATCAGCCACAAACAGAGGGAACTGTAGAATGCAAATGGCTTGAAATTGTTTGCAGACTAAACACTACCTACAGTTAGTATACTGCTTTCATCTCTGAGACCAGGTTCTGATTCATATTTTATCTAATGAAGTGTAACAAGTCAACCATCCCTGCAGTTTATGTTGGAGATGAAATGTGGAGGAGTGGGTAAAGACTTCTGTTAATCAATGTATATGACAGAGAGACAGTTACAAGAAGCCATTTCTGTTAAAGGGAGCAGCACTAGGCACTGTAAATAGGGGTGCACTTAATGTTGCCATTCAAGAAAATGACATTTCTTTAGCTTTATGTACATTGTGCAAAGAATTATTATTATTATTATTATATAATTGCAAAGTCCATTCTTTATGTGTTGTTTGTCTCAGATTAGATCTATTGATTTCTAATATTTCATATACTTTTCAGGGGTGGACTTTCTTACTTACTTACATAATTGTATGTCATATCAACTTTTTTCCAACACTTTGCAAAGTTTCAAAATTTTGGAAATGCAAAACATTGTGATATCCACTGAAGATGATAAAAGCAACATCTGTTTTGTCAGAACTTCTTTGTAAGTGTGTACTTGGGAAATAATGGATTTTTGTTAAGAGTAACAGTTAATCTCTCAGTTACCCAGTCAATGAGTACCACAGAACTTGAAAATGAAACAGGCTTTATAAACTCCTGTGGAAAGCAAGGGAGAGAAAGATACTGGAAACGTCAGAGCCAGAAGAGCAGACAGACTGTTACAGCCACCTTTAGTTTCACACAAAGCTAGTCATGTGATAACTAGATTTTACTATTGAATGTATAAAGACATACATTGACTGTGTTTATTGTTATTAAGATATTACCTATCCCAAGTATGAATACTAAAGAGATACTGCAAAGAACTTTCAAAAAATAACAATGCAGATATGCCAGATAATTATTTCATTATTAATACTTTTTTCAGCGAAATAGATGGTGCACATCAGTGGGTGTCCCAGCTAGGATGGGGCAAAGAACAAAACCTGGCCGGGAGGCCAGTGTGATGGAAGAACAGGGGAAGACAACCTTTCAGGAATACATGTTTCCCCTGATACTCTAGGAGGCAAGTTCACTGGGTGACGCTACCTGTACGGACGCCCACAAGGAATGCTGGGAACTGTAGTTCGATGGGGTAGCCTTGTCAGTTTTCAGGGTTGCCTCCAGTGAGTGCTGCAAGGATCCATGATCCCTACTTTGTGGGACTTTTGTTTGATCCAAAAGAGCTTCCAAAGGGCTTTGCTCAAGCATCAGAAGTACTCCCAAGTTCAAGATCAAACCAGCTACTCGACCTCATTCAGGTGAGTCAGAATCACCTGAAGAGGATGAAGCTTGCCTTGGGCCATCTTTTGTAAGTTACTTTGTGACAATAAATCTTTTTATTGTACCGGGTCTTGTGTCACGGTGGTTGTGTCTGGGGTGCTGCAATGCCGCCTAGTGGTTCACATCAGTAATTGTTACTTTAAAGGTTGGTGTGTTGTCAATAAAGGATTGTGAGTTAAATATAGCAAATCTGTTTCAAGTAGTATTATACTTTGTTCAATTTTATGATCTTTCTTAGAGACACTTTTCATTCTGTCAAAACTTTTCATTAAGTGACACACACACACACACAGAAAACAGTAAATTGTTTTCACAGTAACATTACCAGAGCTTCTTCAATGCAAAATACCATGACATACAGTATTTAACACAGTCTACCTGAAACCAGATTCTTTTTCAAATTATCATAAAATGATCAGTATAACACACTGTGAGTTAATCTTGTTTGCCAGACTCTAAAGTTTTAATAGATGGTTCTTATAGGAATCACATTTTTCACATTTCTATAACAAGTATTTGATGTATTTTTCATGTACTGTATAAAAGGTACATCATAAGTTATTAAATAAGGGAAATGAACTCAAGCCAGTGCTATGCTTCAATCAATGAAATCTCATTCCAGCTTTAAAATGGGCAGTAGAGGTCAGTAGCAGGACAATTTCACTGAAACAGATCTTCCTTTAAACAGATTTGGCTGAAAACACAGTTAATATCTGAAGCGTGTTACTTAATTCATAAACTTATAAACACCACCTACATTCTGCACTAATATATCCATTCATCTTGCATCACTAAGACTATGATGCCTTGAATGCCTAAGGTAAATAAATTAAATTTCTATTGATTTCTGTCAATCACTGTAGAAGCCAAGAGACTTTTTTTTATAATCTACTTCTTTCATTTTATTAGCTTTATAACATAATTCTCACAGTTCCAAGAACTGTCATTCAGGGTCGTAAACATCTTCCAGAAATCTCAAGTTATTTTATTCTTTCCTTCAGCATAAAATGTGAATAAATTTCAAGGAATAAAGTTTAATTAGCACAGTTTGGATAACTGATAGGGAAAAAAAATACTATGTTTTTAAACTCCTGCTTGAACAACTTGGAACAAATAATTTGGCCAGTATCCTTTACTCACTGTTCAGTACCTGTCTTGGTTCAAGAGGTTCCGGCACCATTTGTTGTTTCCATGTCAGAATAATCACTTGACCAACACTACAGTCTAGTCTAGTAGGCCTCTAAAAAGCTGATAACCTCCCCAGTCCTGTGGTTTGTATACAAGGGGAATGACATTGATACTCTGTTAATTGCTTTCAGATTTCTCCTGGAAAGAAAGTTCCTTGTAAAATGCAACTAAGAAAATAAAAAAAAAGTTGCTTTTCCTCTAAAAGCTGTGGTTAGAATTCTGGCTGTATGCATAGAGCATCTTTTACCTGTCAGAAACACAAAACCTGCCATATTTGTAACACAAAAGCAAAGGCAGCTGACGTTGCCTGAGGTGTAATAACTAAATAAAATTCACAGGGGAAGAATTTTGGTGCTAAAAAAAATTTCACTGACTAAGCTCACCATGGGGAGCAGCTTTGCTTTCCTTTGCAAAGTCCCAAAAATACTTTCTAGGGGCTACTTCTCTAATAAAATGCAGGTGCAGTCAATAAATAAAGTGATACAAGAGAAAATGTCTGGAACAAAATATAGCCAATGGTCTTCGCATGTAGAAATGAGTAATCTGTCCGATATTTGGTGGGAATAGTTTAAACTGTTTGAATTTGTATATCAGACATGCGTTCAGTGTTACTTATTAGATATTATATGTTAATTAGTTGGAAGTCAAATGTTTACGTGGAAAGTTATCCTTTTGCACTGGATGCACTTTTATATGCCATTCTGTGTTCCAAAATAGAATAGTTCAATTAGGACATTTATAACATGGAGTGTCTCAACATGTTAACATTAAAATGATTAATAGATTTTTCACCTTCAGAACAAGTGATTGTGTCTTAATGAATTCACTCCATATTTTATGGTTTTATAAACTGGCTGTGGCACAAGTCAGTACTGTGTCTGTTCACCACTCTGTGTTGATATGCCCTTCATAGTTTGAGCTGGTTTTGCAAACAAGTGCACTAACAATGGATATGGTATGTAAATCACTTTATTCGTTTTAAAGATCGTTACTTCAACAAGGATTTCTAATACAAGATCAGGGAGCGAAATATGGGTTTTAGGTCTGGTGAGAAATTACAGTATAAGGTGGCACACTGTACACTACAAAAATCCATCAAAGTAGCAAGCAAACAAAAAAAATAATAAAAATAATAGGATGTACTGGTTCTCATTAACTGTAAGGATAACAGAAATACTAACGGCTATGTAAATTCCTCCCTCCTGGACAAACTGAATTCTTTTTTATTCCCAGTTTGTTGCTAACAACCCAGATACCCCTATAAAATTAACCTATGTCCCTTGACAGAGTGCCATACAGGTAAAACACACATATACAGGCTTTCAGAACTCTATGGCAGGTCAGACTTTGCAAAGCAGCAAGGTCTGATGTGTTACCAAGAGTCATATGCTTTTCCTAGACTATGGCTCAGTCTTTAACACCATTTGGCCCACAAAGCTGATGAAAAACTAGCATACCTGAGATTGCCAACATCCACCTAAATCTGGATGTTAGACTTTCTGACTGACAGATTGCAGGTAATGGGTTTGGACAGCAAAGTATCAGATGAACATACAATTAGTATTGGTACCCTCAGTTCTGCTGTCTTAGTCCAACACCTTTTCCCCTTTACACATATGATTTTACATCAGCTCAGGAACACAAATTTATTTTTACATTTGTAGATGATACAACCGAATTGAAACTTATTTGTAACAGTAAGGAGACTGACAATTTGTAGATATTACTGTCAATAGAGATGATAATAACCATGTCCTGAACACAGCCAAGACAAAGCACTCATCTTTGATTTCAGGAAGCAATCCCCTCCTCTCCAACTATTAAAGGCACTGAAGTGGAGAGGGTAGAAGAGGTTCCTAGACATGCATATATATGCAACAAAATGAGCTGGTGTTTAAACTTCATGGCCATTGTTAAAAGATCTCAGCAGTACCTTTATTTTGTAAGGCTGCTGGAAAATACTGGTCTGAACTATCAATCCGTCATCCTGGTCTATAAAGGTTTCATAAAGAGCATCCTGACTAGAGGCTTCACTCTGTGGTTTGGAAACACCACACAGGGTGATAGGAAAGCTCTACAAAGGGTGATAAAAATTGTACAGGAGATTACTGGTTTTCATCTTCCCTCCAATGAGACTCTGTACTCCCATTGATGTAGGAACAAAGAACTGGCCATCCTCAAACATCCTGATCATCCAAGATACTCTCTGTTCAGAGAGTTTTATTACACACACACACAACATGATTTTATAACAGCTTCTTTCCACCAGCAGTCACAATGGTTGCTAAAGATATTCAGGCTGTCGAGAAGTACAATATGGTCATTTTACTCTGTGACCACCCCCTTTCCTCCCACCCCCTTGTTCTTTCTTAATCATTTTTGTTATATAAGCACATTGTTCATTTATTTATATAAATTACGTAAATGCATTTTGTTAAGTTAAATGTTTGACTGTGCAAGAAATTCAATACACTTGTATTCTTGTACCTCTGCAAATGGAAAATCAAGCCTTTACTCCACTTATTTATCATACTTTTATTTGTCAAGGACAGTTTTTAAAATACAGTATATTTTAAATATTTTATATACAGTATATATATTGTAGATGCCACATGGGCTGGATGGGCATCTGGAAGGATGGACTGGAAAGGATGGACGGACAGCCCATTAAAAGAGAAGATATCGCAAGGTTTTTTTTATTCCCCCAGCATACTAGATGGCAGCAGCCCTGTGGGAAGTTAGCAGGGCATGCCGGGAAATGTAGTCCAGCAGGGCAGTTCTGCTGGGGTCTCGGGGTACCGCAAGAGGGTGGGGCAGGGAGACAAGCTCCCTACTATGATGGACTTCCATGTGTACTTTGATCAGGCAATAGCCCTGTCAGCGGAAGTACTCCCGGGTCTGTAATAAAAGGGAACACACTCCCTTATTCAGGCGAGTTGCAGCTGAGAGGTAGAGCGGTAACACTTGACTCAGTGGTGAGATTATTGTGAGGAGAAAAAACCTGCAGCACCCTCTTGCGGCACCCCATGACCCCAGAAGGACTGCCCTGCTGGACTACATTTCCCGGGGATGTCCAAAGAGTGGAAGGATGGGGGAAGGCAACTACTCTGGGACAATGCCCCCCCAAAGACACTAGATGGCGATTCCCTGGCAGCATAGTGTTACCCTAGATTCCTGCAGGGCACCATGGGATCGGGAGTTCAGATTCATAGCCCTGCCGCCAGGAGATGCTGCAGGAGGACCTGGGGACTTCTACTTTCTACATAGCCCAGAAGTACTGTTGAGTCATGAGGACAAAAAATCCAGAAGTACTTCCGGGCTGACGAAAAATTTGAATTCTCCATTTGACCCAGAAATGCTGGCAAATCACGTGGAAGGAAGAACAGAAGCACTTCTGGGTCAAGAATTATATAACGGACTGTTGAAGAACCAGCAAGTGAGCCAGAGTCAGGTGGAGGTGGACAAAGCTTGCTGGGAGGTGTGGAGGAGAAAAGAGAGAAGAGAATTGTGATTATTACAGTATTGTTTTTATTTACTTGCATTAGTGGTGGCTGTGGTGCTTAGGGGCACAATACAAGAAGAAAATAAATAAAAATACTTCTTGGTGCTTATAACCTGTGTCCTGCATGTCTGTCTGTTGGGTTTAAGGGGCAACAGCGACCCCTAACGTCCACAATATATATATATGTTCTTCAAAGGTGGACCAAAGATTAGTCAGATATAGCAGTGGTCAAGCAGTGGAGCCTTAAAGCAGCAACCAAAGATCTAAGGAATAATTAAACTTATCATCAAATATAAGAATGATGTCAAAGTAGATTATGAATTAAATCACTTCTCCTAATTCTGAAGTCATTTTGAAATTGTCGCTTAATTTTAGACAAAGTCTGAAAACTGTTTGTGTGAATCCATCTTTTATATGATGACTGTGATGATGTCCCACATCATGCAGCATATGCATCACATGCTAAATAACATGCGTGTCACCTGAAAACACACATAGAAAGAATGATGATGGAAACAATGCTCCCAAAATAACAGATTAAAAATTACTGTTTAAAAATAACAGTAAAAAGTATAAACAAAGCAACAGAAAAAAATTACATTCCTGACAGCTCTAGGAGCAGAATTGGTTCAAAATGTTACTACCAACAGATTTTTGGAAGGACTTTTTTATGACATGAACCTGCATCATGGATGGCCTGAGATGTACCTGTGCCAGTACCAAAAAGCAATTGATTAAAACCTTTTAACTGCTGCTAACATACTGAAGTGTGGACAGATTGCAGATCACTGGAAACGCTTTCTGTAAGGAACACAAGCTGAAAAAACAGGAAATTCACAGGCTACTCTTTCATCAACAACTGTAAAATCATTAGGAATCTTTTCTTAATTTACTGTACTTTCTAAATCTAATCAGACTGTACCTTTCATAACCTTATTCTAGTAAAAATAAATAATAAAACTCTAAAAGGCCAATTTCAATACTTTAATTCTCATTAGTTCATGACAAAGGCCATTTATTAAAATTTTCCTAATAGGGGTCAGGGGTATATTAATGCATTGATTAAAAATTGTGCTTTTTAATGAAAATTAACATACTGAGCAAAATTTGCATCTCACTTCTAATGTAACTCACTCAAAAATATGAAAGATTTCAATGTGTGTCCTGAATTTTTGATGCTATTAAGTAGTAAAAGACATCCTAAATTCCACACATGACATGCTGGAAAGACAATGGCACACCCAAAATGAAGACAGTCAGTGGGTATCATTTAATCTCTCTGCAGAAGTGGGAACATCTTTTCACCTTTAGATGGACCAGTACAATTCTAAGATAAATTTAGTTCAACTGCTGTATTTTAAAAGGTAAATGGGCTCAACCACAGGATAGTTTGGAACATACCCCTCTCAAACTTGGTGCCATTCAGTATGGGGGCTAGCATAACACAGATTTGTAAGGGTGGATGCCCATCTTAATGTCAACCTTGTTTAGCCAAAAGCAAGCAAATTGGTAGTGACTAACTTCTGTTCTAACCCTGTGGCACAGGGAGATACTGCAATGCTGTGGGATAGAATTTAGTATGCAGCTAAGGTCAGTAATAAAATTGTTCAGTAGATTAAAAATTGTAAACTGCATTCAAACAAATATCACTTTGTAGAAAATTGGTCAAAAAAAAAAGTGTAAAACCAAACAACTAGCACATGAAAGGTGTCTTTATTTATAATTACATGGCTTGAACTAAGTCATTAGATCTGAATAGTGAAGACTTGCACATTCACATTCCCACCATGTCACTCCAAAACTGTAAATATATTCTTCTAGTATACAAAGCTTTAAGATTTAGATCATCACGAAAGGCGCTTTAAACAATAAAGACTGACAATGTTGCTAATGTGTAAAGAAAACAAATAGGATTATATGTAGTAAACAATGGCAAACTTCTTTTTTCTCATTTTCAGGTTATATTTGCATATTTCTTACAATATTTTTATGTCAATGAATCAAGTATGAAATATTTACTTTGCTACCAATGCAGAGTATACGTCCCTTAAATTCAAATCCGCATGTCATTTTCTGTAGCATCAGAATGTTACGTAACAAATAATATGAGACAGAATTGTCTAATTAATAACTAGATGTACTTTAAAAATAAAAGTAAAAATGTTTAACAAGTGGAAAATGTTTCCTGGCTGGTCTGAAATTCAGCAGGCTTCTGCTTTATGCTTGTCACTCTTCTTTATTCTCACCAGGTAAGATTCAAAATACAGTTGGGTGGTCAAGGTGAAAAATGGAAATAAGCACATTTCATATGTAATGTAAAAATTAACCAATATCTCATGACTCTGCATTAGATTAAGTGGGTTTTAGAATGTTATGTTAATCATTGTTAGGCGGGCATTGATTGTACGTATTTTGAATTTCTTGTATAATGACTCAGATTATATAGATAAATAATGACACACCATTGACCTGAGAGCAGGTTGTTCTCAGGAGTTTTGAACTCTATAATAATGAATAGTGTCATGTGGCTTTTGTGTTTTTTGGCTATTCAAGTGAACAAATGGACGTTTCATTTTGTTGTGCAAGGACCCACTCAATAAAATATTATTTGCTTTGTGAAGTTCTGGAGGTATTTGCAGCACTAAAACCTACACTTAGCTTGCACAGGAATCCATGAATATCCTTTCAAGTCATCAACTATTTTCACTTATTTCAAAAGTGCTCACAGCAGACTGTGTCATAAAGACAAAGAAAATGCAGTGGCCATTAACAGACGCCTATTAACAACTTTTAGAAAAATGAGAATTGTAAGTGAGTGACACCATGGTGCAAGAGTTCGAACAGCTGGCGCAAATGTAATATTGAATTTAATACTATAGTAGTAGTGTTTGATCTCAAGCTATGAAAAAAAAATCTCTTGCCCTTTTTCTTAAAATAAAAATTAAGTACTAAAATGTTGTCACTATACTCTGAAATCTTCAATAACAGTACATTTTGCCTCAGCTATTATTTATACAGGGTGGTCCAGATCTAATTATGCAGATCAAGATCGTCTAGATGACTTTGAATTATGTGGGGACGATTCCAGTTCAGTGCAAAGACGATTCTTCATGTCGTCAGTTCGCACATTTCTCGATGGTCCGGGATTTTTTGGGTGATTTTCTATGTAATAAACTTAATAAGTTATAGTGTAATGAAAATTGCATAATTAGATCCGGACCACCCTATAGTCTTGAATCATCTTGATCTCATAAAAACCTTTTGTCAGGGGGCTCACAAAAATATCTGCAGACTGACAAATTATTGTTTTTTATGACTGATTTTATACCCCCGCAAATCTAGTAATATATACAGTGCCCTCCATAATGTTTGGTACAAAGACACATTTTCCTGGATACCCCTCTTTTTCACACTTTAATATTACAAATCAAACAATTCAGATGTGATTTCAGACTTTCATTTAAGGGAATGTGCATATAATTTGGTCACACCATGTAGAAATGACAACACTTTTTCTACATGGTCCTCCCATTTCAGGGCGCCATAATGTTTGGGACATAACAAAGATGGGTTATATTTATAAACATCACCAGGTGCTGAGTATCTTCTCTGGTGCCTCTGATGCTGTCATCTTCAGCTCCTGCTTGTTTTGGGGGCTTGACCACTTAAATTTTGTCTTCATGGAAGGCATGCTCAATTGGATTTAAATAATGTGACGGGCTTGGCCATTCAAGAATTTTCCATTTTTTTCCTTTAAGAAACTCCTCGTTGGCCTACCAGTATGTTTGGGATTATTATCTTGTTCTAGGATGAGTTTGGAGGCATTTACTGGAACTAGAGCAGATGTTTCTATACACCTTAGAATTCATTGAGCAACTGACATCAGCAGTTGCATCATCAATGAAGATAAGTGTGCCAGTACCTGTGGCAGCCATACATGCCCATAGCCAACACCCCCACCATGATGTTTAACAAATGAGGTGGTATGCTTTGGGAATTCGGCAGTTCCTTTTCGTCTACACACTTTGCTCTTGCTATTACTATGATAGAAGTTAATCTTTGTCTCATCTGTTCACAAGATCTTCTGCAGGCTCTTTAAAGTACTTTTTTGCAAACTGTAGTCTGGCCATCCTGTTTTTGTGGCTAGCTAGTGGTTTGCATCTTGCAGTGTGGCCTCTGAATTTCTGTTCATGAAGTCTTCTGTGGATAGTAGTCTCTGATGCATACACATCTGCTACCTGAAGACTGTTTCTGATCTGTGGGATAGGTGTTTGGGGCTACTGATTTACCGTAGAGAGGATTCTTCAGTCATCAGCAGTGAAGGTCTTCCTTGGCCAACTAGTCTCTATGCAATTACTGAGCTCTTCAGTGTGTTATTTCTTTTTAATGATGAAAGGCTTTACCAATGCCTCTAATGGTTTTATTCTTGTTTTTCAGCCTTATAATGGCCTATTTGGCTCTCATTGACACAGCTCTTGTCCTCATGTTGAACAATGGCAACTAAAGACTCCAAAGGATAGACACAGGCTGAGATATGTTATGGCTGCACTAATGAAGCATTGAAACACACCTGAGTAATCAAACATCTGTGACGCTAATTGACCTAAACATTATAGTGCCCTAAAATGGGGGGATGATGTAGAAAAAGTGTTGTAGAAAAAGTGTTGTCATTTCTACATGCTCTGACCAAAATTTATGCAAATACCTTTGAATTAAATTTGGCAATATGCACTTTCATCATGTTTGAGTTGTTTGATTTTAACCTGTGGAGCAGTGGGTTAAATTAAGGTAAATTTTTTCTTTGTCCCAAATACATTTACAATAACAAATGTACAATGCCATAGGTTTAAAATATTGTGCATCAAGACAAATAATACTCAAATGATATTTACACTTCTATAATTGTTCAGCATGGGTGAGTTTAAAATCTATATTTAAGGAGTAGGCAGAGAGAGAGATAAAGACAGGCATCTGCTAATGACATTCTGTTAATTGATTTCAAACGAATGTAGCAGGCCATTAAATGATTGCTGCAAATCAAATCTCTCTACACCTCTCTTGCTAGGTTAATATCTCCCAGTTAAATGTAATTTTTAAGAAATAAATTATGATTAAATTATAACTGTCCAGAACTACTATTCTCATTATTTTCAGCTAATATACCCCTAAAATAAAAATACTGGTTTCTGGTTTCCATTATTGCATTTAAATTAATTCTATACATGTTTAAAAAAGGGTTTTGTACTATGCTACATCTAGGGGGGAAAAATGATACATTGTGGGCAGTAAATGGTAATATGCACTGCAAGAAAAAAGGTAATACCACACAGGAATCTCATATGTAAGAATACCATTATTACTCAGAGTTATTTGGAATTTCGGCTTCATAATGAATTGGATATTTGTTTCCAGTTGCCTTTACAGTAGTTTTTCATCAGTAGCATCATCTAGCCTGTTCCGCTAAAAATGTATATCAAAGAACAGCATCTTGAAAGTTTTTCCACAGTTCAAAATGATTTATCCTCCATCAACAGGAAGGACAGGAATCACATATATAATGTGTTCTGTTATTGTATTACAATGCTTGTCCCAATCTTCTTAGAGTATCTACTAAAGAGTCCTGACCCTGTTCCATTAAATTTTTATTTGTGTCACATATCGATAATCTGCAAACCAGAAGTACATAAGAGCTGATTACTAATATTTTAATAACTGATCACAAATATTCACAATGACCAAAAGATACATCCTAAACGAAAAAGTTTCTTTACAATCAACATTTGCTATTTCAGATACAGGAGGAGACCAACTTATCACTAAGTCAGGTCATTTTAATTGGATCAATTCAGGCAGGAAAGGACAAAAAAGTGAGGACCATGAGGAGAGGGTATTTGATTTCATTCAAAATATGGAAATAATTAGAAGTAGCAATTTTGATCACTGATGGATATATATCTATCCCCAAATATCTAAACTGATTGGATAAAGGAATGTTAGCAGGAATGCTATTAATGGGGCATTTAGAATTAAGCTGGACCAATGCCGATTTATTCTAATTGATCTTATGTCTAGTGATGTTCTCAAAATTATTAAACAAATTAATACATTTGTATTATCCACTGGAGCATCATTCAAGGATAAAACAATATCATCTGTATATAAATAGATGGTATTTGAGGAGCCTCTAATGCAAATAGGAGATATCTCAACATATCTACAGACAGCTATAGCCAGAAGTTTAAGAGATAATGCAAACAGGAACAGAGACATTGGACAACCATGAAGAGGTCCCCTCACTCTACGGAGAGGATAAGACATTAAAGAATTTGTAAGTGCAACAGCAGAAGGAGAGGAATAGTGTTTTAATCATATTAATTAAGCTGTCTCCAAAACCCATGTAATGTTGAACTGACATTAGATAGAACTTAGCCAGTCAAAAGCTTTATCAGCAGCTAACAAAAGTGCACCTGGAGATTCTAAATTAGGAGCAGATTCAATGACATGGAGCAATCTGTAAAGGGTAGTCTGAAGTCATGCAAATCTAAATAAAACAAATTTGATCTGGGTAAACTAATTTATGAATTAACTTTTCAAGACAAACAGCTAAAATTTTAGCTAATAATTTAATGTCTTTACTGATAAGGGAGAAGGGTCTACAATTCTGACAGAACCATAGGCTGCTTATGCCATAAGGTAATTACTGTCATGTTCAAGCTAGGACAGAGAAGAGAGCAATTAATGGAAAACTGAAGAATTTGAAGTAAAGGTCCACATAACTGACACCAAAATGCTAATATTAGTTCCAGTAGCAACCTGTCAGTACCAGAGTCTTATCCCTTATTCATGAGAGAGAGCGCTTGAGAGAAATTAGGGCTTCCATTAAGGACGCCCCTTATTCTGATGTACTAGGGATATCAAGGATAGCTTAAAAATAAATAAATAAATAAATAAAAATTCTTCATGGGTTAAAATATTATCGGAGAAAAATAATTTAGAGTAGTAAGACCAAAATTTGCAATTTACTTATTTGGGACATTTCCTTTACTTGTTTTAATGGTAGGATCTGTAGCAAATGACTCAGATTTGCATAACCGTAATGCCAGAAGACACCCAAGACATGCTGAAACTGAATACATTTTTCTTCTAGTTCTATGTAACTGAAATTCAGCTTCTTCAGTAAAGAGTTAAATTTATTTCTAATTAATTATACTTCTTCTAAATCTATCAATGTGGGTGGCAGTGGTTGATGCCCTAAAATACTATATATAGTCTACTCCCACATCCCCTTTTTGTTTTTGTTTTAAGCACCTTTCCACTACTGTCAGTCTCTTCTGTTGTTTACCGGTTTTATCTGTAATTGAAGTTCCAAGGTATGGTCATTTCTGTGGATATGTTTTTTGTCTTTTGATAACTTTGTTTTGTGGTGTGAATTTCATGATAGATAGGGGTGAGGTTATGTACTGGTTTCGATGGGATTTTTATTATAGTGTTACTACGTTAATTATTTGAAACCTTTTGACTATTTATTTTTATAAGAGAAAAAATAGATAAAAATTTGATTGCAGAAAAAGTCATGTCATTTTAATTATGAACATGGCAAGAAGGCCAATAATATTGTAGTACAAGAAATAAATCACAGAATTAAAAATGTAACAAGAAAAAAATCAGGGATCACAAAGGTATAACTCAAATATTTCAAGTTCTTGCAATCCCTTACACTATAAAGAAAGTGAAGATCAAGGTAAGGACTTCTTTGATAAAATACAAGTACCATAACTTGATACAGCCTGGATCAGCTTGGTTAATCTTTTTAGGTTCTCTGGAATTCAGGATGCTATAAACTCTCTGCAAAGCAGAAAAGCTGCAGGGCCAGACAGCTATCCAATGTAATTTTATAAGTTAAAAATCTGATTAGTGCCGTTATCACTAGCAATGCTTATTTCAGCTGGAAAAATAATATTCTGGCAAAACAAAAGGGCAAGCATAATGTAAATTAAAGACTTGGTTGAATATGCACAATCTAGACCAATTTAAAAAAAATGGAAAAGGCACTCTTCTCCAGAAAATATATATTTGTCACACACGTGTGAATAGGATGAACTCCATGACAGGCCAGGGGGTGGTGGGGTGTGCTAAACCTTCTTCTGTTATCTCTGCAGACCAAACACGGGAAAACCTGTCCGATTTATCCTTGAAAACATAATTTCCGGTTCCAGTGCCCAAATGCATGCCACTTCCGATTTCTTACATCACTTCCAGTCTTGGCATTTAAGACACCATCTTTACAACAGTGATTCAGTTCTTGTTTGGACTATGAATGCACATCAGTGTTGCTTTTAAAACTCATTGCAGTCAGGGATATTATACGGGTAGCTACCTGAAACCTTTTTAAGTGTGTCGAGTCTGATCATTTCACTACACATACACACACACACCACACACACACACATATATATATATTACATATACACATATATATACATATATAAATATACACATATATATACATATACACACATATATATTCACACACATATGTATATATTGTCAAGGATGCCAAGGGCGACGACCCGGCCTGGACGCCTTGGGGGACCGGAATTGGGCGTGCGCCCATCTGGGATCACGTGGGGGTTGCCACCCTGGTGGCTTTGGGGGCCACGGGTTGAGGGCTTGGAAGCCCAACCCTGTAGGGGCCCGTGGTCACCGCCAGGGGGCGGCCCAATGCCTTGGGAACCCTGGACCTCAGCACTTCCGCCACACCAGGAAGTGCTGGGGGGAAGAGGAGCAGGGACACCCGGAGAGCTTCCGGGAGAACAGCCGGCACTTCCGCCACACTGGGGCGTGTCCAGGGAGGAGTGCCGGGAAACACCTGGAGCCCATCCGGGGTGAAATAAAAGGGGCCGCCTCCCTGCATTCGAAGCTGGAGTCGGGTGGAAGCAGGACGAAGCAGAGGAGAGTGTGGAGGCAGCCCGAAGAAGAAGGCAAGGTGTTGTTTGGCCAGGACTTTGGGGACTTGGGGTGTGTGTATTTGTAAATAGTTGTAAAATAAACTTGTGGTGGTGACTCTACAACATGTCTGCCTGTCTGTGTCCGGGCCATGTCCACAATATATATACACATAAATATATATATATACACATATATATATATATCAGAATTTTTTTTATTATAAAGGTTACATACTTAGTATCCAATGTTTGACACTTGTTCAGTGTAGTACATAGTTTAATGTATGTTCACCTGTACAGTCTGAATTTCCGGAGTTTACTAATTCTTTGGATATAAGAAAAGCTTTTGAAAGAGTTGAATAGGAACTGCTCAGATTTGAATTTTGTCCCAACATATCTGCAACAATTAAATTACTATATACTAATACAAAAGTCTCAGCTCATATAAATAAAATAAATTCAGTTATTTCAAACTGGCATAGTGAAATGCACACTTAGTAAAATGGGCACAAAGGTACAATGGTACGTTCATCTGTTTCAATTACATTGTGCATTCAGGAACCTCTGTTCACCAGATGTCCCTTTTTATTTGTGCATCCAGCTGCTTTTGTTCATTGGATATTCTAGTCCTTACATCCATCTTTCTTTGGGTGTGTTGTTGCCTTTGTTCATCAGAAATTGCAGCCCTCTTGTGGATGCCTGATAATAACAATAATAATAATATGTTTTATTTATATAGCACCTTTCCCATACTCAAAACGCTTAACATTATGACCAAGCATGGTATGGATGCCAGATGTTTTGACATTTTACATAGACAGATTAGTAGGTGGAACCATTCAATGGTGTCCATTACCACCAATTCTGTTTGTGACTACTTTTGAACCTCTGGCTTACCATAAAAGAGAATGTCTTGAACATAAACTATCTGTATATCTCAGACCCATATTCATTTTTGCTATTCATATTAAATTTGCTAGGTGAATGTCATAAGATGTCTGTACTCAAAATTAATTTGAATAAAAGCATGTGTTTCCAATGAATTCTCTCTCACGTCAGACTGAGCTAGGTAATTTTTCACAGATTTTGCTGATTTAATTTGCATGAAAAACCTTCTTAACATATATTATCTAATTATATGTTTATCTGAGTCTGATAGAAGGCAGAGTTTTGAATTTGATGGATTTTCTGTGGAATATATGATTATTTTTTTGGATTGTGTTTTGTTGTTAATATTAATAAATACATTAATAAAGATCTAATTTTGTGGAATGCTTTATAAGGCTTTCTTTTTGCCAGTAACCACCATTTGAAGGAAGCAGTGCATTTGTTATCAGCCGGGTAACAACATTTCTGTTCTGATGACAGAAATTTATAAGAGACTAGATTAACTATGTTGAAAAGCAACAGAAATATTTTGAACAACAACATAATTCTATATTTTTTTGTGTTCATTTTACAAGTACAACATATATATATTTTCACTGTAAGTGTTATGTGTGTTTTACTGGTATGGACACAAACAGAACTTATCTATGACTCTGCAGGGAGATGAAATATAAAAAAAAATGCTTTTTGCAATTTACACCGAATGAAGTATACAAACAATGCAAGGACTCTAGTGTCAGTCCCTGTGCTGATTTTTCATTAGAACTCCTATTATAAGAGAAATTGCTTACTGCTAGCTATAGCACGGCTACATGCCCCTGGCTCCAAATTAATTTTTTGGTGGTGACAGAAAAGTTTAATAAAAATAAATAAATAAAAAAGCCCTCACAACAGTTTTTGAAATGTCAGATCTTAGTTTCATGGTAACATGGTTGCAAACTTCAATGTTCATTGTAGATATTTTGTATGACATATTTTTAGCTTTCAGACAGAAAATGGGAGCTTACTCTTAGGGCTGCAAAGACATTACTGCATAACGAAGATGTATCTCATCTGATAATGCCAGTGTATGATTATATATACATGTTTCATTCTTTGAAAGCAGAATCATTAGCTGCAGTCTATTAAAGTGCCACTCAATCCAGCATTGTAAGAGGAAATCTTCGATCCTTCAAGTTATATAAGCAGACTGATTTTCTGCAGGCTTTAATTTTTAAAAGAAAGAAATATTTTGATTTTGTTGTACCTAAAAATAGTGTGTGATGCTATGTTGACTACACAACTAAAGTACCTAATTGGTGAAACAGAAAATCAGGAGTCTTGAGGATCTATACAGGGTGTTACAGTCAACAAAGCATATCCTTATTGTAATCTCAACTACCAACTGGATACAAAAAAATAATAATTTTTACTTGTTTCTGGAAAATTCTTTCTAATTGTAGAAGACACAGTGAGCAGACTTTCAGGTTAGAAAAATGAATGTAATCTTTGCCTATTCACCACACAGTACCAGCACTCACTAATGATTTAGCTCCAGTAAGGCACAGAGAAGGAGTTTAAAACATCAAGACTTACAATGTTAGTAAGAAACCCTTACATTGTTACAGTTTAGTTTAATTAAAAATCTAATATCTGAGACTGGGTTCAGTCAAGTAAAAATTTAGCACTGATAAAAGGTTTCTTTTATAAAAGGTTTCTTTTATTTATGTCTTATCTGAGAAATGTACAGGGAGATAGAAATGAGAAAATAGATGAAACCAAGGCAACTTGAACAGTCCGGTCTTGGATAAGAGATAAGACACAACTGGACAGCACAAGATAAGCGTTCATTATAAAGCCTGGCTGATCAGTTCAGTTCATGGAGAGTCATGGTGGCTGCAGGTTTTCACTGTACTCAGGCTATTAACCTGAAGCTAATTATTGACAGGGGCAGGGATGCGCCCCCCCCCAATATCCCTGTGTCTATTAGTTAGTTGTAGTGATAGGAGCTCGGTAGATGCAGAACGATAAAGGACTCTGCCGTATTGTGGACTTAGAGTATAATTTTATCTCAGGGAGGCATGGTGGAGCAGTGGCTAGCACTGCTGCTTCACTTCTTAGGTGACATTTTCTGTCACAATAAAAAGTCCACTATAGTTCGAAGATACTTCCCTAGCCCTTGGGGACACTTAAAAGACCAATACACCACGTTCATTTTCTCTTTCTCATTGTTTGCCACATTCACAAAGTTTGCCAAAACTCCTGAACATTTCCATATTTTGACCAAACTCAAGGCAAAGCAAATTCAGCAGGGTTTGCTTACCACTAATCTTAAACAACACAAAAAACTAAACCCTGAACCAGTGCAGAGGTGTAATTGGTTATACTTCAGCATGTGGATTAAAGCAGCAGGAGTTAAGTTGAAACATTGGGTGAAACTCAGCATACATGTTTTACAACTAGCTGTGTTACCATTGTGGTGAGCGGCTGGGGGCGGTACCCAGCCAGGATGCCTGGAAGGACCGGAAGAGGCACTACACCTCCTCTGGACCACGAGAGGGCAGCCGCCCTGGTTGGTATGGGGACCATGGGAACAGAGCATGGAAGCTCAACCCTATAGGGGCCCATGGTCACCACCTGGGGGCGCCCGGAGGCCCGAAAAGCCCTGGATGTCAAGCACTTCCGCCACACTCGGAGGTGCTGGAGGAAGGAAAAGCAGGGATACCCGGAGTGCTTCCGGGTGCTCATGCAGCACTTCCGCCACATCAGGAAGTGCCGACCGGAAGCTAATCAGGAGGCACTTGGAGCATGGCCGGGTGAACATAAAAGGGGCCGCCTCCCTCCATTTGTCAGCTGGAGTCGGTTGGGGGGAGAGGACGGAGCTTGGAGGAGAGGAGTGGAGGCAGTGAAGGAGAGGCATTGTGACAGAGGCCTGGACTTAAGGGTAATTGGTGCAGGGGCACTGGGTTGTGTGCACTTGTAAATAGAGATATGTACAATAAACGTATGTTTGGGCTTGAAACATTGGTGTCTGTCTGTCTGTGTCCGATCAGTTTCCCACACCAGGAAAATGTTCCAAGTCCATGGGTCTCAATTATAGTGTCATTGGTTAATCAGATATATCAGGAATATAATGTATCTAACTTAATACAAGGTCTGTTCAAAAAGAAACCAAACTTTAAAAAAAACAAACCATTTATTAATATGCTCAAAACTTAATCAGACTTGTCTCCTTTGAAGTATTCCCCTCCTTTGTTTATTCTCCATTCAAAACATTTTTTCCATCTCCAGAATGCATCCTGGAACTCATTTGGTGGAATTTCATGTAGGTTCTGTGGTGAATTTTTATTGTTTAAAATCAGCAAAGTTTCACGGTGGCTTCAAGAATAAAAAAAAAAAAAAAGTTCACAGGGGCTGTATGCCCACATTTCATTACATGTTATGACATCTTTCAGAAAGTTTTCATCAGCATTTGAATGATATAACTACTTCGACTGACAATGACAATTAACTTTTTGCTCAGCTGTCAAGAGACGTGGCATACATTTTGCAGCAACACAATGCAGCTGCATTAATTAATAAAACTGTGGAAATACAGCCAGTACTCTTGTTATAACTAGTTAAAATATTTTTGAGTGTGAACATTGATGGAAGATTAATTAAGATGAGCAAATTGTCTTTCAAAAAGTTCTTGAATATTTTGTTAGTCTGACTTACTGTACTGAATTTGTAAATTTGTAAATTTAGAAAAAGCTACATTATGTATTCCCTTTGCAAACAGATGGTCCATTCAGAGTTTCTCTGTAACACATTCAAAAGTGTTTTGCTGTCAATCTTTTTCTAAATTGAACACAAATTGTACTTAACAGGCTCAAGGGTGAGTGAAAGTGGATTTGTAACATATCACCGTGGCAGTTTAAAGTTATTGAAGCATTTCATTGCTGCAATTTTTAAACAGTAAGATAACAGACATGTTAAAGTGTAAGGGTGCAATTGTGTAATCTAAAATTTTAATTAGAAGTTTACTTTAATAAGTGTCATAGCAAAAAAATATTAAACATTAAATGCATTCAATATGCTTAGTTAGAACTTAGAAACAGGAAAGTAAAATTCCAAATCAGACATCTATTTCACAAATTAACCACTAATTAAAATATTGGCAACAATAATGAATATCTGTACTCTGTGTGTAGTCCACGCTACATGGTGCTCATTCACACTCCCTAGCAACTCCATAATTCTTTACCTTTTAAAAGTGTGAATAGACTGCTGTCTGCGCTTGAATGCTAAAAAATATAATAAATCAATCTTTGTCTTTTGTAAAATTATTGTGATTTTTATTTGAAATGATGCCTGTTTTAAGAGCCTTCATTCTCATTTGAAGCATTACAAGTAATAATGGAATAAATAAAGACTGATGCTGTGAAGTTTTTTTTGAGACAGTAAAATCCCATGTCAATTGTTTCTCAATAGAGAACTGAATTAAAAAGTGAGCTTACAAAAATCAATCTTTAAAAAATAGAAAGCAACATTACAGAAATTTTCTGAAAGCTTTTAAAAGAGCCATTAAGGACACAAATGCTCTAGCCAGTAATTATTGCAGGGGTACACCACCTCTGGTAATGACAAATGTTCAATACAGTATGTGCTCCCTCCCAATACCGGCTTAAAGTGCTTTCACTTAGGAACTGACATTTCAGCTGCATTGTCCATCTCACTATGGATTTTGACCACCTCCTAGACAATGATGTCTTGAAGGTCAAATACAATGACCACAAAAATCAAAATAATGCAGTTTTTTTTCATGTAATTTTACAGACAGTTTTATTTGAAACTTTTCTAACCTTATTGTTTTTAGATTACACAACTCTGGCGCAGAAATGAAATACAATAAAGCATTTGTAACATAAACAATAAATGAGAATCATTTATGAGGAAAATTAAAGGGATTAACTGAAGCTTTCCCTTATCTCTTATCTTTAAAAAACTGGGAGTTACAAGTATTGCACATCAAATAAATACATCAGCTGCAAAATTCAATTCTATTACACTTCACGTGTCTTGTTAACAGGACAATTGTCACCATTTCCAGTGTTACTTTAAAATAAATGAACAGTGGGAACATCATTCTCTTAAGTTTAATAAAGACCTGAATTCTTTCATAACAAAAGTTGTACAGTAAGCAGGTTTTCAAATTGCTAGTAAAAAAAATAGTTATTATTTGCATTATGAAAACACATTTGTCAACTGTTCAGCTGGTGATAATATCATATGAAGAAAAAGCTGCATAAAGCAGGTAGACTGGAGCCAAATAAAAGTATGCAAGCTGTTCAGGGAGAGAATGGGTCCGAGTAAAAATGGCGCCATCTGTGCAACAGAAAAAGCAAACCTTACTTTGGTTTTCAGATATGAGAGCTCCACAGACATATCAAGAATGAGCTGCTATAAAAAATAACCAGTTGAAATGGGTCATATGGTCTAAAACAGACTGTGACGAAAAGAGGTGACCGAGTTAAATAAGAGTTCTGGAGAATGAAAGCCAAATAACAGAAATAAGAACAAGGTTGATCAAACACATCGACCCCAGGAAGAAGAAGAAGAACAACAACACTACAGTAAAAATCAAATCAAAATAAAAGGTATAGTACAATAACTGATAAGTAAACCATGTTCTTCTCCTTTTGGCAAAAATAAGACATGCAGTGACTTAAGATACACAAACACTACAGGACTGAAAAGGCAACATCTGGTTCAATTCATCTTATTTTGTGCTGATCTGAGCTGATCATTGGACAAGAATATAGAAAAATCCCCATGAATCTAATAATTTATCCTGCAAGGTATCAAGAACGTTGGCTGGTGACGGCAGCATGATGTAATGGGAATTATTTGTATGGAATATAGTTGGGAGAACCAGATAAAATTTTTGTGAAAAGGGTTGGAGTCTAAGGCTGCATTCACATGAACAGGCTGAAGTGACTCCAATCTAATTTTTTGCCTTAATGTGACACAGTGAGAACACAGAAAAATTATCTTTTCAAATCAGGTTTATGTCACTTTCAAATATGCTCCTAGATCAGACTCATATCCAATTTGTGGTCATGCAACATGAACGAGAATGATCAGATTGGAATTCATTGTTTTTGGTTTTCTTTTGTCGTTTAGCATGGGCTTAGTGCTGTCATCATCAGCCAGCACCAGCATTGCAGCAAAATAACAATGGAGGGGAGCTATAACTGTAACAACAGTAACAGTCCCACCATTGCAGTTTCCGTCCTCGTATGTATACATCTCTTGGTGCAGCAGTGCCAGCAATAGCTTCAAAAACAGCAAAAGCTAGTCATCTGGCTTTTTTCACCTTCTCAAGCTAATCATACACAGCTGATGAAGTCTTTGCTATCCTCCAGAACAAAATGCGGTGCATACACTAGCTACTATTGTGTATATTTTGTTGGTTTTAATGCCATGAGTTGTGTAACTGATATGATGCTTTTTGTTGTTGGTGACACAAATGACTAAACAAACATATCAATGTTGAGCTAAAGATCACTTGTACTTATAAATATCAAAATAGGCAAATCAGATCAGAGCAAAAAATTGGAATTGAGCAATGAGACTTTTAATGTGAACATATGTAACCTTTAGGATCACAATTCTTGGTGAATGTCAAATTGTCACATGTGGACTTTCATATCTCAGAAGGCACCTACTGACCCTTTCATGCTGAACTGATGATTTGGAGTGTGGGGATCTAATCGAATTGTATAAAATACTCCAAACGAACTGATAGATTTGATCCTTGGGTATTCTGGATTAAATTAAAGACTCAATCACATGCTTGATAACACCAGCGGAAATTAAGGCTAAGTGCATTTAAAGGTCAGGGAGTTCTTCTTCGCTAAAAGGGCTGTGGGAATGTAGAAAACATAACCAAGTCATATCACTGATACACAAAACCTGAGAAGCTTTAAAAAGTATCTGATTGAAATATTGGGACAACTAAACCATTAGATAACCATAGAAGCTTGATAGACTAAATGTCCTCCACTCATCTGTCACACTTCTTATGCTGTTACGTTCTTGAGGTACAGAAGGACCCTTCATAATATTAAATATGAATATTATAAGATATCTAAATTTAATTTCTAGTCTGGGCAGAAAAAGAGATTTAACTAAATGGGGTTTTTCAGAAAGATTCTGATCCATGCCAAATGCGAGAAGGTTCCTGAAATGAATTAAAGAAAATTACAGTTGGTTTAATGTAGTGGCCTCCGCAGTCACCAGGTCTAAATCCAAAGGAACATCAGTATTTTGATTCAAACAATCTGTCTAGATTTGAGATCCACCACTCTGTACATGCCTACATTTGTGTAACACGGATCAGTCACATGATTGAAGACTTTCTTGGTAAATTCAAGGTGTTATGTGTGTAACTGAGAAACCTGCTTTCCAATACACTGAACATGACATTTCCCTGACATTGCCGCTAAAGTATACATTCAATTTTATGGTCTTTAATACATATTGTGTATACAGGTATTTCCAACTGTTACACCATGAAATATATACAGTAAAAGCAGTTCTATAATATTTAAGGGTTAAGGAAACTCCTTTGGCGTTTGACATGAAACTCTGAAGGCTTAGATTTTGTTTGTTCCTTGTTTTTTATGTCAAGTGATTATCTGTCAGAAATAAAGCAGATGAGACAGATCTCTGCGAGATCCTTACAAAAGGCAAGGAAAGGAATTCAATAGCAGAGAAAGAAATTTATAAACAGAAGGACCATAATAATGTGTGTAACATTCCTAAACAGCAATTAATAACTTTTTCGAGTCATCTATTTTTTTTTACTCACTTTGTCTGTGTTGGTATCTACTGAACAGAGGCATTATCATTTTTTGACACATATCAAGATAGCACATCCTTTAGGAATAATGTTCAGAGGCTAATTTGAAGATTCCAACCAGTTACAAATTATTGTATATAGTGATAAAAACTGGAGTAGCCAAAAGGAAGGCACACGAGAAGTTATGTTATCATGTCATCTGGCTGTAGAATCAAAGTGCAACTAATCCTCAGTGTTTTACTCCCACTATTTTCCCCAACTTTAGTCACATTTTAATAACAACTGTTAATGGTGACATTAAATAGGAAATTAAGCATAATGGGATCAATAACAGGCATCATACGAAGACACAATAAAAAGACAACAAATTAAATGTCAAAGAATGAAATGCTGTTTGTTACAGTCCATCTGCATGTATGCCTTACTGCACAGTGAATCTTCATTTATGAGACAAATTGCCTCAAAGAGAAGTGAAAAGACAACTTGGGGCATTCAGGTCTCGGCTTGTTTCTGCTTTAGAGTAAGTTAATAAAAAACTGATGAGCTATGTTGGAGTGAAAGTCTTGTTCTTATAGATTTTTTGTGTATTTATTATAGGAAATACACTTGTGTTATTTGTCTTTGAGCACCTAATCATTCTTGTCTTAGCTAATTAAATGGAAGCTTTCTGTTCCTAATTTTTGAATAAGTTCTTTCAGAATGGTCACCTGCACAACATTTTATTTACAGGAACACTTCATATTAGTTGTCTAATATTCCAAAGTCTGCATAGATGAACAAATCCACTGTTTACAATAAGACTGTTATATAATAAAAATTTAAAAACTTTCATTTTCATATAATGCAATACACAAGCTTCACCCTTGCCTGAATTCTCCACTCATCAATATTGACTTTATAGTTAACAGCTTAAACAGCAACACTGAACTAACCATGGTCCAGAGAGAAATGTTCCAGTGACCAAGAACAATGATCTAAGAAAACATTGCTACCAGCCAATCAGACTGAGCTTTGTGAAGCGGGTAATGGAAGAAGTAATGTTTTTATAATTGACACAGTGATGCTCAATTTTGCTTTCAAGAAAATTAATTTGCAGCAATGAAGGCTATAGTAGAAAACACTGGAATGTAATCTGGTGTTTAGTGAAGTGAAATGGAATGAAAAACGCCAGATGGAGCCTAGCTAGTTTAAAATAATGCCAATGAACATGAAGAAAGGGAGAATTCAAAAAAGTTTATTAAACTGCTAAATTCTGCTCCCACTTTATCCATTTTGAATGTATTCATTGGTTTTGTGAAAGGTGGTTTGCCTTTTTAAAGCAAAAAAAATCAAACTTGAAACCTTGTATTTCATAATTTTCCCACTTTTTTCTCAGTTGTGTTTCTGGTTTTCTCTCATACAATTTTATTATATTTTATATAATCATGGGTAAATTTCTTTTTAAATTCAAGCTGCTATTGAGAATTTTCACTGCTTGTACAAACTGCCTCCATTTCTGCCACCCACTTGCACCATCTGTAACCCTGTGTAGCTCCAGTCTTGTGGAGGTCAGTGGTCAATCACAAAGGGCATTGTGAAACAGAGTGTGACTTTTCTCCTCCTTTCACTCAGCAGTGACAAGCCAGTTAGGTGCTGCCACAGACCTGCAGTACTCAAGCTGAGGAAAAGCACTGATTGGAACCCTGCTGTTGTATAACACCACCCAGTACATTGAAATGACCACTGAGCAACACTGATGACTTTCTAGCATGATGGAAAAGAGTCAGGCATTTTGTTGAGGGTAGGGAAGCTGGAATTGGACTTTTAATCAGTACTAATTTTTGCTCTTTTTATCAGTTTTACACTAAAATGTTTAAAGAAGAAATAAGCAGTGGTAGAAAAAAAAATAAAGAAAAATTAAAACACAGCATCAATAAGCTACCCATATCCACTTACCCACTTCCCAAGTATCACAACAGACCTTTCACTTTTTACATCTCATCTCTCTCTTGAACCTGCCCTCTCTTTAATTCCATAATGAGACTTTGCTGCTGCTTTCCTACCAAATCACCTGTTATTTAATCTTTCAATCCTCATTTCTCACAATCACTTCATGAAGTCAGGGCCAGCCTTGTTAACCTACAGGAAAACCTTGCAACCAACACTTATGAGTGTTAATGCTCCCAACCCCACCCTCCCTCTGCGCTCATTGATTCCTAAAAAAAGTCCTGAAAGGACAGGGCCCATCGTTCACTCTCTTAGCCCTTGCCATTTTATAGGCAAAACATGATCCTGTCTGTCACACTGTGAAAACAGTTGCTACAGATTAACAGTTGGGACGTCTTCCTGTTCTGTCTTTAGACCCTTTGTAAGGAAGCAACATGAGTCCCATTGTTTTAAATAAAAATCGCTGGCAGCCACTCAGAGGACAGGAGGACCTCAAAGGCTACCCAGTTTCTTTTTTCCATTCCTCTCTCTCCATCCCTGGGTATACGGTCAGGCACCGATAGTATCTTTTAGTGCCCTTCAGGATTACTACAGACCCTTTTCCATGGGGCCCCAACTTCTAATAAGACTTGTTACTGCACAGCCACCATACCCAGGTATTGTGTGATCACCTATTTCTAAATGAAACATCTGCAGCTACTTGGAATGTCAAAAGTGTGTGGCATCACCCTTAGATATTTTTATTTTTGTTGCTGGGATTTTAATACTTTCTCTTTTTCTTCTATAATGTTCATTTTGAATGTAACCTAATTTACTTAACTGATTTTACTATTGTAATAATAATAATACTAGTCATTCATATAGCGCCTTTCCCATGCTCAAGGCACTTCACAGAATTTAAGAAAGAACAGCAGGGTATACAGTATATATAGCATTGTACAAACCAGATAAATAAAGAAGATTAAGACAGTAAATTCAGAGAAAAAGCCTAACAGACAACATAATTGATGGTCTAGCACACACACATACAGGTTACATGAGCATCTTGACAGATAGGTAAACTGAGAGAAGAGTAATAGTCAGGTAGAGCTAAAAGCCTTCCTGAACAGATGAGTTTTGAGTTGTTTTTTAAAAGAATTCATGGAGTTAGCTGACCTGAATAATTTCTGTAGGTCATTCCAGAATCTGGGCGCTATACAGCTGAAGGCCCTGTCACAAATGGAGTGTAGATTAGTGTGGGATACAATAAGATTGCCAGAATCAGAGGACCTTAGTGGGCAGACAGGCACATAGTGATGGACAAGGTCACTGATGTAGTTTGGTGCCAGGTCATTTAAGGCTTTGTAGGTTATTAGTAGAATTTTATATTCAATTCTGTAAGACACAAGGAGCCAGTGAAGGCGAAGCAGGATTGGTGTTATGTGCTCACTGCTGCTGGTTCGAGTAAAGATTCTTGCAACCAAGTTTTGAATAAGCTGGAGCTGTGATATAAGATTAGAAGGGGCACCTGCCAGTAGGGAATTACAATAATCGATGCGGGATGTGATAAAAGCATGGACACGTTTCTCAGCATTAGAAAAGAAAAGGAAGGAATGTACATGGGATATGTTATGGAGGTGAAAGTAAGAAAGTTTCTTAATGTGATTTATGTGGGTGTTTTCTCCATTCTGGACAGTAGAATGTCATGTCTGACAGTGTCAAATGCTGCACTGAGGTCTAACAGAATTAATATGCTGGTTTGTCCAGAGTCTGCTGCTATAAGCAAATCATTGGTTACCCGTAGTAGAGCAGTTTCACAGCTGTGCTGTGCCCTGCAACTAGACTGAAAGGGTTCCATCAAATTATTAGAGGTTAAGTAATTGGTGAGTTGGGAGGCTACAACACGCTCAAGAACTTTTGACAGAAAAGGTAAGAGGGAAATAGGCCGAAAATTGTTAAGATTGTCAGCATCAAGACCAGGCTTTTTTAACATTGGGGTTACAGAAGCGATTTTAAAAGGGATGAGTTTATTAGGATACACAGTAATATGTGTGTTTCAAATATTACCATGGCATTTCCAAAAATTATTTTCTAAATGTCAACAGTTAAAAAGAAAAGAGACCTCTTCTTGCCAAACAATTTTAGCCATCCCCCACAGTTCTTCTCGCGTATAAGTGAAACAGGACAGCGAGGAGGTCCCTGCCTGGCTCCCTACTCCTGACGTCACACTTCCCCTCCCCTTGGCCCACAGCCACCTTCTTGGATTAGCGCGAATATATTACTCCTGCAAGAGAACTTCAATTCCTAGCGCAATGAGAGAAGTCGCAAAATCAACTGGAATGTTCAAGCAAATTCTAGAAAAAAGCCTGATCTAAATCTGTTAAGTAGTTCTTTCGTTTGCTAGCTAAGTGGATGTAAGATACGCCCTAAGGCTGGCGCGCGAGTGAGGAGGGAACCGCCCCCCTCCCCTCGGCCCACTGAATCTCTCTTGGATTCGCAGAAATAAATTGGTACCGCAAGCAAACTATGATACTTAGCGCGATGAGAAAAGTCGCAAAATCAACTGGAATGTTCATCCAAACTATAGGAAAAAATTCAATCTAAATCTGTTAAGTAGTTCTCTCATGAAAAGCGGACAGACAGACACACGTTGGATTTTATAGATATATCTCAAGACAGGAGCCAATGCGTTCTTCATTTTTAAATAGCACAAAACATTAAAAAAAAATAAATAAATAAATTACTGATACAATTGATACAATGTAATTCAAAAGCAAACTGTATTTTAGAAAAACTATTGCAGCCACATGAACAAGTTTTAAGGTTAAAAGTTCTTCTGTGGATGAGCACAGTTTATGTTTTTCAAGTAGATACAGGTTGAGCATACCTAATCCAGATTGCCTGGGACCAGAATTATTTTCATTTCCAGATATTATCTGATTTTGTAATATTTGCATATACATAATGCAATATCTTGGGGATAGGACCCAAATCTAAATACAGAATTTATTTGTGTTTCACCTTATACACAAGACAATTTTATGCTATATTTTTAAATAATTTTGTGTATGAAACAAAGTTTGTGCACAGTAGTATCAGCTGAATACCCATATCAGCTGTTAATCAACAACAACAACAACAACAAAACAGCAGACTTTCAGTCTCCATCTATGATGTTGTGTTTTGATGAAAGGCCCTGTCACAAATGAATAGTGACATAGAATAAGTAAAAAACACAGTGAATAATGCATGAATGTCTTGCGTTAAGGAAGACTGATAAATTGATAACAAACTGGCACCTCTCAGCTGCATGGCACCCCACTGTGCAGGTGTTATTGCACCCCTTACAAATCGCCCCCGACCACTCCTCGCCCAAACCCCCCTCCTCCTTTACTACACAGGATTTTTTAACATATTTCACCTTTTCTTAATGTAATGGCTCCTGAATTTACATCAGAAATACTTGTTGTTCGTGTTGTGATTCTTGGCAGATCTCGATACTACGTGGGTAACCAGAAAACTCACCCTGCCTCCTCGTTCATGTAATGGTCCTTCATGCAACTCAGAATTTAAAGGGGGAATTAGGAAACTGGTCATAAATGGTAAGTATAATACCAGCTCATTTATTATAATTTCAGGAAAAAAAAACAATAGGACATTGCTCAGAATCCCACATGGGCAATTGATGTCTGATGTCATGTCAAGGCTCAAAACGTTTCAGATTTGGACCATTTTGGATTTTGAAATTTCAGATTAGGGATACTTAACTTGTATTTTTTTTTTAAAAAAGATACATAAATCAATTTTCTGATCATTTAATTCAGTTTATGATTATGGTAGAACTAGAACCTATCCTGACAACTTGCAATGCGAGGCAAATATAGAGTCATCACACCTAACCTGCACATCTTTGGGATGTAAGAAGTAAATGGCAAGCCGGAGAAAATTCCAGGTAGACATGTGGAGAAAATGTAGACTTCATGAAAGCAGTTTGTGCTATCGATACTGACCTTGGAATGTGTTATTAAGAGCTCGCACATCACAGAAAATGAACCTCTCTCTTTAAATGGGTACTAGCTTGCGCAATATATGTACAACACTTAACTAGAGCCATTATAACATTTGTCAGGCCTCATAACCAACTAAATGTGTTTTCATGAAGTAAGGCAAATTTTTAAGTAGCTTTTCATAATTTTACATTGTTTTGAATAGCTGGTACTGATGAACAATGCTAGTGATATAGTGACATCTGAGTTGAAATGAGGTATCTTGGGCGTGGCGGACTTGCTAAAGTGAATCAAAGTATTGTAACAGCACTGGCAAGTGTCATCAGCAAACAAACAAATTAGCCTGAGTGCATATCTGCCAGCAGAACTTTTGGCTCAAGGAACTGAGGAAGAGTGCAGCAGATCAAGATGCAACTGAGCTCAAGTAAGCAGGTGAGGCAGGGAAACCGATGAGACCGTGCAGGGAAAGGATGAGGCAGACAGTAGAGGTGTTACAGTGCAGCTGTACAGGGAGGGTCTCAAACCTTAGATCCAGACATGGAATGCTATTTGTAGTGTCTGTTCAATGAATAAAGTCAACTATAAGGGGGTTCACCTGCCTACATATGATGGACAGATCACTGCAAGGAAGTGTAGCTTTTAACACCCTTGCTGCATTGCACATCAGCGCAGCACTCAACATCCCTGCTGTGCCATCTGACAGGGCGGCACTCAAGACCCTGCTGATACTTCTTTGTCATCAGCAACAATAACACACAGAAGACGAACCCTCGATTGTGTGCAGGTGAAAGGAGATGGAAGTGGTAACTGAGAACAGCAGCTTTGTATGGAGGGCTATGTAATGGTTCTGACAAGTTGCATCAGCCTTGCATAAGTCACCAACAATATGAGCTGGCATTTCATCATGCAAATGATTACCTTCAGACGAGCCAATAAATATAGCAAGCCTGTCAAAGTCACATTGAATTGCCAATTTGTGTAGCAACTGTGAGTGGTTATTTTAAGGCCCTTGAGCTTACTAAAAGAGTGCTTTGCCAATGTGGAGAAAATGGCTAAAGTAAGGATAGATGTAGATGTCTGCAAGATCATTAACAAATCATAACTCTTTTTAATTAACATATTTTAATTGCTGTTAAGCAGCAGTTACCATTTTTGTGTCTATGCATTCAGTTATTTAAAAATAAGAAATAAAAAATTGTGTTTTATATTTTTTTAGTTTTTAACTAGGGGGCTATGCTCCCTACTTGCTTCGCTTGCCCACCCCTTCCAAAACCTGGGGTGCGCTACATGCCTACTACTCTGCGTCTCTGCCGCACACCTTGTGAAGGGGGCGTTGAACACAAGCTAAGGAGATGCGGTCAAATCAACTGGTGGCTTGCTGCTGCTGCTGCTATCGAGCTGCGTGTTCTGCTTGTCACGCTGCGAGTCGATCATTTAAAAGCCTGTACAGCAGCTGTCCTTTTGTCTCACTGCCTTGTCTCGCGGGACGTTAAAGTGTTGAAAATCATGTATCGTCTCCTTCCAAGAATTTTTTTTTATAATATAATATATATTTATTTATTTTATTTTGGTGCCAGCTAAATAGCGACAAAACATCCAAGAGCAACAGATGTAAAACAGCACTGATGAACATACAGACATACAGACATAAAGTAATGATGGGTGAGGAATAGCAATGCTTCTTTTAAGAAATTATGTGAAAGAATAGAATGTTTAGGCGATGTATATGAATTATGGGAATTGCATGCAAGGTCTGTAAAGTAGAATACCAGTATACATTTATAAGGCAAATATGATGAGAATGTGTGTCAATGGCTGCTTTTAGATTAAAAAAACTCAAGGAACATTGTGTCCACTTACTGTTTTGCTAGTCACAAGTGGAACAAAAATACAAATATATAAAAATGGAACTAAAACATATTAAAAAATGTGCAAAATGTAGATATGCTTGTAAAGAAAACATAAAATAAATAGCCTGGCGCCTAATGCAAAAGTCAAATTGTACAACCAACAATAAACCCCTCAAGCTGTTAAAGAAGAGATTTCATATGCTACATTTATCAGTAATTTGTTATAAGAATAATAATTGAATGAATGCACTATTTTGTACACCAGAATATGCAGTCTCCAAGTTTAAATGATGTATTTTGCTTTTTCTGTTCTAGTCATCCACAATAACCCACACTCATTTGTACTTGGGGTTTATTCAGAGATAAAGCTGTGGCAAACACACACTGACATGTAAATGGGTTTATACTCCGATCCAAATGCACACAACAGGGTAGATTAGTAGGAATCATGCCATCCAGCACTGCTAAACAGAAAACATGCGGACAAGATTTCTTATCTATCAGGGTAACTGTTAAATGTGAAATGTGTTTAATTCTAGTCAGTTTACAAACCAAATGTTTCCTTGCAGCTCGTATGTTAGTTTATAACCTGGTGATTATTGTTCTAATATTTTTGATTTGAATAAACAAATACTGGTTAACAGGAGTTGGTCAGAGCCAAGGAAAGGCAGAGAATTTTCGTACAAAAGTCCTCTATGGAATAAAGACGACCATGCTGGAAGTGAGGAAGCCCATTGGGGACAGCATATTCTGTATGTATAATAGGTATCTTACAAGAACAAAAACAAGGGACATAAGTATGGAACAGAGATACAACCTGGGGAGATGCCATAGAATGCCTGACCATCTATTAATAGATACAAGGAATAGCTGCAGAACCTCCTTGGCTACATGGTGGCCAGCAAGTGGTTTCTCTTATGACCGTAGTGCCACACAAGAACTGAAGAAAAAAAATTCTTGCACAAGTTATTACCCAGGACAGACTTAATTTTCAAAAACTTTTTGTTCTGTATCTTTGGCACTGCTCATTTCTTATTGCACTGAACTATGCAGACATTAAACTTCACAGTTTTCTACTATATAGCACCATGAAATTGACACACTGTTGTCTTACATTTAATTGAAAACTATAGCAGTTGTATTTAAAACAGAATGGGTCTAACCAATCAGATTTCCTAAAATTGCATCTATTTAACTCAGTTCACTGGCAAACATACACCCTGTGAAAGACCATTTCACATGAAACAACCCTCAGACAGATAACATCAAACCTAGAATTTCTAAGAAAAAGCAGGTTGAAGCTGTATTCTATTGGGTTCCTCTGTAGCAATCTGTGTCACTGTCTCTAACATTGCCGAGTAATTCATAGCAGTCTGGTTTGATGAAGACTTACTAAGAGTCCCCAGGTGCAGATTTTTTTATGGTAACTCAAGGCAAATGCCCTGCCAAAGCCTAACACCCACTAATAATAATAATAATAATAATAATAATAATAATGTTTTATTCATGTAGCATCTTTCATACATTGAAGGACACTTCAATAAACACATTAACAAGACAGTAGAAATTACATACAAGAAAAACAATAATACTCACTGAAAAGATGTGTTTTTAATAGAATTTTGAAATTAATAATATATTTTTCCTCGTGAAGGCTGACAGGAAGAGAATTCCAAATTTTATGGGCTACCACACTGACAGCTCTGCCCCCCATAGTTACTAACCTGTGTTTAGGTACAGTGAGTAAGTTAGCGTCCGATGATCTTAATGCACGAGCAGGAGTGTAAAGAAGCAGCAGCTCAGACAGATAATGAGGGGCTAAACCACAAAGGGCTTTAAAGGTGAGAAGAATTATTTTATATTTGATTCTTGAAGAAACTGGTAACCAATGCAAATCATAGAGGACAGGAGTGATGTGAGCAGATTTTGAAGTGTGTGTGTATGTAAACGAGCAGCAGAATTCTGAACATACTGTAATCTATTGATATATTTATTCGGGAGGACATAAAACAAAGCATTGCAATAGTCCAGACAGGTAGTGATGAAAGCGTGAATGAGTGTTTCAGTATCCTTCACACTGAGGAAAGAATGCAGATGAGCAATGTTGCGAAGATGAAAAAAATGCTGTCTGTACTGTCTTGATGCATGCTCAATAATCCAGGTAAGGAAATTCTAGAAAGTTGATTTAGTTTATTTGGACATAGTTCTTTTCCAGGGAGATACGTTACATCCAAGTGATGTTACATATCTCCCTGGAAAAGAACTATGTCCAGATGAACTGAAACAACTTTCTAGAGGCTGTCTGTACTATTGAGATAATGTGTGGTTGAAAAGTAAGAAGCTGATCAAAGATGACACCCAAATTACGGACTGATGCTAAGGGTCCAACCAGGATCCCATCAATGTCAATTTTTAGCCCACGAAGAGTAGAAAGGACAGATTTGGTACAAACTAATAAGATTTCTGTTTTATCAGGATTGAGCTGTAAAAAATTATCTGTCATCCAATGTCATCCTAACACAAATCTTCCAAGAAACAAAACTAAAATAGAGTAAATGTCAAAAATGTTTGATACCATGATATATGAAATTGACAACAATTAACATTTTGTTCATTTTATTGCCCTTTTAAGTAGTTCATTACTCTTTGAAAGTTGGCTCACTGTAGCCACAGTAGAACAGTGATCGTGCGTGCAACTATGGCAGGCTTACACTTTTTATAAGTTGCCTTGCAGCTGGCACTGAACCTGCTCATTTGAATAATTACCTGGAATCTCCTGCGGTGGCTGACTCAGCTTTGAACTTAGCCCTAAGTGATCTAACAATTCAACACAATTACAATACCACAGCTACCCCAATATGAAAAAATGCCATAATACACTACTTCATACCCAATCACAGGGTTTGATAGAAAGTCCATTTTACAGGTGTAATCTGGAATCAAAAATTCTGACCAAAATATCCTGGTGCCAGTTCCCAAACCAAGAAAGCAGCGTTCTCTTGCCTTTAGATTAATCAGTAAATTCTATGGAAAACTTACAAGTTCTTCTGTATTGTTACTACCCAAAACAGAATGCAGCTCCAGGTTTGGTTCTTTTAGTATCAAACAAAGTCAGACAAATATATATCTTTGGGCTTTGACTAGCCAAAAGTCAAAGAAAACATTCCTTTTGCTATAGTCATTAAAAGGAAAGGGCTTTTCTTTAAATTACAGAATATTTTACAGTTAAGAGTCTCCCTTTCCCTGACAAAAAATGTAAAATTTTCTTGGTCCTAAAAGCACAATTCAAATAGACCAGGAGTGTTAAAGGGCTCAGAAGCTTTGTCAGAAAAAAAACAAAAAATGCCATGTGAAAGTCAAAGTGTAAAAAAATGTTACCAAAGGATCAGAAGTCAAATATGAAAATGAAAAAGAAAAGCAGAAAGTAATGTAGAGTAGTTGTGATTCAGAGTAGCTGGATGCTTTGAGGCAAGAAAGGACACCAGACATTGCAAAGGTTTGGGGCAGCCACCATATAATGTGTTGCTGGCTGCAAAATTAAAAGGTTTGGTAGCAAGTACAGTAAAGTTTACAAGACAGAGTCCAAAACAGAACTGAAATCCAGAGGAAGGGAGTGAGGTTTTATAGGGAGTCTGGGGGAAGTGATGTTGTCCTTGGGGCCAGGACCGGAAGTGCTGTGTCCCAAGCTGAGGCAGCGGCTCCTGGTGGGATTTCCCGGGAAAGGTCTGCAGGAGACTTGCACCCTGCCACCCCCTGGGCAGATGTGTTACTGCTAGTCGTTAAGCCCTTCAGCTACTTCCTATTCGCACGTGTGTGACAGCTTACTGTCGTGCAACACCATGTGTTTATGCCAGCACTGAAGAGACTCATCACAGATTACGTGATCTGCATTGATGGGGCAATGATAAACAAAATATCAGCACCCATGAATAATAGCTTTGCAGTAAAAATAATAAAACAATTTAAAAATATAAATGTTGTTTAAGTAATTAGGAACACTAAAATACATTATGACTCCTTTCTCCTTATTTTTCTCTTTCACCTTCTTCCCTTTCTTTCAGAAAACCTGCAGTCCCTTTTGGCTACTTTAATGGAAAAAATAGAAGGCTCTCAGGATTATGGTGTTGTAGGGAGCACTCAGTAAGCTTCCAATGGAAAATAAAAAAAAAAAAAAACTAACTATGTGGTGACATTATAAGTTCTCATTAAAAAAAGTAGATTTTGTAGTTAGTGACTTGAATTGCCTTCCCCTTTTTGTTGTCAGTTTTGATCTGAAACATGTTTTCTCCCATTTCCTAAAAACACTGCCTGTGTTTGAGCGGGATTGCTATTGCAGCAAGACATCATCAGTATATTATGATTTGTCAAGTTCTAAATATGTTTCAATATCTATGTTTGAGAGTATTTTGTATTTATTTTCAGGTGTTCTATGTCATATAACTCATTTATTTTCTGTTTAGTTTCTGTTTTGAATGGGGTACACTTCCCAGTTGTTGAAGATTATGGGCTGCCAACTCTTTGGACTCAACTCAACCAATTTGGATTCATTGTTTGCACTTGAAACTTCAATCTACTGCTTTCCAGGTTTACAAATTTTGGCCCGTATTTTTAACAATGCCTAATGTTCTCTTCCTTTTTTCCTTTACCCTGTCACTATTTTCCAGCAGAAGACGAAAACTAACCTGTCTTACATTCCCTTTTGCAGGGTGAACAAAATCTGCATTACTCTGATATAAAGATCCACTCGAAAAGCAAAGAGACAGAGAACACTTAGCTGTCATAAATCAGTTATTTCTGTTGTAGCCTTACTATCATTTCCTGCTCAAAACCCAAAAGGCCTGAAAGATTCTGATGCCCAGCTTTCACAGTCAGCACTAATGCTGAAAATCAAGACCTAGCAAGCTTTAGTCGTTGTGCTACATCAGAGGATGGTGACCTCCTTAATCTCACATTAGGACTCCTGCATTACCAAACACACAGTTACTAAAACTGGGCCAATTAAAAGTTGCTTTTAAATCTTACATGCATACATAAAAATGCTTCCTAATGTACTTCTAGTTGCCACCTGGACTGAATACGAGGTCACACAGCAGTAAGGGTCTCAACAACCCAACGCTTTTCATGCTGTAATACCTGCCTTGCTTTTGGGTACATCTTCTTTTGAAAAATCTTAGCTCTTTCCATGTTTCATTAGGCTTCATTTAATGTAACAAATTTAAATAACTAGCTAATAGAATGACGCAATTTCAATATCTGAATTGCCAAAACAGGAAGAAGGTTTGAAAGAAAAGATAAAATGAATACAACCAGACTTTAAAACTGAACATTGATTAATTCTAGGAAAAAACAGAAGATTCAATTATTTGATATTTCTTTCTAAATTACAAAAGATGAGCATCTGCTTAGTAGAATTTGACTAAATCCTTTCCTTTGAATCATGAAGCACATGTACGGATAAATAGCCAGTCTTTATAGTAGATAGAAAATTGAAAAAAGGCTCTACATTACACAATATTTAAAGCTGCTGGAATAATAAGCATGGGTTCTATTGCTTCTGTATGCTTTCATAATCTTTCCTTTAGCAGACTAAAGTACATGTTTTTACCTTCCATCTGGGATGCCATTTGTGCTAAGAAGGCAGTTGATTCCTTTGCACCTTATCTTTCGTCTTCCTGTCTTAGGTTCTGTCAGTTACCTTAATTTTTTTGAGAACTCCATCCCAACAGAAGAACTTCAAGCTAGCAACAAAAACTAATAAATGAAGTGTTTCTGATGTGATGCTTGTGCTTACCTTTCACACTGTAAATTTAAACCATATCATCTTGATATTGTATATCTGGGTACTAGCTCCCCTCTTAGATAATGTCAGTTTCCTTGAGGTAGTTAAAAGGCTTTATGATGATTGACTTGTAAGTAATAAAGTTCCACTTAACATTTTAAAAGTCTCCCAATGTCTATAAAAATGCTCTCAGTTGAAGCATAAAGAAATCAGAGCATTAGTATGTATAAGTAGCCAGAGAGGGTTATTTTGACTTTCTGCTTATATTAAGACACTTCATGGAATCACCCAATTATATTTAAGACAGTCTTTCGCAGAGTGACTATTGCTTAAAAGATGGACACATATGTTAAAACAAGCTGCCCGGAAAATTCTATTTACCTAATAATGGCTTAGTTAGTCTAAAGTGACAACCTTAAATGAGTGCCACTCATTAAAGATATTACTCCTGTATCGGATTACTGGAAATGCTGAATAAACTAACATGTTCACAGTAATGACACCACAATCAAATTCCTGCTTAATTCTTTTTGTCATCTTCATAAAAAATTTAAATGCTGTCTCTATTTACAAGCAATGTACAATATGCTAATAAGCAATATTAACAACATTCAAAGCATTCAAATTTAAATGAGCCTATTACATATCTTATCATTAACATGACAGGAGCCTTTCAGGCTGTAATTTCTTGCCTAGAATCTGTAACTTATGCATTTAGCAGCAGCTCAATTTAAAAAATGCAAATATACAGTCTGTGTCATTCAGAAAACAGGGAAAGAAGTGGGGGAGAAACAGTCCAGCTCTGAAGGTTAAATCATAGTTGCAATCACCATACTGCAAAAGTAGAAGAAATAGTAAAACATACTATATTGAGTTTAAGTGTTGATCTTTTTTCTTCTTTTCTCTGTATTGATATAACAAATAATGATCTAAAAAATTGTTTGTAACATTCACATGCTTAACAAATAATTAAAACCATACATATATGATCCAGGTGATTATAAAAGGGGCCGCCTTCCTACAGTCAGGGAGTGAGAGTTGGGTGCTGGAGTACAACAAAGCTCCAGCCACGGAGAGAAGAAAGGCGGCCCACGTACGCTTAAAGGCCCATAATTTGGGGGTGATTGGTGCGGGAGCACTGTGTGCTGTGCGGGACTTTTGTCTTTATTAAACGTGTGTTTTGTTATTGTACTGGTGTCTGTCTGATGGTGTTCGGGCGATCTAGCACAATATATATATATATATATATATATATATATATATAAATTGTCACAGATGTACGGGGACACTGCCCGGCCGGGATGCCTGGCTAGTCCCCGACTTGGGCAATACGTCTCCTCGGCCATGAGAGGGCAGCCGCCCGGGTCTATTGGGGGCCACAAGGACAGAGCTGGGACGCTCGTGAGAGGACGTGGCCACCGCCAGGGGGCACCCGGACAGTAAGGGAATCCTGGATGGCAGCACTTCTGCCACACCAGGAAGTGCTGCCGGAAATAATTCCAAGAAGACCCGGAGTACTGCCAGGTGCTTTCCTGACACTTCCGCCACACCAGATAGTGACGTCAGGGAGAGCACCTGGGGCTCATCCGGGTCATAATAAAAGGGGCCGCCTCCTTCCCGTAGATGAGCCAGAGTTGGGAGGAAGGAGACGAAGCTTGTGAGGAGGAGGAGGAAGAAGGAGGTTGAGAGAGAGAGAGAAAGAAAGAGAAAGAAGAAGAAGAAGACAGTGGAGAGAGTGGGTGTGAGAACATTGTGGTGGTGCAGTGAAAAAGAAATAAAAGAAGTGTGTTTTGGACATCCTGGTGTCGGTCTGTCTGTGTCTGGGGGTATGCTTTCCACAATATTATATATATATATATATATATATATATATATATATATACGGTTTCCTCCCACAGTCAAAAGACATGCAGGTCAGGTGCATTGGCAATCCTAAATTGTCCCTAGTATGTGCTTGGTGTGTGTGTGTGTGGGCTGGTGCCCTGCCCGGGGTTTGTTTCCTGCCTTGCGCCCTGTGTTGGCTGGGATTGGTTCTAGCAGACCCCCCTGACCCTGTAGTTAGGATATAGTGGGTTGGATAATGGATATATATATCCATTATATATAGTTTATATATATATACATATAAACTACTCAAAAAAATTAAAGGAACACTTTGCAAACACATCAAATCATGCTGGATATCTATACTGATATGGACTGAGTAATGTGTTTGGAATGAAAGGATGCCACATCATTTGATGGAAATGAAAATTATCAATCTATAACAGGACGCCAGTGGTGGACCTGCCAATTCTGGTATTCTATGGCAAATGCCAATCAAGCTCCACGGTGTCAGGCAGTGAGCACAGGGCCCACTAGAGGATGTTGGGCCCTCAGGCCACCCTCATGAAGTCTGTTTCTGATTGTTTGGTCAGAAACATTCACACCAATGACCTGCTGGAGTTCATTTTGTAGGGCTCTGGCAGTGCTCATCCCAAGGAGCAGATACCAGTCCCATTGATGGGTTAAGGACCTTCTACAGCCCTGTCCAGCTCTCCTAGAGTAACTGCCTGTCTTCTGGAATCTCCTCCATGCCCTTCAGACTGTGCTGGGAGACACAGCAAACCTTCTGGCAATGGCACGTATTGATGTGCCATCCTGGAGAAGTTGGACTACCTGTGAAACCTCTGTAGGGTCCAGGTATTGCCTCATGCTACCAGTAGTGACACTGACCATAGCCAAATGCAAAACTTGTGAAAAAACAGTCAGAAAAGATGAGTAGGGAAAAATGTCAGTGGCCTCTCCACCTGTTAAACCGTTCTTGTTTTGGGGGGTTGTCTCATTTTTGCCCGTATAGTGCACCTGTTGTTAATTTCATTGTTGGTAATTTCCACCTCTAAAGGACCTTTATAGAAAGGAGATATATAAAAAGCTGCCTGTACTTAATGTGAAAAAGCAAGCTTGGATTCGCAGTTTGCACAATTTGGATAGGAATTAGTCAGTCAGTCATTTTCCAACCCGCTATATCCTAACACAGGGTCACGAGGGTCAGACAACAATTAATTTAACTTAAATGCAGAGTAGGGGGAAACACATTAAATACATCTCAAATAATAACATAAAAGACTGTGAAAATGATATAGATATACAGTACAGGGGTAGGCAAAAGTAGGTTTACAATTATTCTTATGGAAAAAGACATGCAGGTTATGATTGCAACACTCAAACAAACTTTAATAATAATAAGATGACAAATAATATAATAATACATAATAATACAAGAATAAACTGTATTTTACATACTCACAACTGTACAACTACTTTTTCCCATCCCTGTAAATTAAAAAAAAAATACTGCCTTAAATAAGCTGCAGTGGAGTGATGCCTCTGAGGTAGGGATCTGCATTGGTAATCGGAACGTTGCCAGTTCAAATCATGTAAACGCCCGAAGTGAATCTACTCCGTTGGGCCCCTGAGCAAGGCCCTTAACCTGCAATTGCTTCGTCCTGGGTTAATCTATATCCCTCCAACCTGCAGGGAAAAATCTGGGGATTGGTGGCAGAATTGGCACTCCAGCCACCATAAAAAACCTCACACTGGTTCCACTTCATCTGAACTAGTGTGGTGCTGAGGTGTCACTCGCTGCATGGTTCTAATCTGGGATCCTGAGTTGATTTGTCATGTGGTGGGTGCAGCAATGTGCTATATCAGCGCATGCTCCTAACCTCTCTCTCTATTAAATAATCTACAAGAGTGTATGTTAAAACTCCATGCATATATAATATATGTACACGTTTTGGGTATGTGTGTGTGTGTGTGTGTGTGTTTTAGTTGTGACAATAATGTGCTACTTTGGGAGCAGAGGAAAACCACAAACCAGTCAGCTCTACATAAGAGGCTAAAATTCACCTAAACCTCAGTTTACATAAAAAGCAATTATTTTTAAAATTAAAATTATTCCTTCAGATGCCCTTTATTTTTTAGGAAATGTGTCCAACTTTTTTCAGATTATTTTCATAGAACTGGAGTAATTTTTGTGATAAATACATAATATTAAAAGTGACTTTGCCTTTGTCCAATCATTGATGTGCTTTTAATGGTACCTAAATGATAGAAAAATAACAGCCAAGTAGGTCTATGTATGCATGTAGAAGAGCAAAAATATATTTTATAGCAATGGGATTGATTAAAATGAGTTAATTACCTTTTACTGCCAACTGTGGATTAAAATGGTGATTGAATCTATAGTTTTGCCAATAGTAAAGTCCAGAGAAAACTTAATTAAAGCGTCAATGGATGATGCTTGACTCATATTTCAGCTTAATTACTTTAACATCTATTAAACTAACTCTTCATACTTTTAAATGCACAGTAGACGTCCTCCAGTTACTGACTGTATATGTATAATCTTTAAGCACTTCAATGCACCTTCTTCTTAAACAGTCAGAGTTCTTGAAAGAATTATTGCCTTGTGTGTGAGAATAACTCTGCTGTTCACTCTTTTGCAGTTCCGCTCTCTCCATCTCTTCTCCCCTTCCAGCTCTTTTTCTCTTAAAAATAAAATGTGTATGTGTGTTGCTATTATTCATCGCTTTGCCCCCTGCTCTACTTTTCGAGTTGCTCTCCTTAGATATTACATGACAGCTCCACCGGCTTCTCAATATTTATATTCTTCACCACCTAGGTTTCTGTCACCATCCTCAAGAGTAACTGGGGCAAATACAGTATGCAAGAAAAATAAATCTCTGTACACTTGGCAATTCTTTACAAGATTTCACCCCTTCTAATAAATCCTGGGTGCTTCCTGAGGAGCTAAGGCTACAGTTAATGAGGCTGCGGTACAAACAGCAGCATAAAACTATCACTACCTCTGCTTTGATCCTATATATTTAGCTTTAATAAAAAACCCTTTAAAACCAGGAAGGTCAACAAACCACAGTAATGTGATAAAATCAAATGTTTCATTTTATCAGAAGAAACAGTAGGCTTGTACAAACTGAAACCAAGCAGATTTGTTTCATTTATATATTCTAAACATTATCTACAATTATCTATAATCTTAAGAAATAGGCTAATGTAATAAAATCAAGCACATTTAGTTTAAACCTTATCTTTTTGCTATAAAAAAATCTTTAGAAACTTTTAAAATCAACAGAGCCACTTTTAATCAAGTTCCTGTCTATTGCAATAACAGAAATGCAAGTGGAGAGATTTACTGTAATGTAATTGTTCTAAATTATCCCATAGCATTGGCTTAAATAATAATTAGTTTTAGGAGTAATGAACTCCACTCTACACCACAGTCTTGAATTCAAAAGAAACTCCATAAATTGTCTTAAATTTTGTTTTTTTTTCATTTGTGCAAAAACTAAAAGTGTGAACATTAATGTTTTTTGATATGATGGTTGGTCACAGGACCTTTGAACATCAGATTACTTAAGTGGGCAAATAAATGGGGTTGCAGGGTGCACAACCCCTCCAAAGCTTTTTAGTAAAGAATGCTAGAATGCTAAGAAGCTACAAAAAGGAGGAAATGTGCTGCAGATAACTGAGAAAAAAGAAGAATGTGAAAGACAAAGAAGTGGGATCAAAGACAGAAATAGGTGAAAACTGTCTCTCTGTTGTTTCAGTGACTTCTCCTGTGGCTCTCTTAACATGAGGAACTGAAAGGGACCACAGCAGAAAAAGGCTTCCTTCTAAACTTAGCAAGGCTAATCTTTATTGCATTGTTTATTGCCTGTCACTATATCACCTATCATTTTTATTGAGTCTTCCTTTTATAACTTAGAAAACAACTGTAACTTTGTACATATTGTATCAAACAGTGGAATATATATATATATATATATATATATATATATATATATATATATATA
>JANRMT010062806.1:30494007-30588896 GCA_026402145.1 Polypterus bichir lapradei
TGGCATTTATCATGGAGGGAGAGCAGCCAAGGCAGCCTTTAAAGTGCAGTGAGGCTGGTCTGTTATGCACAGCACAAGATTAATTGTCAATTAACCTAGAAAAGAAACTTAGAATACCATCTCACATCATCAGACCATACTGAGTCCCAAGAATCCTATCAATTTGGAGGCCATAAAACAGCTAATCTTGGTTGAGGTTACGGTTCCATGGGAGAAGAGGATGGAGGAGGCCCAAGACAGGAAGAAGGCAAAATACTAGGAGATGGTTGAGACCTTGACGGCGGCAAAGGTGGAGAAAGGTGATTGCCTCTAGAGGTGGGCTGCAGGGGGTTTACAGGGCAATCCCTGTGGAAGGTCTACAGAATCCATGGCATCATCAGGGAAAACACCATCAGGAATAACTTAGAGGTTGCAGAGATGAAGATGGCTCCGGCTGAAGAGAGAAGAGCCATGGCGCTGTAGTAAGCCACTTGGACACAGGCTGAGGCCTGAGCACCCTCAGTTGGGTCGCCTGGAAGAGGGCATATGATAGTTCGAAAGAACCAAAACACCCAATGACACCAGGTTCTATCAATGATGATGTGTCCAAATACATGCATCAAATGATGTATCATGTAACTTTCCCATCATATATAAAGTCTGTCATTTGTATATCAAACTGCAAGTAAGAGCTGCCATCGTTTCTAACTGTAGGAGAGTCAAATCAGCTAAGAATAACTTTTTTTTTATTACTACTAGTTTTAGAGGGTAATGTTTAAATGAACTCTAACATTACAGATTGCAACCAGGTTTAATAAGATGGGTTATTGAAGATTTATTTTCTACATTTAAACTTCCAAGGAACTAAACTTCAACACTATCCTAGCAAATGCATAAGACCATTTTCAAATGTCATTAATTATAACATTCTTTTTATTTCAAAGGATAAAGGATGACTGTACTGTTTTTTTCCAAGAACATTTCACTTAAATACAGTATAATCTATGATGCTACTTATGTACTATTCTACATTTGCTTTATAACCAAGAGGCATTGGCTAACAGGGAAATAAACAAATGATTAAAATTGTTTAAATGCACTTTCAGGTAAATCAATAAAAATAGCATTGCACACGGCTTCAGTACTCCACCTGGAGGTCTCTGCATAATTGTACTTTGTTTTGTTTCTTACGCTGAAGGTGTGGGGATTAATGTCAGCAATCTAAATGAAGATGTGCAGTCCTCAGGCAGATCAATAATTTTCTAGTTAAAAAATATGCCCTAGTTGTCATGTTAGTATCAGCCACAAGACTGCCAATAAAGTTAAAGCAAGTCATTAATAGTAATCAACCATACAGAAACTAGCTCTTCACAACATACTGTATATGTTTAAATGCAAACTTCTGTCAAATGAAATGAAATGAGAAAACAATTTTAAAACATAAAGGGAGAGAAACACAGATGTTAATAATCTAATCTCTGGTCATGTCAGCGCAGGTTTACTTTGTGTTAAAACTGGTATTTTCAAAACTAGGCCCCTTAAAGTTGAAGTCAATGCGATATTATTTATTACAGTAAGAAAAAGGAGAGATGCGACCAGGAGGTGAGAAAGGACGGAGTGTGGAGATAAAGGACATAGTTTACATGTTCATGTGTGCAGACAGAGAATGTTAATCTGAAAAGTATTGTCTTGAAGTTATAAAAATATATATTACATACAGTATATGCTTGGCTGCACTGTACATGCTAAAAGTTTTTATTTTTTATGCCTGTCAACTCATTACTAGTAGACAACACACAGTTTGTTACCTTATTGTTTTGCTTACTAAGTAGGCATCATCAATATCACACATGCCCAAGAAATACTGACCAAATACATACATTCTACTTTATAATAAAACACTAAGTTCTCTGTGTCCAGTCCCACTGAGCAATCTGATTAGTCAGTTTGGCCTTGGTGACGTAATGATAGAAGAAGAGTAAGTGTGAGAAGCATGAGCAAGGGAAAACGCATATAAAGATGGCTGACAGAGTCGTCTGCCAAAACAGTAAGTATAAAACTGGACAGGAGGAGAGAAAGGCGCCTCAAAAATAATGACAGAGTATGAGAAGCAGGCTTTATGGGAACATGCTATGGAGATGAAGTGGCAGTGGAGAAGTGTTTACACATACACAAATACAGAGGAAAGATGCTGAAAGTACAGTAGGGCAAGAGATAGCAAATATTTTTTTTAAAATTATTCAATTACCTGTCTTTGAAATGTACCTTGGCTAGTGGCTAATAACTCAGGAATGGTGTCCTTAGATTTGAGACCGTATAAACTAAGCTACATAGAGTATAGCATTTTAATATTTCTGATACCTCTACATTTGCAATGTCTGTTTTGTTTTAGAATGCACTATTCGCTGTTGTCATTTATACCTAAGCATTAGCAGGCCACTAATATAAGTATTTTTGTTTACTTTGTAGACAGTAATTAGTGGCACATATAGAGAGAAATACTATAGAGCTAAAAGCTCTTATTCTTTGATACATCCCAATCATTGCATACTTACTTAACTGTACTTACAACAGCTGAATTTATATGATAATTTATTATAACTAGGGGGCTCTTCCCCATGCTCATTTTGCTTGCCAACCCCCGGGGGGAGCGCTTGGCATCTGCTATCTCGCAGTTGAACCGCTGGAAAGGTGTCAAGGTGCTCCTCCCTTAGAGAAAGTGATTTTATTTAAAGAGATGGTATATAGAAGAGTATGTGGGGCACAGGAGGAAGACAGTTTGGTCCTTAGTTAATCAGTTACTTGAGTATTTCACTACAACTGTGTGTTTTAATTACCAATGAATAATAAAATATAGTGAAAAGTAAAAGTAGAATTGAAAAAGTAAAATGTAATAAAACGTAATAAAAAAAATTAAATTACATTAACACCTCGTCAAAAACAATATTATGAATTACTTTATCATCTAACTTACATTCTATAAATGTTGCCTTTTTGCATTTCTATTTGGATATTGTTTAGGATATTTTTCTCTTTGTTGTTTATTGGACAATTCTCTTTGTTCTTGATTTTTATTATGTGCAGCTCTTTTTTGTTCATTTTCTTTTTTTTGATGTTCATTATCAGCTCTTGTTGCTCTATTTCTATCACAATCTAAAATTCGACATTCTTGAACAGATAATTTGCTTTTCTGCTTTGCCATCATAACTGACTGCGTTGAAGGGTGAGTTAACACAGAGTGTCACGGTGTGATACAGAGAGAGGATGTGTACACTAGAAATAATGATTGGGCGAGTGGTGTGGAGGGGAGTGGCCAAGGCTGAATAACACGGATACAACAGAAAACGTTTTTTTAATATCATAGAGTGGAAAAGAATAATTGAGGTATAATGGCAGGAACATTAAAACAACCAAGATGTCCTATATTGAAACATGACAATACAGTATCTACTAGATATTTAAAATCTTCTAAACTATTGCTTATTACTCTGTTCACCTAAAAACATGCATAACTGTTATTTCATTCTTCTCACCCTTGCTCTTGTAAGGTATACAATGGCAACAAATCTAAATTGGAAAGACTAGGCTGCCCTTATCCTTTGATGTTGTCCTGGACCTGACTATGGGTCTTGTACTTGTTTCTCATACCTGGTACCCTCATTTGGGAAATATCCAGTGGGGCCTTCTCACTTCAAACTATATCTGTTACCCTGGAGTTAATTTAATCTCATAATAATTTTCACATCTACTTTTTTTTTTACATTAATCAGTACTTTAGGTGCTCTTTTAAATTCAAAGAAAGGTATATTTTATTTTATAGTTAACTTTCATAAATTGATTTTATGCAACAACCCTCCCAACCCAGATCATTTTCAAATTTTGGAATATGATGCTAATGCATTTGAGATAGAGTGCCTTTTAACAATAGAAAACACAGCAATACCAAAAATAACTGATTCATTAGATGTTCAGTATTTCACCATTCATCTTTTAATATAATCCCTGTCGGATTTGTCTAACTGAACAATACACTTTCCACCTTCCTTCACTGCTCCATTTACTTAATTTTGGTATGCATTTCCCAGATGATATTTTCCATAACTGTGTTTATGCAGAGCATACTTATTAAAAACTACATGCATATGGCACATTTTTGCATTAGAAACTGGTTAGGTGTCAAATAACATGGGATAAATACTTAAGGACTGAGTAGTTTCATCTTTTTATAATTTAATGACAAAAATACAATGAAATATATCAAGTTTCTGTAGTGTTAAAGCAATGTCTTACGGTGGCTGGTAGGATGCAGTATTTATGGCCAGTGAGTCTACATTCCATAGACCCTAACGTACATACAATAAAATTGACAGCTCTCATGAATATTACATCATTTGATATGTTTATCTAAAAAGCCATATTCAGTCATATACTCTACAAATGTTTATTAAAAGGTGCCTATTAAAGCTTCAGTGATGCCAACCAACTTAACAGCCTTCATTTGAATTTTAAGGGGAATTAAGAGGTTCCAAAGGAAAACTCACATAAAACTGAGTGGATCTACTAACTCATTACAGAAGGCACTCTTAATCAAATAACACCTTCTGTCCTATGATACAACCCAGTTTCATTTACAGTTAACTCTTAATGTTTTATTTCTACTAATAACAGACTACAAAAATTTGCACTTGCAGCCAGAAAAAGGTTAAACTGCAAGGTAGGTGACATGAAGCGTATTCTGTCTGCCGAGGAAATTAAATGGTATCGACGTGGTACTGGAATATAGTGATGGTGTGAGAAGAAGGAACATCAATGAATTTGTCCTAGCAACATCATTTCTACCATTAGGCTTGACAAAAATATTGGAGATTTAAATGGATGTGAAATCAAACTCTGGCATGACCAACTCACTAAAGACGTGAAATACAAAGAGAATAATGATAGATAAAGACACGTTTGTCTTAAATGTGAAACTACACACTGTTGTCAGTTCTGTAATTATCTGAGACATTTAGGACACATTTGTAGTCTTTGATAGTTTTTGAATTGTGATATTTTTTCAGTGTGCAGTGTCTGTTTAAAAATGATAGTTATAAACAGGATTAATAAAAATATTTTATATAAATGTACTTTTTAAAAGCATTTATTTTCAGCAATTTGGAAGTCCTTAGAAGTTGACATTTAATTTTATTTGTAATGAAAACTAAAACATTAGATGTAAATAATTGGGTTTTGCACATGTGGCAATATGACTGAGAATGTTGTGTTGTTATCAACACATGGCATCATAAAGAATAATTAATTATTTGCAATTTTTCTTTTCACAAAATGGAATTTTCCTTCTGTAAAAATTATGTGAATTAATTTTTTTTTTTTACATATACTAGGTTTTTACATATTATATTAATGAACACAGGTCAATGCTTCATGTAATTTTAAATTACAAGGCCCTGGCCAAACCTGCCTGCAAGTTTCTACTAGGTTTATAAAGGTCATAGATTTTACATTCATAATTAGTAAAATGATTGTGTGCTCACTCTGAAAAGAGAACTAATAGGAAATGAATTTAATAAGAAATCCAAATATATTGAACACTCTTTGGAGATTGGACCAGTGAGTGAGACCAGAAATTCATTAAGCAAAACTTGCCCAGGATCTCAGTCATGTTAACCTGCGACACATTTTATGATGTTTTATTAGCACTGGTACTTTAATATTTTCAAATAATTTGTTGCTACGCAACATCAGAATTTTCATTTGACTGCTTTTTCATGCTGTGTGAAAAAAAAATTGTTTAGCTAATAATCATCAAAACAATAAAATTGCTTTGAACCTTTTTAATGAGATTTTAATGATAATTTTTTTGTCCTTTTTGCCGTTGGCTAGAAACTTTTTTATTGTCTAGGTTAGTAAAATAAAATAAATAAAAGCAGGATTCAACATGTTTTACCTAATGAATAATCACCCTGCTGAGCAGACATAAAATAACATTTGATGTTCATAGAAAAAAGTTTGTGAGGGATGAGATACATATGTAGGTATTATATAAAAAATAAAAAATGCATAAACATATGATAAATAGATTTTCCTCACCCCCTTGTATGTAGCTTAAATCATTTACCATAATGACGGTTGATTGTATGTTATCCAATTTTCTTTGCAATTAAAGCCAACACCTCATTTAAATTATAAAAAGAAATACAAACATCATATGAACCACTTTACGAAAATGCTTAAACCATTTGTAAGGAAACTTCATAAATTAAACTATCAAAATGTATAAAGTATGGTTAACCAAATTTTTTTACAACTAATGGACCCAAATAAGTACTGCTTTCTATTTCAAATCAAATTTTCTAAATGGTGTTTCTAATACATACATTTTTTTCTAATGCATATATTTTAGCAGATATGCTGATGAAAGTTTTCAAAGCTCAACTAACAACTCATAATTAGATTCCTACAAGACTTTGTGGAGACAAGTGCTTCCTGGCCCAAGTCTTCAATACACTTACTTTTAATTTCCACCAGAGTCTTCAAGTACTAATTCACTATTTAACTGAAAGAATTCTGATGGATTAATTTTATTAATCCCTTCGAGAATTAGAAAGATCTGGACTAGATGCCCACACAAGCTAAGACTAAAGATCCCCTCAGCCTGTCAGAGTAGGACATAACCTTTAGTCTTAGGATGCCTGTGCTTACTCTTCTCTGCACATCTTCTAGTGCTGCTATTTCTGTTTTACAAAATGGCTTACCAGACCTGTACAAAACACTACAGATATAGTCTAGCAAGTCAATTAAACATTCTGAACCTAAGATCTCCAATTTGTGTTTTATAAAATAACCTGGCAGATTTTTGCCTTTTAAATTGCTTCTGCACATTTACACCTCTAACTCATTGTTATGTTTGTTAGTGTTGTGTTAGTGTTGCTCTTTGCTTTTTTCTGTGTATTACTTTACACTTTTCTAAATTAAACTTTATTTTCCACATACTATATTTTCCCAGTTTTGAAGATTATTCAACCCTTTTTAAATATTTTTGCTGCCTCCTCGGTATCTATCATCCCTCCAATTCTAGTGAGTTCTAGTTTCAAAAAACACTATTCTAGTTATGCAGTATGATCTTTTTCTTTTGTACCACATGTTTGGTAGTATTTTATTTTCATGTAAGTAATCTCCTAATTTATTTATGATTTACACGTTCTCCTCATGTCTCCTGGGTTTCCTCCCATGACCAGATGAGAGGGTTGAAAAAATGGATAGATATAGTTTTCATGGTTTTTCACAGGATAGAAGTAAGGCATATTAATGTGTAATTAGTACAAGCCATCTATATATAGTTTTAAAATTAATAGTGATTGTATAAATTCTTAAGGCTATGTCTCCAATGCTGAAAACAGTATTTCCACTTTAGCTATAATAATCTTGAATGCTTTGTTAAGGGCTTTATGCTCATTATACAAGGTGCTAAAGTATACAAAGTCAAGAGTGACTGATTGGTAAAACAGGTTTGCATGCAATTTTCTTTGAGTCAGCAATAAATAAATAAATAAATAAATAAATCAAAGCCCGTTACAATTTCTTCTTATTGGAATATTCGCTTCATTGATAGAAAGTGTAAAAGACATCTTACCATTGTCTGTTGCAATGAAAACAGCACTGTAAGTATTGTCATGAACAAAGGGGGATTCTCGGTCCAGAATTGCTGTGGTGTTTACGGTTCCTTTTACAGGGTGAACGCTGAGCCAGCCTGCTGGATCCTTAAGCATTGCAAACCTGCATATATAAAAAAAAATAGTTGTAAATGCAACAATTTGCATTCATTTAATGTACTGTATAATGAAGATCTACTTTACAGAATAGTATGTTATCTTTCACTGAGTGGGCTACTGTGAGTTTTAACTTGTCAGTTAAATCAACTGTACCATAACTGTGGAATATAATCAAACTGAAACTGACTATAGAACAGCTGTAGATGAAGAACTAAGGCCTGCATGCACTATCGGCTTATCTACATTATGTAGGTCCTGTGTCCCTCCCATTCATGGGGCAGCTCTCCTGATTCCCCAGTGAAAAACATTCCCTCTCATATTCTCAATAACAAAGCTCATCTTCTATAATAGTCTTTTCAGGGTAACTCCAGTCCGTAAGCAGGCAATGTTATTACCTGTAAAATTACAACTGTGTGATGAAAATGTCAGCTAAAACCATTCAAGTGTTAATCAATTCACCACACTTCAGAAAAAAAAAATGTTCATGAGATGGCATAGCTAAACAAAAACCTTTTTGTTTCATGGTCAAGACCACCAGATAATATCTTTGACTCCCATAAGCAGACACTATTCTCTTTTGTAGGTGTCTATGCACCAAAAAGAGGCAAGAACTAAACAACAAAATGTGACGTTATTGAGATGTTTTACATTAGAAAGTAATACTAGTTTGGAAGTAAAAATATATAATAATGGAGTCTAACTTTTGGTCCTTGTTTAATATAACACTTATAAATAGTGTTTATAAAGTAGATATGTCGCTCTGTTACTGAACTGTATTCTTGATACACTTGCCAAAGTGAAAAACAAAGACTAACCCTGTAGGCTGCCATCCAGTAGAAATGAGATTTAAAAACCCCTTCATCCTTCAGCAGGTGCTGCCTGTTTCAACAATAACTGCACACCTGGCTTAAACCTCTATTAAAAAACTAAGCACCAGTTAAACCAGTTTAGCAACTGTCAGTTTAAACATGTGCACAGCTCACTAAAGGGCCCCCCATGGACAGATCATAGAGGAGGTGGACACTGTACATAGCTCACAGTATTATATCTTTTCCCCTTTTCTTACCTGTGTAATGCATATAATGTTTAGTTAATTCCATAGGGTATGTAAACGAATGTCAATGATGTATGTAATAAATTAAAGGAAACCATGATTCGGTGTCTATTGCTTTTGATCTAAACCCGCCAAAACTTTGTAACAGTATGAGGTTTTCGATCAAAGCATTACATTCAAATCTGACTGAAGCTCACATTTTTATAGGATGTGTTACAGGTGAAATTATATTTTTTACCTACAATTCCATTTACTCTTAATAATTATCTGTTTGAATTCAAACAAATACACTTTTCTCTTAAACTGTGTCATCACCAAAAACCTAGTCTTAAGGAAAAGCAAGAATTGATCTGCAGCAGGAATGTTTACTCCTGTGCAACTGTATGTAGCATATTCAAGATTAAGGAGTTCCAGTGAACTAATAACATTAGGCCCAGGAGATAAGAGGGTAACTAAATGGTACTAAATACAAAAATTGTTTTATCAAATTTACTGAATCGTTGTACTAATACTAATTTTGAGGATAACAAAGTTTGATAGTACATAATCATTTTTTACCTTATCCTCTTGCTCACCTGGGCAATGATGCATAATGTGGCTAGTGTACCTACACATAAAATATAAATAAAATTCCTGCAACTTTCTTACATAAATATTATGTCATGGTTGTATGCTGAAAACAGTGCTTTAGTGTATCATGGCATTGTGTTACTATTTACTGCTATATTTTAGCTCAATTTGAAAATGCGCAAAGAGTTCTAGTAAAATGAAGTGAGGGGACAAAATGAATATTATTGAATTCTAATTTTCGATTTGCATGTCCTTTTATGGAGTGAATATTCCCACCAACACTTTTCAGCTCCTCCTGAGGAATTTATGAGAATGCAGTCCTTCCCAGACTAATTTTAGCATTCCCCGTGTGTCCTGCCATTAGGCCATGTCCAGCAGAGTTCCTGTGGAGGCTTCCTTATAAGATGTTAAAATTGGCTCCTCTCAACCCAGACCGTTAGTGTTTGTGCTCCAAAATACTCCCAAATGTTCATAAAGTAAAGGAGCATTATACAATCTGCACTCTCTTTCATTCTGTTATTAGTCCCAGTTGAGGAATGGAATACAGACCTTAAAGCATGATTTTTATACAAAATCTTTGCAGTGTATTGGTGAATCTCATAGTTTCTTCAAACTTCACTCATTAACAAGGAGTAACTGAATCAACAGAGAAGCCAGTCCCAAACTGAATAAGCTAAGAGCTTCAGGAGCACCATGATATACTGCCCATGAAATCCTTGAGCAGGAAGAGCAAATGTGAACACCTCACTTGCAGTACAATACTCACCATAAGCACTTCCAGCTTAATGAGTACTATATTTTAATTCCTGGACTATAGCAGCAAACCATAAACCCCATATTCTTGATGCACAGTGGTTTATTCCTAAAGTATAAAAGTGAACCATATACTCCATATCTTTTGAAATTTCAACAAGCATATCTCAGGTACAGGGTTTAAAACCTGATTCTGGGTTATAAAAATGTTCAGACAACAATGGAAGGCTCCAACCACACCTTAAATTTAATAATTGACAAGGACTTGGCCCAGTGTTCTATCACCAGGACAGAATCCACATCAACCTGAACTTTGACCACTTGCCAGAGACTCCTTTTCAGCAAACCAACAGCATAGGTTTTCTGGGGAGACCAAGTACGATTGTTCCCTCCATAACTACAGTACTTTCTCTCTGGTTACCTTTTTTTAAAATGGGACCACCATTATCTTTATTTGTCAGCCCATGCAAAACTAATCATCAAGTTAACTATGACACCATAATAACAACATACAGTAACAACATTTCCACTGAGATATTATCCCTCTTCCTTAACCTTCTGGACTCTTCTTGTTTTTTCTTGTTAGAAAGCTACTCTGTGGCTTTCCTTTGAAACAAATATAGATTTGTGAAAAGGGGTTTAAGGCATGTAAACCAAAAAGATGTCAGTGCAGTCTCATTTACCATGTGACCCAGAGCAAGTTAACTTTTTAATGCTCCAAACGTAACAATAACAAAACAGCTGTATTTTGCCCTTTTGATTTATAAGGTATAGGAATTACTATAGCAATTAAATAAAATATACACATTACACAGTATATTATAGAGAAAATAAACAATGATCATACTCTGTATTTTGCTATTACGATCTATTAAATGTTTTTAATTAAAAGTATATTTATATAACTCTTAATTGGAAAACTGAAATATAGTTTCACCTGCAGGTGAGTTGTTATTTCTGAACCAAGGATCAATATAGTAAGCTGAATACGGAATGCAACAACATCCTTAAAGTGCTTGGATTATGGATTAATTTTTGGAAGGGTACACCTTCTTTGTAGAGACTGCAAGAGCTCCCTATGCTGCATATGTTTCCTCTCCCAATCTAAACATACTGTATACTGTTAGTTTGATAAGCACCACCAAAAAGACCAAATAATGGTGAGAGAATGCACTGAGTATAGTCTGCAGTGCATTGGCATCACATCCCGGTCTCCTTTCTGCTTTACAACTATTGCTGTATAAATAGGCTCTGCCCACCCGTGACCCTGCACTGCATATTGCTATCATTTAGAAAATGACAGGAAGCTGCACTGGATAGGTTTTTGTCTCCTGGGCTTAGAATTTACTATGTGTGCATAGAGTTTGAAAAAAAATGTAATTTTTTGAGTAAATGACAACCATGTCACAAAACATTCCAATACACATTGCCTGATTAGAAACACTGTCATTTTTCTTTTCATTATGCCTTACTTAACAGTTTTCCTTATTAAATAGATTGCATCTAATCCATAAGAAGTTCATTCAGTCTGGTAACAGCCCACTGTTCTACAATCACTCGACAAAGAACTGTTTGTCATGTTGGACTCACATTTATTGAGTTTTCTATATATGCTATGGCCTTGAAGACACATTTCCTAGACAAGATGCTTTTCCTATAGTTTCTTCTTTTATAATGATGACCTTTGCAGTTACAGGTGGGTATAGCAGCGAGGGGGCTGTTCAATATATTATCTTCACATGCTGCCTAAGTCTGACAGGCTCCTGAACTGAATGATTTATAGTGCACCAAAGAAAACTGAGGGGATTTTGATCCGTGAAAAAGGAGTGAATAAAAAGCACAATAAAAATAAGTCATAATTTAAATTTCCTGCTCTAGTTTGCTCTTGTCCGTTCTCTCTCGATTTCTAGTACTTGACATGTTTTGCTAGAAACCACAGGCGACATTATCTATCTTATTAAGTCAAAAATATATGCATAGCTACCTTCATGACAGAATGATGGAATCTCTTTTTAAATAGACATGCACATCAGCTCATCCATATCTGGGGCAGAAAGAAATGCACTTTCTAAAGGCAAATGCTAGAGAGAAAGGAATTATTTAAAAAGAATAGCTGGCCTAAAAAATACAAGAAACACTATAACCCCCAGAGGAGGCATTTTGTCTTTACAGGCATATGGCTAAAAGAGCAGAGAATACTATTTTATCACCATGCCGGGCACCTGTTATTTGTTTAATAATAAAAACATCCACCTGCTTTTACTGTAGTGTTGTTCAAAGTGGACTGCTTCAGATTGCTATAAAAAAGGCAAATGCAAAATCTTCAGAATATATAATTAAGCCAAAAAATGCTTTACACTGTTACAGTACAAGATAGAAAAGGGGAGGCTCCAGCATGGTTGTATTCCTTATGAAATAAAAAGAAAGACCTCTTGGGCAACAAAAAGATCAGGAGAACTTGACCTAGGTCCAAATGGCACTTCCCCGTGCTCAGTATGTTAGGAAAGCATAAGCAGAACTGTGCAGGAATGTGTGTCCAAGATCACAGTAGTAATGCAGGTTTAGCTGAAGGATCACACACGATTATACCTCTCGTCTGATAGAATGGGAATATTTAGCTAACACATCAATTATGTTCTTCTCTAGGCCCTTGGATATACACACCATTTGCATCTAATTGTGATAGATGGAGAAAAAGTTCTCACTTAACTTGCGCCCCTGGCAAAAAAAATAAAAAATACACAACCTAATATCCCTCACCAGAAAAATAACTTCCTTAAGACATCCTGCTCCATTATGAAGATAGCATATAGTGGCACAATTATTGCAATTATTGTTTACTGTAGAAATTTACAGTTTAACATTCTTCTCCAGATTAGAGCGGGGTGGGAAATGCTGGTCCTGGAAGGGACAGTGGTTTTCAGATTTTCATTCCAATCTATTTATTTTCAGCCAACTTGGACAATAACGTGAACTTCAGAAAGTGCTTGCTGCTGCTATGTTGTCTAATCACAGGTGCCTTTAAACTTTGTAACTTTCTTGCATAAATTTACTTGCTTGTCAAGTTCTTTGTTATTTAGTGCAAAGTATCTTCTTTCCCAAAAAGCAATTAATAGTTTCAAAAAACAAGGTAGTCCAAAACTATTGATCAAAAATAGCACCCATTTTAACCTATTGATGACTACACGTGTACAGTAAGTTCCTGCTTTTTATAAAACATTAAAAATAATAAGAGAGATCAGTGAGAGCTCAGTTGAAGCATCGTGGATATTTCGTCCTCTTTGGGCCAAGTTGCTGATTGTCCAAGAAAATAAAAATTTACTGAAAGGTGGGATAATTTCAGACACAGCAGAATAACAAACCAAGAGAAGGAGCAGAATTTCTAAATAAATGGAAAATTCCATAAAATAAAGGAAATGTCTTATAGTTAAGAAATTAGCTGGAACAACTTTCTAACAAACCTTGTGGTGTACTTGGCTAACCATTTGCAAAATCTGCCTTATTGTGAAACTGGTCATAAAATTAAAAAGCACCTCTCAGTTTATTTTGCCTTAACAAATACTGTGCAAATTAAAATGTATTCATTAATCAGTGAGGCCAAATAATCAAATTTATGGTTGCAGTGGCTGCAGCCTATCCTTGGAAGTATTGGGCTTAAGTCAGAACCCAATGCTGGAAAGGGCACTAGTCCTTCACAGACCACACTGACACGTATGGGGTCAATTTGCCTGTCTTTGGAACTTGTAGAAAACTGAGGCATCTGGGAAAACATGCCCAAACACTCAAATATAAAATAAGACTCGTGACCGCATGAATATCAATTATACAGTTTTTATTTTTATGAAACATTCATAATAACTGCAACAACTTATGTGAATTAATGACAATTTTAGTATGATATTAAAAAAATAAGCAGACTTTTGTGTTATTTACTAAGTCTAACATTATGCAGTGAATGATTATTATATCAATTAAAATTGGCATGGTCCCCATTTTGTCCTTAGCCTGAAATTGATGAGCCATGGCCTAAAAGCGCAGAATGGTGCTCATTGTTATTTGCCGTTGGATTTGGCGTTCTTTGTATTTCTTTGCATAATTTGATGCAAAAATCATTGGAACGGTTGACATCAGTAACAATTTCAGTAATGATGACATTTGTATCCATTGCTATTATTATTAACTCTTTTAGGGCTGAATATTTTTCCAAAAACTCATGTTTTTCTAAAAGGGACACAAAGCAATGGTTTAACACATCAATCAACAAAAAACATTTATTTTTGACAAATGTAACTATCTTGCATGTGTATGAGCCTGCATACTATGTGATTTCACATACATATCATATATGTATTACACAGTAAAATCCTGCAAAGTATAACACTGAAAGCAGCCAATTGCATGCATTGTGACATTGCACCAGCTATAATATGAGTTGCACTGGTGCCTCCTTTTCAATGGTCTGTTGCTGCACACAACACAGTCAGGTTTGTACATTTTGTCCTTGTATGTTGCAGGAAAGTGGCGCTCACCCTGTCTGGCACTGCTCTTTGTGATGTCCTTCCTCACTTTGCCAAAGGCACTGCAACATGCTTTGCCAGCAAGCAGTCAACCACCTTCTTTCAGAAATCTGCTGCAGTCATGGTGTTGACACTGTTTGCCCACTTGAACAATATATAGCCATTTGTCAGTGCAACCTCATGCATGCGATGGCACACAGGTGCATCAGATGTGCAAATGCACTCAGCTGGCAGCCGATCACCTGGGGTGGCTTTGGCTGGGGTTAGATCATCTGATGTCGGCTCCTCACTCTCCTGCTTGATTTCCAGATCACTTTCAAGAAAATCCAAGTCCCAAAAGTCAGAGTCCTACTCAGTGATAATGTGCAAAAACATTGTCTGCCGAGTATTTTGCTTTCTGCACTTGCTTTGCTCCCTCATGAGATGTCAATGCCATCTTTCCTTTGTTTATATTTCATAACTCATGCACACGCAGGAATTAGATGCTGTGCCAACACGTCTAACATTCCTCCAAGCAAAGAGGGCATACATTTAATGTAATAGTGGGTTTTGTCGTATTTTACAGCTGGTTGTCGCCCTCTACCTCTGGATGTTGAATTTTGTCAACATGAGCCCTCAACCTCTCCTCTTGACAAAAGTCGACATCTGCCCTAAAAGAGTTGCTGCAAATACAGTGGTGGTTAAAATAACATTTTCCATCTCACATCAAATGTGCATGACTAGAATGCTATCTGGCAGCAGCATTAAGAAGAATTCACTGTTACCTTCCTGGAACTATCCCAGCACTTGTCTTGAAATGTAGCATGTTTGAGAACTACACTCCAAAGCCCTTTTGATAAAAAAAATATTGCTCAGAGGCAAAAGAATTGTATTTTGGGTGTACAGAAAAGGTATCCCCTCTGTTACAAGCACAAGCTGTGTTGGCATCTACCAAGTGGATCTAAACTTTTGGACAGAAGTTTTGCATGGTGGCAACACTTTTCCCATGTGTTAATCGAAATACATGTAAAAATCACAATAGATTCGTTATATCTTCAAACTTGTGGCAGTACACTTTGGCATCCGTTACCATTTCTTGTTCTGTCTGTCTGAACTGCGTGCACATGATCTTCAGGTACCTGTCAACCTGCTTTAAATAAAGCTTTATACATGTGATGGATTTACTGATATAATTCTCCATCACAGGATATGCCTCATAGAGTGGACACTCAATGTACAGTAGGTAATTTTTACATATGAAAAAATAACACATTGGAAAAAAAATTATAATAATAAATAAATAATGGCTTTAGATTTAGGAGGTACTGTATGTTTTTATGAATTTATCCTAACAAACCTAATGGTATGTGGCAGCTAACTCAACTTTTACTGTAGGAAATAGCATTTCTTGTTGTTGCACTGCAGCAGAAAGAAATTTAAGCATATTTATTTTGGCCTTGGTTATTTAACTGTGGATTCACAGTGGAACAAATATGATTGTTCATGGTCTCTTATATTTCCTCTATTTTCAACTAGCAAGTCTAGCTTTCGTCATTCACAGACCCAGTTTAGTTCTGCCATGCTACCCTCTCTGCTTTGATAGCTGCCTGCTTTTAGAAAAGTATTCTGGAAATCTCGAGATAGGTTTTGTTCAGATTTGATCTGATTTAATTGCTGACACATGTTTATTTTTTTCCCACCTGTAAAAGGTACAGCAGAGTGTATAATTCTCACATGCATTAAAAGGTGAAGTCCTTGTGTTCTAAGTGTAAGTGTGTGTGAGCGGTTTTAGTCAGCAACCTCATTTAAGGGCAGCTCTGTGCTATTAAATGATCTTGTGTTATATAAATGTAAGTGCATTGCTATACACAGACTCTATAAATTCCTTTCTTAATATGAAGAATAATTTGGATAATGATGGGAGATGAGCAAATGTTGATGTGCATTCATGAACATATAGCATAAACATGTATGGCAGGACATAAATCGAAAAAGGCAGAGATGAATCTGAATATTAATATCAGTGCATAAAAGGTCGAAAGGCTGCAAATCCCTACCACAGAATTCTTTGTTTTCATTAATAATCTTGAAACTACTACTATCATTCAGAGCAGCTGCTGATATCTATCATGTGGAATACACACATTAGCTGTAGGTTAGCTAAGCTAATTTTGATGAATGGGAAGTAGCTAAAGAATATTATTTGGTCCATGCATCTGCAATAAAACATGATGAAGAATAACTCCAACGAAAAGACATGAAAACCATGTTTGTGTCTTTTCTTCATCTTTGAACAATTTATACAGTTACCAGGGACATTTGAATTAGATGCAATTTATAGAGATATTTGCAATATAGTGTCCGTTTTAAGCTGACAATCTGATTAAAGAATGCCAAGATGTTTTTTCTTTGTCATTCTGAAAACCAGGATTCATACTGAAGGTTAAAGGGCTGTTGACTTTAAGCAGAAGAAATCATTTTAGCCAGAGAACAATATGCTGTGTGATCCCCAGAGACTTACGGCTGCATTCATGTGGCCAGCAGACTAAAAGGGGTCTGACAGGCAATTCATTGAACAGCATTATACTTTGGGTCGATTCTATGGTAAGTCTTTCAAATTATGTCAGCTTATGTACTTTGATAGGTACTAAATATGACCTACATGATGCCTACAGAAGGCTCATTGTTCAGAATCATTCATCAAATGCACTGTTTATTTTTAAACCCTTAAGATGTGAACAGAAGTTCACTATGGTATGTGATTGCATTAGCAAATTCTTAGCTGTATTATCAGATCAATTTGTCTCCTTCAATGTACACAATACAGTATTTAAATTCAATCAGAGATTTCACAGCCAATATCATCTTTTCTCAAAATGACTACCTGAGTTTATGTTTCCATTCCCATATGGTATTTACTATATACACACATCAAATGCACACTGTGTGCCCAATGTCAGCATGTGTTTCACACTGTCCTTTGTATGTCTGATATTTTACTTTTATTTATAATCTGTGTTTGTCTATTGTTCGGTGTCCTTGAGTGTTTAGAAAGGTGCCAAAAATAAATAAAATGCATTATTATATATATATATATATATATATATATATATATATATATATAGTTGGAGATGGCTGGCTGGGGTGGCGACCCGGCTGGGACGCCCAGGAGGACCGGAGGAGGGCTTGCATCTTCCCCAGACTTAAGGGTTGTGTGCACTTTGTAAATAATGTTAAATAAACGTGTTGTGGATAACATGAACGTGTCTGCCTGTCAGTGTCCGGGTCAAGCTCCACTATATAAATATATATATATATATATAAATATATATAAATATATATATATACCTGTATATTGTGATGCACGAGTTGCTGTCTTGATCTCAAAAGACAAGGCTGAGTCTAAGGACTTAAGGAACAGCAAAAGCAAGGTTATTTATTGCAGAGGGAGCTACCATTCTATTATACACAGACACAACAAACGAGCAGGGCTGGGGCCAGGTCAGTGGCCAAGTAATAGTGTTACCTGCATCACCCATCGGGCAACAGACACGTTGGAAAAAGCACCTGCAACTGTGCAGAGTTGCCATTTTTATAGGTTCTCTAGCTATATATGATGTAATTCAAAGCTCATTCTTTTGATGATTCATTCCTGGCTAATGTAACTTGTCTGGCACAGTTGCAATAGCAATGTGCATGCAGTTGACCACTCTGATTACATTTGGAAAACCAGATGTTGCTGCCAATTGCTCTTTGATGTTTCCCAGTTTAACCACAGTGTAAGGAAAATCTTATATATCTGGATGACGAGCAAATAATAACATCCTATACAGCTGACATGACGTGACTCAGTGATGACTGAGAAATACCCAATCAGTCAGAAAATTCATGTTGAAAAGCTCCTGTGGCTAAAAACCTGACAGTGGGCAAAACTTGCAAAGGAGCAGGTAGAGCACAGTTCCTCAAAGTCTGCCTTTGTAAAGCCAGTGCTAGTTCAGCACATAGCCCCAAGAGAATAGCTCTTGGAAATCAAAATTATCTTAGAAGCCAGTCATCATAAAACACGCTTTCTTTTAATTCTTCCATGTGCGATGTCTTCTAACAACGCTAAAGCAGCCATGATTTTTGGAATAGTTTGGCCATTACATGCACCATTATCTTTTTACATAATGATTACAATCAATTGAATTAAATTTGTAAACAACATGCAGTTAATTTTGATGTATTTGATAAAACGCACATCCTAGATGTGAATCTAAAAAAGAAAAGCAGGTAACAGAAATAGTAGCACTGCTTTGACTCTGGGGGCCATCAGTTTGTAAAACAGAGCAGAAACTTGCACGCACAAGGATAAGGCTGCCATGAAAATGTGTGTGGCTTTATGTCAAGTTTAGTTTTTATACATCTCAAAGTAGAAAATGGGCATACTCCAGAGTTGTGTGTATGAATTTGATATACATGAGACCCCAGTGTAAACTCCCTCCCCTACAAGTAGTACTGGAGGGCCTCCACTGCCCACTTAATTGCTAAATATTCCTTCTATATGGTTGATTAATTGCGCTCCCTAGGAAGCAGTTTCCTGCTGAGAAACGTGATGGGGTGTTCTTCCCTCTTGAAACATTGAGGAAAGCACCACCCCTAAACCAAAAGCACTTGCATCCGCCTGCAGAACAAATTCCTTTCAAAAGTCTGGATTCCACTGCACTGGGAATGAGGACAAAGCTGGTTTCATGTTTGAGAAGGCTCTGTCACACACATTGGTCCAGACAATATTACGGTTCTAATAGCCCTTTGTCAAGTCAGTGAGAGGGATGGCCTGATGCACAAAATAGTAAATGAACCACCTGTAGTACCCAGCAAGCCGGAGGAAGGCCCAAACCTGCCATCATTGAGATATGCTACCATGTACATTGAATGGGGACACAGGATCTGGTCCATCATCCGATGAAAAGTCAACGGCGCCCCATGGAGATCGAAATGAAGCCTGAGGAACTCTGTGGTATAGTGGGTCCACAGCTCCTGTCAAAGGGCCACTTTTAAATAAATAATCACTGTGCTCGCGGCTTAGCGAGGGGACATGGTATTATGGCTGAAGTGGTTCTCGGGGCGATTCACGGTGTGGGCGTTTCTCACCTAAGTGCACAGGTCCACATCCGTGATTGTTCCTGGGGCTGCTGATTTGCCACAGCTGCCATGCCCTCTTGATAAATAGAAGCGCGAGTCAGTTAGAGGGAGAAAAGAAAGATGAAAAAGAAAGAACAGACGGGAGGTTGTAGGAGGAAAAAGCAGGAAGCAGTGGAGGGAGAGAGAAAGCCGGTGCGGGACAGCGAGCGAGTGAAGGCTCGCATGCAGTTGTGCAGGCAGCCTGGGTGATTGGCCGACACCCAGGGAGTTGTAGTTGTGGTCGCTCCCACAGAGTTTGTTTTTATGAAGGACGGGAGTGACCGGAAGGCGGATGACTCTCCATGTAAGGCCGCGGAAGGCAGCGGGAGTCGGGACTTGGTGTCCCCAGCGTGACAGCCTTGGTTGTTGGGGAATCCCAAGTCACTGTTCATGAAGCCTACCGGAGCCAGGGATCGGTAAGGTGACAGACCAGTCAGGTGGAGAAAAGGTTCAGCTGCTGAGAGGGCGACTCCCTTGTTAAGAAGCCCAGACGGGAGGAGCAGGGGAGCTGCAGGTACAGACGTCACCGGGCTTGTTTTTTTAAAAGACTTGTTTTCCTGCATTTTGTTTTAATCTCATTGTTTTTAGAAGATTTTTCTAATGGATTTTAACCTCCATGTTCAGCACTTGTGGATTATTTATTTAATGATTTTTGAACACCTTGTTTTTGTTGTTGTTTTTAAATAAAATCACTTTACACTTTTGCACCATCCCCTTGCTTTGTTGTTGCCTCACTGCTAAGCTCATCAGTGACATTACTGACAGTGACAGGTTCAAGGGCTTCCAGAGGCAAGATGGGAGCATGGAACCAACCCGCATCGTCACAAACTCGAATAGCCCATCTGGGGGTGACTAAAGCGGTTTTCTCACAGCTGGATTCCTCCAGGGCCACCTGCCAGTATCCTTTTGTGATATCCAGGGTGGAGATATACAAGACTTGCCCAAGTTTCTCCTACAAGTCATCTATACGCAGAAATCGGGTATGCATTGAACTTGGAAATCTTATTCAAGAGCCGGAAATCTATACAAATTGGACCGAGCCGTCTGGTTTTGAAACCAGAACAATCTTTTGCTTTTCTGGAAAACCCTCAATTTAAACATTTGTGGCACCACCTCGTGTACCACCTTCTTTGTTGCCTCTGGCAGGCGAAATGGGGACACATGTACAGTAACAATGGCTGCATTTATGATCTTGTGTTCTGCAATTTCTGTCTGGCAAGGCAAGGATGAAAAGACATCAGAGCTCCTTCAGATTAATGTCAGCAACTCTGCCTTCTAGTCATCCATCAAGTCATCAACAATAGCGACTTCAGTCTGAGCAACTGCTACTGATGTGACCTGGTCTTGTGTGGGTTGTGCCATTCTTCAACAAATTAATATGCCAAACCTGCACAGGCTTCTGCCGACTGGGAATTCTGATTTTATAATTCACTGGACTAATGCGCTCTTCCACTACTGCTGGGCCAAGCCATTTCACCTGAAACATATGTGGGTCCAAAGAGATTAACACCAGCACCCGATCCCCCTTTTTAAACTCGCAAACCTCCTATTTGAGCTGCATATGTTCCACAGCAATAGAGGATCATTTCGAGATCTGTTCCTGGAGGGAAATGACACAATCGACAAATCTCTCCCCACAAGGTGCCTTGCAAACCCCAATGCATTCCTCCTGAAAATCATCTAAAACCTTCCATGGCTGAACAGCATGTCATACAGACTCAACCCGGTGAAAGCCAGGGGGGACTCCCAAACAGTGCAGGAGAAAAGGCAAAACGGTATCCCAGGAGGCTGGATTGTCATGGGCTACCCGCTGTATCATCTGTTTCACCATTTTATTAAACCGCTAAGTCAGGCTATTCATCTGCAGATGTTAAACAGTGGTGCTCAACTGCTTAACTGCAAGGCTCTCACACAGCTGCTTCATGACACAAGAGATGAAGGGCATATTCTGGTCATTTAAAATCTTGCGCAGGATGCCAATATGCATGAACACTTATGAGAGAGCTTCAGCCAAGTCTGTGCATTCGTCCTCCATAGAGTGGCCACCTCGGGGTATCTTGTCGCATAGTTAACCAACACGAGCTTATACTGAAAACCATTTTCACTCTTGGGAGGTGGTTCCACAATATCTAGCCCAATCCACTCAAAAGGAGCATTCAAAATAGGAATCGGTGAGAGGGGAGTACTAACGGGTCTATGAGTGGAAACAATTTGGCAGTCAGGACACATCCTGCAAAAATTCTCCACATCCCAGCCCATAATTAGCCAATAAAACCGTTTCAAAACACGTACTGTTGTCTTCTCCATGCTGAGATGACACCCCCGCCAAAAAAAAAACATGGGTGTGAACACTTTCTAAAACCGTCTCCCTATACCAACTTGGTACCACCAACTGTATCTGCCTGTCCCCCATGCAATCGGAAATCACCCGATACAAGAAACCATCCTTAATTAAAAAGTGTTTTCAAGTTCAGGTCCTCCCGCTATAGATAGTAAGAGTCATTCGTGAGATGGGCTTGTTTGAATGCATAGACTCATTGCAGGTGGGCAAACTCTGTCTGAGTAGCAGTCTCTGCTTTCTTTGTTCCTGACACAACATCACACTTATCTTGCTAACCCCCCACTGTTACTTTGATGGGGTCCGAAGCGGGAGTCCGGTATGGGGAAGTTGCCAGCGTGGTTAAAGTCACATAGTTTCAGGATCCCACAAACTCAGGGTTTTTTGTCCTAGGTCGAAATCCATAACTGCTACATGACACTGACTGCCAATAACTTTAGCCTGCGCCACCACCACCTACTCAAAGCTTCATGAAGCTCCAACATTGATGGACTGAAAGCCAGAAGTCTACGTGACCATCATCATCAAGTCCTTCCATGAAAACCCTAAATACAAAGAGGACTTTTTGATTTATGCTAGGTAGATTGCCCAGAGGGGACTGGGTGGTCTCTTGGTCTGGAATCCCTACAGATTTTATTTTTTTCTCCAGCCTCTGGAGTTTTTTTTTTGTTTTTTCTGTCCACCCTGGCCATCGGACCTTACTTATTCTATGTTAATTAATGTTGACTTATGTTTATTTTTTATTGTGTCTTCTATTTTTCTGTTCTTCATTTTGTAAAGCACTTTGAGCTACATTTTTTTGTATGAAAATGTGCTATATAAATAAATGTTGTTGTTGTTGTAGCCTTTGGTTTAAAATAAAAAACACTACATAAAATATTGTATACATAAAATTCATATAGTAGTTCTGATACATCCAAGTAACTGATGGTACTATAACTAGGGCCCATTGTCGAACAAAATTTCCTGGGTGAAACCAGGTAAAACAGCTAGTACAGTATAGAACTCAATAAAATATTTAAACAAATTATATTGGCTATGCGTTACATTAACGCAAACCTTCATACAAGGTAAGAGCAGTAAAAAGTTACCGTGCCTAAATTAGACAGTAAAAATCTGAAGAAAGTTTAAATTCATTCATAATAAAAAAGAAAGTAATGCACTGGCAGTAAACTTTATGGTGAGAGTTTAAAAAGCGAGGCAGCAATGGACCCTTTTTGCTTAATTGTGTTGCCACTGAATGGACAGCACCAAGTAAAACTAGTGGGCAGATAAAAATAATTGTAGAACCCTATGTTAATGTGATAAAGATTTAAGTGACAACAAATGTTTTAATCTGTAGAAAAAAAAAAAAAAACGGATGTCACATCCCTTCTTCAAATGCAATAGTAAATAGCAGTGGTTCCCAATGAAGGAAATACAGTAGTTACTTTATGGTATAAACTTCACCTACTCATGAGGTAAATTTGCTTAAAATGTGAAGTCTAAATTAGGTCCTAAAGATGACATGAGACTTGCTCTTTAAACAAATGCGCCAAGAATTTCCAAAATTGCAAGTGAAAAGCAAGAACAATCATCAACAGTATGTTTTGCACTGATATGGTGTTATTTGTTCATTATAATTCATTTTTAAAGAAGAAAAAGAGCATTCTTATTTGCTATTATTATTATTTGAACTTAAAAATAAATGTTAAAAACAGTATCTTAAAATTTTCTCCCTGTCAATAGTTTATTATGGTAGAAGTATAAACTCAAATTACTGAACAAAACAGAGTGGGGGCAAATTTAGAGAAAAACAATGCCACCCCCGGTATACAGGCTTATACTAATTAATGTTTCCATAATTCTAGAAAAAAGATACTCACATTTTCAAAGTCTTTGTATTGACTCATTTCTCAATCCTTCAGGTATTTGGCTAAATTGACTACTGTTATGTATACATCTTCATTTGTAAATGTTATTATATGGTAAAGGGCATGGTTGTGTGTGCATGTGTAATATAAATAAGGGGGTGTGGAGTTTAGAGCAGTGTGCATGGAAGAAGCGATAGAGAGACACGTGTGAGGGAAGGATAATAGTGTATGCAGTTGGTTCAGTTTTGTAAAATAAAGTGTTCCTGTTGTTCATCACCCTGCGGAATTTGGTTGTGTTTAAACGTATACAGAAAATAAGAATGTATAACAACTACGTTAGCACCTTTAGTTTGTATTGCACAGTAGCAAATCTTACGTGCAGGTTTACTTGTGGTTTTCCATCCTCATTTGGCACAAAGTTGAGGTATTTTACTTCAGCTGACCTCTTCGTCAATTAAGCATGAGGGTGAAATCTCCAAAGCTGCTGAAGTTGCCATCTTATTGACTACTGTACCTGTGAGTGGGAGGGAAACTGGGCTGCAAATCTACCCATGTCAATTGGTAGTCTATGAGGGATATTTTTTTTAAAACCCAGAGTTTTGTTTTTTTTTTTTAAATCATAATATCAGTACTATCCATACCCTGAAATAGGAGTACTGTACTGAAACAAATTTTTAAAAATGCTACAATTGATACTTAATGATATTTTGATACTTTCAACAACCCTAGCTACTGTTACTACTATGGAAAATAAAAATGTATGTATTAGCATAAATATACATAAAAGTAATTAACAGCTTCTGAAGCATTAAATTTAGTGTAAATTAGATATGTTAAGCAAATAGTTAAATAAAGGCATTAGTCATATTTCATTAGTTAAGCTCAAAGCAAAATTACCAATATTGGGTAACTTGGAAAGATAGAGCAGGAAGAGAATGACGTACAGAAACTACCCAAGGACAAAAGAAGGGGGAATAAGGAGAACACTTGTTGTTTGAAGGCCAGGAAGCAAGGAATGATACCAATGACAAATACAGAAAATGTTGATGGCCATGGTAGGCATGTGAGAAGTCAGCTGGAGTAGTGAGTCAGAATAGACAGCAAAGGCATTGCTACAAATGAGGTCAAAATGATAAGAAATGATTATATAAACTATGATTTTTTGCTTGTTCGGGGCTCAGCTTAATTTGGCCTAATTGGGTTGAGTCCGTGTTATTGTTTTATTGCAATAAAGCTATTTACTCTGTTCGCCTATCCTTTGACTCCTAATAGCCTTCTTTTCAGGTAAAGCCCTGACAATTTTGCTTCGACACTACTAGTGTAATACTGCAGTTCAATGGCTACTTCTTCACAAAAGGCAAAGAGAAGACTGAAGATAAATTCTGGCAAAGAGTTCAGCTGGCAGTTTGTACTGTGCATATAGTACTACAGAACTGAAAGGGGAGACGAAGTAAAAATGGATTGATAAAATTTTAACATTGAAGATGCACCCTTAATTATAAAGGCAGTTCTGAGAAGAAATTCATAGATTCAATCATTCCACTAGTTTTCATAACAGGAAGGGAGGCATGTAGATACAGGTCAATACTGCATTCTAATTCTATCCTTGGTCACCATCCACATGTAGTTCAAATGATCATCAAAAACCTTTGTGTTAGGTTAATGGTTACTTCTAGATTGGCCTTATGCAAAGATGGATCAAGGCCAACTGATGTCCTAAGCACAGCTCAACAATGGTGCCCCTTCGCCCTTCTATTACTTAACTAATAAGCTATTAAGACTAGGCTGAAGGTGAAATGGGAGATTAAAAAGATATCTTATTTATATGAAAAATCAGAAAAAGAAATAATCAAAGATTTTAAGCACCCATTACACACATCATTTGGTGAATTAACCGAGCCAGCTGTATTCACATATGATGGAAGCACAGATGTTCTAATAACATACTTAGTAATCTGGTCATGATAAGGTACTGGGTATACCTAATTTCTCTGACAAAACAACTTTGGCCTCTGCTAAACTTCCAGGAAAACAACAGATATTTTTGTTTTCTTTCTGGAGATGTAACATACATTAATATTTAATGTCAAAGATTTGCTTTTCTCATGAACAGTGGATCTTGGTAGCTTATTGTTTTACATTAAGATATAACCGTTTCCTCAATATCCTACCACCTTATCTTATCCTGTGTTTATACCACTACATAAAGTACCATATTTATATTTTGGATTCTGAAAGTGATCCTTAAGATAATGCGTAAATGGAATTTTTCAGAGGGTTTTTTTTCACAGGGGCCCATGATTGGGAGCACAGTATAACTGAAAAAATTGTATGGACACAAGAGTAAAGAGTACAACAGATACGCTGATTTGTGTTATATATTTTGCTACAATCTTTAATATCATAACACCAGAGAGTGGCTTTTTGCAGAAGCTCTTTAAATAAATAAATACATAAATAGGTAGATAAGTAAATAAATAAATATACACCCATACTGCAGTGGGCTGGCGCCCTGCCCAGGGTTTGTTTCCTGCCTTGCACCCTGTGTTGGCTGGGATTGGCTCCAACAGACCCCCGTGACCCTGTAGTTAGGATATAGCGGGCTGGATAATGGATGGATGGATATACACCCATATGTCTAAATACAAACACCAGAATTACTAAGAAGAAACGTTCTGACTTGGCTGTCACAGTCACAGTGAGGCATTAGGCAGACATATTACTGTTGGTATAAAGGAGCCCCAGTAGCATTTCTTGACACACTTCTGCTGAATAATACTTGGCTGAAAGTACTCAGTGTCAGAGCGAGGATATACAGCATTGTTCATAATGGCACTCAGTTTTATTTTAATTCTCTCCTTTGCTACAACATTGAGGGATCCAGAGTGTGTCCCATATCTGAGCTTACTCTTTTAATTAGCTTGTTGATTTGATAGACCTTTCTGGAAGTGATGTTACCAGCCCAGTACAGTACATCACAGCATAGAAAATCACACTGACAAGCCCAGAGCTATAGAAAGATGCCAAAAAGCCTAACTCTATAGAAAGGATCTCCCAAATAAAGAGAGAACCAATTCTTCCCAAACAGGTATTAACCCTGGTTTTTGATTTGGGTTAGATAGCCCAAATAATCCCTTCTCCAGTACCATGAGAACATTATCGGTGCTAAACTCTCTTCTTTCTCTAGACCCCAGCCTCTTTCTGTCATCACTGAGCCTTGGACTTTTCTCAAATCTTCAGACTCAGTAAATTATCTGAAGTGAGATGTCCTTAACTTGTTTAATGGGCTTCCATTCAGCCAAGTCATTCAATCGCCTATGAAGTTATGGACAGCATTTCTCTCGCTAAAGGGACTCCAGGCAATAATTGCCTTGGTAAGCCTGAAAAAGTCCTTCAATTTTTCAGTGCTCCAATTATAAGAAAAAAAGCACACTGCTTTCTAGACAAATAGTTATACTTCATCTAGAGCAAGCTCTACATTCTTGATCATCATGGTGCAGTAGAGTGGGAAGGTGATGCTTGTTCATCAGGCATGCAGGTAGCAGTTTCACTGTACTCTGTGCATGTGACAGTACTACAACTACTAAAAATAAGTTTTTGTCACCTTAGAGAAGTAATGGTATGAAATGTATATACAGTATTTTATACACTGAAAACAATTTAAATATATAGAAGCCTACTGTATACTGTAATACTGCAAGCTGAGCCAAGAACATTAAAGGATTTCTTTCTTTTTTTTGTCTTTAGGTTTCTCCTTAAATGTCAACTAGCATCATCTCTTAATCTGTTTTCCCAAAAGGATATTTTGGCAGATATCCCATCTGACCTCTCTCATTTGAATAAATTAATTGCACATTTAATTAAGATTAATTTACTGTTATATGGTGTCATTTTCTTATTTACATCATTTACACATCTGCAGTCTACATTTTATATTTATATATTGGTGGTTGTTGTGCTCTTTTCTACAGTATACATTTACAATTCTTTGTTCCTCTCAGAATGCAATTTTGAAAATAAATGTGTTGAATGCCATTCAGAAACAAGTGAAAAAGACTAAAGTAGCCAGTTTAGCAGAGAAAATCTTTTTGCCAATAAAACACTTTTTGTTAGCTTTCAGTTAGGATTCTCACAGAAACTAAATAACTGCCATTCAGGACAATTTGATCATGATTATGAAAGTTTATCATTGTTATTAGGGAGATAAACACTGTTGATGAAACTGCCTTTTGGCATCAATGGCTGCCAATGGTGAACTCAAGCTGGTGGTTACTCTGTGTAAATATATTTTTTGTCAGTTCCACCCTTTAATATTTTATACAACTTTAGTACCAGTCCCCTTTTTTATCTATTTAGTCCAGTACATGTCAAGGTGGTCCCATGTCTCGGTCAGCAGCATTGGGCACAAGGCAGGAATTGACTCTCAACAGTGCCAGTCACTCCAAAACTATGACAAACATTAACCTGAAGATAATGAAAGCTTCATGACAGAATGCATTCTGGCCATTTCTATGTTTAAAGATTCAGTGGATGGCACCAATAGCCTAGTTGTGCATTTATCTAATTCTGCAAACTGTGTTCAGGGGGCTTCCGCATGTCCATTATGACTCTGCAATCAGATAAACAGCTACCAATTTGACCAAACCATAGCAAGAGAAAACTCTTATCGACACAAGTTTCTGGGAATATTTCTATCCAGCATCTACTTTTCCCCCTCCTTTTACACCTGCAAAGCAGTGTAGCACTCTTAGAGCAAACCAGAAGGTTGGCTTAACAGAAGACTTGATGTGATGGATTATACTTGTCACTGCTTGGATTTAACTCCGTGGAGCATGTGACTGAAAAGTCACACCATACGGGTAAAGATTTCTGCTTGTTCTTAGGAGATTTCAGTGAGAAATCTGGGCAGAACACATGGGAATCCCAGCATAATCATGTACTAAAATATCTTGCATTTATTAAAACATTCTGTAGAACTGTTGTCTTAATGCATTGTGTTTATACTTTGATCCTTGTGTGTTCATATGTGTGTATTTACAGGAACAGGGCCACATGCTGTCCACACAGTAAATGAATATTCATACATATCAAAGCTAAGGCTTTTCAAAAAGACACAAGTATGTACTATAAATTCTTTTATCAATATAGAGCATGTGTATGTAAGTGACAATAGCACCTTGACACCTATGAAATAAGAGAAAAAAAATTAACAATGCTAGTGTCATTAACCCCTCACGGGCAAATGTCTGCTTATGTAAAACAAACCATTTTCAGAGTTTTTGCATTAAATTATTGATTTTTTTCTGTTTGAAGCTTACTAATCTGTTTTCAATTTTTTCAACTGTACTGTGTGAATTATTGCTGCTTTAAGGAAGTGGGTGGTTGTTGATCGTATTATTTACATTTAAAAACAATAAAAATCAAGACATTACAATTATTAATCAGATAAGTTGTTTCTTTTATTTTACCAAAATTCCTAGAACGTTGGCTACAGTTCTTTGAGTGCCGCATTTGTATACTATATATAGTGCCTCAACAAAAGCCAAACAGTAAGGATTAATCATCTGTTTGTTTTCTGCAGCAATATCAGATGGATGAAAGGGTATTTTAATAGCATATCTGCCTGTTAAATACTAGCTGGAACTAATACGAAATGTCAAAGAATGCCCACCCTTACCTTTAATACTAATCAAAGAGAATTTGATCAAGAGAGCATGCATACTGAATATATTTTTATTATGCAATCAACCCCTTTGAAACACAGGGGAGAGGCTGGCATAACAAAGCCATTTAATAGCAGTGGGGTATACAATACTACATGTAGAAGTAATTGATTCCCCATGAGAGCAGAATTATCAACATACAAGTGGTAGGGATTCAGAATATATGTGTTTTTGGATTTAGAAATGGCTTAAATAAACTTACTGGGCAAGGATAATTTTCTCAGTTACATATTCAAAATCCCCCTAGGATTGGCAATAAACCTCATGCTCTTTTAAAACCTTTAGTTGAAACACAAATTTAAGGAAACAGTTGGTTACATTTACACAAGACTCTATATTAGACAGATTATCAGAGTACAGCTGCCTATCCTCACATCTTTGGATCTGGACAGAATTTGGCTAAATTCTAATAAAAGTAAAATTTGTAATAATGATACATCCACATGGGTTTTTTTCTTTGCTGAAAATGCCAAATTTACTAAATGGTCCAATTGGAATAGAAGTACACAAAGAAACTCAATAAATAATTGTAGATATAAATTAATGTTGAAGCATTAAGCACAAAATAAAAGATAAACGAAAAGCAAAATTATAAAATAGTATAAAAAAAGAAAGAGAAATCTGTTACATAGTACTAAAAGACAATAAACAAATAAAACTGCTTTGAGAGGCAGAGATCCAACAGAATTACAAAAACAATGACCTGGACAAGAGGAGGAGAACTAGAAGAAGGGTTAAGGATACCAGTGCAGGGTAAATATCTTCTGGAACAGATAAGTTAAAATTTTTTTTAAAGAATTAATTTTGCAGATCTCATAACTTTTGATAGAGCCTAGGTACAATAACTCTGAAAGCTGTGTCACCTGTGCAGAATAGATTATTTTGGGTCACAGTCAGTCTTACTGGACAAGAATAGGTGGACTGAAGTATAGACCAACAGGAGACAAGTAATGTAGCCCAGTGCAAGGCCACCTTCAGTTTTATTGTTTAGCATCAAAATTTTGCATTCAATCCTATAATACACAGGAAGCCAGTGAAGACTGAACAGAATAAGTGGAATCTGCTCTGTGCTGCTGAGTGAAGACTCTTGCAGCAGAGCAATGAATTAGCTTAATTTAAAGAGACACATTAGAAAACAAAGGACCATCATGAAAAAGTCCTAGTGGACTCAGCTCTTTCATAACATTGCAGTGTACATAAAAGGCTATTTGGCTAATGGGTTAGTCAGAGTGCTATGAAGAGTAAAGTCAAGGGAAGATGGGGATAAATTAGACAACTGTAAAGCTATTTCTATAATACTGCGTGCAATTTTAGTTTTCAATAGTTTAATTAAGACACAAAGACACAAAAAGATTGCCAAATAGACTATTTCTGGGACTGTGGATATGAGCTATGAAGCAAGAATGAACTGTTGGACTTGAGTATTATCAGCACAGATAAATGAAGAATAATATCATTGAAGGGAGTGTTTAAAAGAATAATGGAAATATATTTGGAGGATGTCAGCCCAGGGTATGAAGTAACTAATCAAACCTGGCTAAGAGTAAATTCAGCATAAATAATAGAAACTACTTCTAACAGAAAACTGAATATACATTTAATAGAACTATGTGATTATAAGTGTATTTGAATACAGGACCCACCTGGCATTCTAGTTTAGGCTTGTGGGCTATATATAGCTCAGTTCATGTCTGGAGAGTTCTAGTATTTTTATAATTTGAATAATTTGCCACACTCAACTGTATTAAATCTCATATCCAGGAGTTCACGGGTTAAGAGTGGGCTTGAGGAAACAGAGCATTGGGCACTGCAAACTTAATTTCACATATTGAGCTTTCACACAGTAGTGACAGAAAACAGTGTCACAGCTAGCAAGATAAAGAGACACCCAACTTCTCTGCAAAGCGTTAATTCTATCAGGAAGCTCCCCCAAGATCATAAGGAGTAAAGTACTGCTAGACGTAACTCTTACATGAACACTTCTAATCAACAGTCACCCACCCTGCAACTCTGCATGCTCTTAAGTTCTCTTAGATAGCAACGCATTAGAAGCATTTTAAGAATAACAGGTTTTTATTTATTGTGGAAATACACATTTACAAACCTAAAACACAGGAGGAAACCCACTGATGGACAGCATGTATATATTGATAATGAAATATCCATCCATCCATTATCTAACCCGCTATATCCTAACTACAGGGTCACAGGGGGTCTGCAGGAGCCAATCCCAGCCAACAAAGGGCACAAGGCAGGAAACAAACCCTGGGCAGGGCGCCAGCCCATCGCAGGATAATGAAATATATAAAATAAACAAATAAATAAATAAATAACAGGAAATAAGGTGCACAACACCAGAAAAGCAAACTAATTTATGCAGTACAGAAAACAGATTTGTACTTGCATTTTCTGTGATGCACATTCCTTTGTGTAGCACTTGTTAGATGATTAACTGCCTCCTTTGGCAACTGCTCCTGGGGTTTATATCCCACAAATGTGAATTTAAGGTATTTTAATGTAGAAGTAATTTAAAGAAAATGAAAAAAGAACCCTCTAGCCAGATTTACTGCCATTGTGGTTGGCAAGTGGCAGAAAGCAGGCACTGAGTTACCATGACATATTGAAGTTTGTACAGCTTGAGGATATTTTGTGGCATTTAAATTTTTTTAAAATATTCAGTATATAAAACCACCACACATGCCGCTCCCAACATGCCTCAGTAAACAAAAATGTAAGGCTTTTCTGCAGTATTTTCCTTTTTCAAAATTACCTTTTGAAAGGCTTCATCAAAAATGAGTCACCTGTCAGATTAGGCAAAACAAGTTTGTATAACCACTCTCTGACCTTATAAAAATGGCATTTCTAGAATAAATAGAATCTTTTAGACACTTTACTGTATCTCTGCTGTCTCACAGCACCACATACCTGGGTTTGATTCCTAATCTGGCCACAGTTTGTATTTTACATGTTCTTTCTGTGTGCATCAGAAGTTTGTGCAAGGTTTGCATTTTTTTGTGGAATAGTTACTCTGAACTGCCCTGCCTAAGTGAGTGCTGGTGTATTTATGAAGCTGCCTTGTTATGGAATGATGTTATGTCCATTACACCCGGTACTATTGGATGAGCCCAGGCTTCTCACAATAATGCCATATGGTAAATGTGTTCAGAAAGTGGACAGATGAATCTTGATATGAAAATGACCATCTAATGAATTTCTCATTTCTTATTGATATAATACAGAGTGTAGTAATTCAGAAAAGGAGCTGTTTAGATGATGTACATTTTGATTTTGTAGAATGGGCTAGTTATCTATGCTGAGAAATTTCCTGCTTTGGGAAAATAGGTGTCAAGTTGCTGCAAACAACTGGCAAACTAAGTTTTAGAAAAAAACACAAAGCTACTGCATTTATACTCTGCTGAATGACAATAGTCAGGCATATAATGATATTAAACATAGTGAATCCCATACCTGATTTTCTATAAACACAAAACTGATGGTAACATTATTATACTACTTTGCAAACTGAAAGCACACAAATATTTTTGATTCTGCCAATTTGCAAAATATCCAGTAAAACTGAAAAGCATGTCTCCTGTGTTCTAATATCAGCAATCATTAAGCAAATTCATCTTGCAGCTCCATTAAGCTCTTCTTAACACTTTTCATATAACTTCACCATTAATTTTTCTGCTCAGCATGACTCTTTTCTTGATTAGGGACTTACTCAGAATTCAATAAACATGTCAATATTTTGAAACATGATGACTCTTGCAATATGTAAAGGCAGAAAGACAATTGCAAAAATATTCAGACTTAATACTTTTTTTGGCTTTGAGTGGTATGTTTTGGAAACTTTTCAGTGTTTTTTTCCATTCACTTTCTTTCACAGACTCATGTTCATGAGTCACAATATAAAAAAGTATTAATTGATAAACTCTGTCAAGTGCCACAAAAGTGCTTCAGTGCTCTTTACTGTTAATACACTCCAAACTACAACATGTTCATTAAGAGATGTGCACAGAGTGCTACAACTCAAGACCAGCAAAATGTTAGCAATCATAGGCATAGTAAAAGAAGATGACAGTAATGAAAGATTACTCATAATGCATAGTGAATGCTCAGCAGTCATGTCATGAAAGAATGGCAATTTCCTGTCATAACTATCAGTGCAATTTAAGCTGGATGACCAGAAGGCATTGTGATTGCTTTTAGGCTCATATACAACTCCTATTTGTAACAGCTTGAATTATGTTGCTGTATTAATCCATAGGGACATAAAGCTATCAGATTTGGTAACAGGATACTAGCATGTTAAACTAATTTCACAGTTCCAGTGGGAGCCTGCTGCTTTAAAATTTCCCTTCTGAAGAAATGGCTAAATGGTACCATTTAGCAGATAATTTGCCCAGAACCAGCACAGTGCTTTTCCTGTGAGGTTGCCGTCACGATCCACAGTGGGTTTTACATCTGAATTTCAGTGCCACTACAGGAGATTGGGATCTAAGGTCACTTTAGAAGATGAAGCTCCCAATCTGCAAAATGCTCTCAAAATGACTTGGCTGCAGGCTTCTTTGAAAGAGAAATGCCTGCTGTGTTGAAAATAGCGAATACTTTTAAATATGGTGGTAAATGAAAAAGTTCTGACTGACAGAAGTAAAGTGTTGCTGTCTGCAGACCAAATAGGCAATATGAGAGAAACTAAAAGTATGTGAGGTTCTGGCTCTTTATGTAATTCTTTGTGTTGTCTGCCATTATAATTATAGCACATCAGAGCAAATTAATTTCACCTGTTCTGTTTTGCACCACACAATAAACTATACTGTATTTCATATTACACCAGATCATATCACCATGTGCTAATTGCAAAGAATGTAGTTATTATCCCTTAAAGATAACAAGTACAGAAGATTAGAATTTACATAAATAATTACCTCTCCTCAGGGATGTGTGGAAATACTACAGTAATAAAGCAAAAACAGGAGTGCCTATCTTATACAGATAACCGTAAAAGCTAATTAATACAGCGATAAACATTTTTACGGATATAACAATTACATGTTTGTATTATGTAGCATTTTCCCTTATTTTTATCTGACAGAAAATTCTTTTCCATAGAGCAGTACTATGATATTGTCTGTATTGGTTACTAAATTGAGCAGTGTAAATGAGAAAGTTTCTTTGACTGCACCTACTCAGTACTGCGGTGGCAGACAATCAATATGCAACATGAACAGATGCATGTGAAAGCTGTTACTAATGCTGAAATATCTGAGTGGTTTTAAAAGTGATGCATTAAAAAAGGAAGTTTCATTATCTCCTCACCACCCACTCTCACTTTTGTACTAACTACAAAATAAAGCAGCACCAGACATTCATATATTTATTCAAGGCATCACTTTAAATAGGGCACAGATTGAGCCTTTAATACATAAAGAAAAGAAACAACACGGCAATGCAATGGTTCTATATCTGCACCAAAATGAAAACAACAGTATTGTTGGCACAAGCATTAAAACTGTTATATGAAACAATAATTAAATGTTGTACAGGTAGTCAACAACTTAATAGGTAAACTACATTAGGTCAAGACTTAAAAGTATACCTCTCACTCTGCCCCATTCATAAATCCAGATCTAGTTCAAAATTAGTCTTTTTAATCTAAACAAAGAGGAGCTGCATTATTCCATAACTTCATTTTAGCAGCCTATATGTGTTGTCATGATTTAGTGCCAAAATAGGAAATCATTTATTGTAATGCATCATAGTACTGCTTTATTATTCTCGTATGACACTTTTAGTTCTTGTTAGGAAAATACCTGTATTTCCAGGCAAAATTCTATATGGTGATAGCTCACCATCCACTAGTGTAGATTATACTTTCATGCATAAAAAAAACTCTTAATTAATAAAGTGAAAGCAAAAAAAAAATTGATTTTTTTTTTCTTTGCTCATCTCCATTTCCAACTGGAATTATTTTATCTTGTCTCTTTAACCTGTAAAGCAATACATAAAGCCCCATATTTGTATCTCATGATGCAGAATGGGATACTCACTTAAGACAGCATGGGGCTTACTCAGGATTTTTCTACAATGGGTTATGGAAACACGAGTAAGGGATGCATCAGGTAAGTTGGCAAGGATTTTGCTACATTCTTGTTCATCAAGGCGCCTGAGGGTGTTGATTTGTTTCATGTTGGTTTTATAGGCAGGTAAGAATTTCACTGTACTCTGTACATGTGAAAATCAAGACTATGATAGTTTTTTTTTATTATTATTATTATTTATTTCTATAATCTGTTCCATGATGGACTGGCGCCCTGTCCAGGTTTGTTCTTGCCTTGCACCCTATGCTAGCTAGATTAGGCTCCAGCAGACCCCCGTGACCCTGTTTTAGGACTAAGCAGGTTAGAAATTGGCTTACTGATTTCTATAATCTTTTTACCTGCCATTTCGTTTTCATTTTAGTTTCATGAAATTTTATCTTTTGCATTTTAGATTTTATTTCTGGCAATTTAACTCAATTAGTTTTTATTTTGGAAAAATCATTTGAGTTTCATTTTCATTTTATCTTAAAAAATGGCTATTCAATGAAGAAAAAAAGAAATGTGCACTGTATCTGTATAGCAACAGGATTGTAGAAACATGCCAATATGGCCATAAAAGATTAACTGAAGCTTTTTTTGCTCCAGCTATCTATACTTGGAGTTCTCTTGTAAACGTTTTATAAAGTGTGTCCCTCTCGTTGTAGCTGTGACTATCTGTTCAAGAAGCAGACTGTTCATTTTCGTAAATTTCATATCAAGTACATCAAAGTAACCAAATCAAGTAGATACCAAAATTCAGAAAACATAATGGTACTAGTTGTATTTTAGCTTTTTTTTTTTTTTTACACAAATAATATTAGCAGTACGGAATGAAAGACACTATAATGCATATTTGACAACAAGCAGACACATTATACAGAAACGCACACCAGTACCTGAGTAAAGACTACACATGAAAATGGCTGATAGTAGTTACACTTTAGCACCATGAAACATCTAACACTGACAAAAAGAAAAATAATGTATAGACATGTTTTGTTTTTGAGGCTGATGCTCATGTTAACATTATTGATCCTGAAAAAACACTTATAAACTATAAAGGATGATCTGTGCCAACATTAAATACAATCCAACTTGTAAGATACTTTGAAATACAATGCAATTTTGTTTTCTTCATTTTGCCACTATTTTTTAATGTCATAAACAAGATTAATCCATCAAATGATTCACTGCTTTTCAATACAATACAAGATATGCATACTAATTTGAAATGCAATACAGAGGCATACTAATTCATGTCCATTATATGAACATAAAAAAGAGAAAACTGAAGCAAATTCATTACATTCCCTCATTTCCCTTACAGTTTTCATGGAGCACATTGCAAGATTTATTTCATGATTATGACATGAAAAAAAGATCCAAAATTAAATACACTACTCAAACTTGGAGTATATTTAACTCATTAGATTACAGGCAAGTTTAGCAGGGGTTTTCCTCTATTGTAAATAATACCTACCCATCTATAAAACCCAAAGGAGGAAACACGTTAAACCTGACTAAGACTGGCACCTTGATTTACACAGTGTTCAAGCTGGTTCGTTTCAAAACTAGCATCATAATATCCATCCGTCCATCCATCCAACCTGCTATATCCTAACTACAGGGTCACGGGGGTCTGCTGGAGCCAATCCCAGCCAACACAGGGCGCAAGGCAGGAAACAAACCCCGGGGAGGGCGCCAGCCCACCACAGGGCACACACACACACACCAAGCACACACTAGGGACAACTTAGGAATGCCAATGCACCTAACCTGAATGTCTTTGGACTGTGGGAGGAAACTGGAGTACCCGGAGGAAACCCACACAGACACGGAGAGAACAAGCAAACTCCACGCAGGCAGCATCATAATATTTTGTCAAAATTTTTCTTATTCAAAAATACATTTACTGCTGTTATTTTTTTGCTTCACATAGCTGCCATTTATTACTTTAGAAGCAGCTATAAATATATTTTAGCACAATGTAGTGTTTGCCATTGCTAAACTAATGGAATCATGCTAATTTTATATATTTTAAGTTTTTCGCCATCCTTAAAAAGGACCACTAGCTTTAGGCACACTATGTTAGAAATATGTACAACTTTGCAGGCTTGCTTTTTCTATAGGTTCCACCGGCAGCTGGAGTTGAAGCTGCTCATTTACTTAAAGTAATGCTGGTTGAACCTGTTGGTGACTCACCCCCAGGCTGATGTAACTAATGGGCACCATTGCATAGACCTCCTTTCAAAGCTACTGGCCCCAGTAACCCCTTCCAAATGCTCAAAAATTCTTCAAAAAGGTGGGGGTAGTCTGTTTCCAGAGCGGCAGTGGAGCTGTTGATAAAGACACATCAGTAGGGATCTTGGGCACATCAGTGTCATGTATTGAAGTAGTGATGTTGAGCTGCAGATGTTTTCCTTCACTGAACTGATGCTGCTATAGGCATTCCAGAGCCACTTCTGAGATTAGAGACTCTCCCTCAAAAACTGTTTTGTAATGTTTTCATAATTTGCCTAATCCTTTGCATGTGCAGTGAAGAAGCCAGAAAAAAATAATAATACAAATAAATAAATATATATGTTTTCCATTCATCCATTAATTCATGATCAAATTCATCTAAATCCACCAGAACATAACTCTACAACATCAAGTAAAATCAAAGTAAAATCAATCAAAAACATTTTGTTACCATGAAAAAAGCTGTTGACAGAGAGAAAGGATAAAATGTTTAGACATAGCATAAACAGTCTGATGATGAGGGCTCAGTAATAAACACTAAGCTGATCTCCATATCATAATCCGGTGAGCTTCTCAACTCAAGTTATTTAACATGCCTTGATGCACCAATAAGTATTTTTGTTTGCACATTTCACAGATAGTGGCCTTTCCTGCTAAACCATCTTCAAACCAGTTACACTTCGCATATCATCGTTTGGATAACCATTTTTCAGAATGTTCTACTTTCTACAAATTTTGCCAATTTTATGATAAAATTAATTTGTTTAAAACTACCATTCCTGGGCAGCTTCTGGGGTGCTTCTATTTTTTTCTTTAATGGTTTAAAATCTAATTACACATTAGAGCTGTCTCTTTGAAATCAGGATTATTTGTTGAAATATTTGTTCATCAAGCCATGCATTAATATATTTCGCAAATTATAGTTACTTCAAAGCAAATAATTGCCAAACTGTGCATAATGTTAATGATGGGTTGACATAAGACAGACTAATTACAGTAGATCACTTTAATGTCAGGTTTCAAACAAGTCACCTATGGGCTTTCTATGCAAGTTTTAACAACAGATTACCAGAAGGGGGGCCATTCGCTGGTGAGATTTTCTGACAAGTTTCTGTCTGCTACTGCATGTTTTGTGCTGAAATTTAAGTTGTGCAAACCTGAATATCTCAGGATGAATATTGGTCAGCACTGTCAATTGGCTGCCTTCGGCCTGGGATATTGACAGTCATAACCGAGGATGGACTAAGACAATGATGCAAAGTGCACAGTGCATTTATTTACAATAATAAAAATGTCAATCAGCGTGTAAAACTGTGATGCAAATAAACTTTTCTTATTAATAAAGAATCCAAAAAAAAAACAGAGCATTTGTGGAGATTAACAACCAAAAAAATAAATCCAATAAATATGTTAAAATCAAAAATAAAAGCAGAATCCTCATCCTGAGCCCCAGTGTCTCTCTCTTTCTCTACGCCATCTCTGCTGCTCATCCTCTTGATCTTCTCAGCAGGCATGTTTGGCCCCACCACCATCCTTCAGCGTACGTAGAATCACCTTAGCAAAAAATAGGCTACTTATAACTGGGCACTGTACCATTCAGGTGGCCTTTTTACTGAAGCTCTTTTTCTCTTTACTTTGATAAACTTTTTTGTTATTAATTATTAATGTTAATATTTGGCCTCTGGCTTGGTGTTTATGTTTAAGTTAGCTTCCTAAGACAGTCCTTGCTGCAAGTCGCTCAGTTCTGTGTTTGTGTGTGGCTGCAGGATTTCACCTCAACTCATTTATTTGCTGCTAAAGCAATATGGTTTTAAGCTTAATTTTAGTTCTGTTACAATTCAGAACTCTTAATTGCCTCTTTTAGCTTCATTTAGATTTTAACTATTTCCTGTTTTCTTAATCACTCATGATTAATAATGAAATGCAAATAACAAAGAAACCACCAGCTCCGCAGCTGACTTAGTTCCATTTACAATTGTGAATGTGCATCATGGAATATCTGCATTAATATAATGTTTAGAAATAAATGACAGAGAAAAGAGAAGGTAGGAACATGAAGTGCAGCTCTGTTCTGTTCCACAAGACATATAGATAATGTTCTCAGAAAATGAAACACTGCAATGAATTCTGCTCAGTCACAAGCCAGGCAAGATGAGTGAGCATTCAGTGCCCTTAGGGCAGTGGCAGTAGAATAAACATAATAGAACTGTATTTGTCCCCAGGAGGAAATTTGGCAAAATGACACAGAGGACAGTCATATATCCTTTGCCCACTATAGGCTTCATCTTTCCTTTTCATAGCCTGCCAATTCAAAACATTTCACTTTAATTATGTCATACAAAAGAAGTGTAGGTTTAAAGCTTTTTTTAGAAAGTTTTTACATTTGAACCAAATATAAGCATTGATGATTTCACTGCACGAGTTTACAGGATTGCTTCACTCTATTTATCTGTTAAAACTGAACACTAATTTACTGTTCTCACAACATGGTTAGAAAAGTGCTGTGTATACTTATCTTTTGTTCTACTGGTATTTTTTTTTGTATTCTTTTAGATCAGCACTTAGATTTTGGATAAGCATATACTGTCATATTAGTTTTCAGCAAAACCTGTTACATTCAACCTTAAAGAATATAAAATGAACACACCCATTCTTGTTTTGCATATTCTCTTTGTTTCTTCTTAAGAAACTGAGTGCCTGAGACTCATTCAAGTGTAATATATAGTTTCAGACTTCAGAGGTAACATAGGAGGCCTAATGAAAGACTTTATGTGCAAAATACAATTAATTTGAATAGAAGATTACAGTATTGTGATTGGTCAACAGGCTTCTGCATGTGGCAAAAGGCAAAAATCAAGTTCTATAAGTAGCTATGATGAAAGAGGTCATAAAGGAGGCATTTCACTGTGTTTTTTATTGTCAAAAGATTTTGTATAGCATAAACAGGCTAGCAAAAAAATATCATGGTAAATTTTTACACTACCCTGGGTGTGCTGCTCCTCATCTGACAAGGGGTTTTCAGGGGTGGAAAAGGTGCAAAGATAACAGCAGACAATGGAAGGGTCTTACAGACACCGGGTGAAGAGTGAAAATTCAAAACTAACTCAGCATGCCGGTGTCCCCAAAAGAGGCCAGTGAGGATGGTACGTTATGTATGTGTAAATTGTGCTGTGCAAAGAGAACCTCTGCACACAACACTATCAATGAAGAGGCAAGAATGAAATGAGTGTAAGCAAGGAGAAAACTCCTGGGGTGCTACATGACAGCAGGTGTAAACCACATAAAAGGACATGTGGATATGTATTTGTAATTTGTTAAAAAGTAAAGACCTCTTGGAGCACATCATTAGTACCTTGAGCCTTTAGAAAGTACTCTGATCTGAACTAATCTTGGAAATATTTTTTAAAACTGCTTAGAAAACTCAGCTTTGAGCATTTAGAACTTAACCTATCAAATACAGGTTGCTCTCATAAATGCGTAGCTATCTCTATTGAGAATCTGTTGTTCTTTTTTCAGAGATATGAGGCTGTTACAAAAGATTTACTTTTGTAAGTTACCAGGGGTCTACTGCATGCATCCACAAAAAAAGAGTACTTCAAAAATGAAGTAAAAACGTGTGTTACAAACGCCTATTTTTATCTATATGTTTGTGTACTATTTATGTTGATTATATTATCAAGTTGGAATATATACACCTTTAAAAACCTTAAAATTTTGTTTGGTTTCTAAACAGTTAATTTTATAGTAAATATTTTCTAAATTCTAAACCACTGGTGCAAATAACAATTAATTCTATTTACACTTTCAGTCAGAAACTTTCCACTCTATTATATCATTGTTTTGTGTTCACAAAAAGTACATTGACTGTAGGCCTGCACAGAAATTTTTTGCTAACACATACAAACACATTCTTTAACACAAATGTGAAAACTCAGAGATCATTGTTAAACACTGCATTTAAGAAATTGTGTATAACACCCCCTTTGAATACTAGACACAATGAGCCAGCTTCCCTAAATTTCTTTTAACCTTCCCTTAATATCACAGTTTTCCAAAATTGTTCCTTGTGTCCATTTAGGTAGGCAGAAAGTTGTATTTGGAGAAACTCAAAACGTACAATAATTATGGAAAACAGTGTAGTTCAGCTGCCATCTAATTTTAATGAAAGATACCTTAAATACAGTAGTCCCAAATAAAAAATATGATTAAGGCACAGAGGACCTCACCCTGGTTTAATAAGAATACTCAAGCTCTTAAATTAGAATTCCAAAAACTGGAGCACAAGTGGAGACAAGGAGAGCTGCAGGTCTTCAGAATGGCATAGACAGAGTATGTTAAAACGTGTCAAAAAAGCTCTCCTTATAGCTAGCTCTGACTGCTGTCGTAATTTAATAGATGGCAATAGAAACAATCCCCATGTACTGTTTAGAATATCTGCTAATCTAACCAAAGAAAATTCTAAACTGCAAAGGAAAATACCATACCAATACAAACAGTGCAGATTGTCCTAACTTCTTTAATGATAAAATTGACAATATTATATTCCACATTTCAAGGTTACCTTTCAAATGAAATATTACACTGGCAAACACTCTCCTTGTGCCTACCACATTAGTAATTTTAACTTGATAACAGAAAGTCATAACTGTAATTTCTAAAATGAAAGCTACCACCTGTCCCTTAAAACCAGTCCTAATAAAATTAGTTAAAAACTCAATAGCTGTTCTGGTAGCACCTATTATTTGTATTATCAAAAGCTTGTTATTGACTGGTACAGTTCCTAATGCAATAAAAGTGTCAGTTATTTGACCATTACTGAAAAGTTTCAAAACGAGATCCACATATGCTTAACAATTCTAGACTTATTTCAAATTAATCTTTTGTTTCTAAAACACTTGAAAAAGTAGCTGACAAGCAGCTTCAGTCTAATATTTTACATCAAAAATTATTTGAGAAATTCCACATTGGCTTCCATACTGGTCACAGTACAGAAATGACACTAACCAGTTTTATAAACAATATCTTTATACCCCCTAATAAAGAAATTTCCACAATAATTACGTAGTTTTAAGTGCAGCCTTTGACACCATTGACCATGCTATTTCATTATTAGGCTGGAAAATCATACTGGGTTTTCTCTGGCACAGTCCTTGCTTGGTTTAGTTCATATTTACCAAATCAATTTCATTACATACAGAAATGTGCAGACAGTACTCAGTCATTATATTCTCCATTAATATGGTGTCCCACAGGGCTGAATACACTGACCTAACAGTTTGCAATTTATAAGCTTTCATTGGGAACTGTCGTTAGAAAACATAAAATGCATGTTCACCCTTTTGTAAATAATGCTTAGCTGTACCTTTCTTTTAAAGAAAATATTGTTTCCCAAATAATGACCTTAATTATTTGTGTCAGTGAGTTAAAAGAGTGGATGGATGATACAGTAAGTACTTTTCTCTCAATACAGAAAAAACAGAAATATTAGTTATTGGAGGGAGTGATGCAGACAACAACAATAAATCTGTCAGTTATTTAACTCAGCTCTTCTAAAAATTACTTCAACTGAACCAGCAAGCAACTTCAGAGTTATCTTTGACAGGAGTATGTCTTTCAAATTACATTACAAAACTATCTAAAATGTGTGTTTTCCAGATTGGAAAATATCCTAAAATATGGGTGATACTGAGAAATGAATTAGTGCATATATCTCTAGTAGTATTGACTACAGTAATGCATCATTCACTGGGTATTCAATTTCTTCTATTTGCAGCTTTCAGATAATTTAAAATACTGCTGTAAGAATCATTACAAAAACTAGAAAGTACAAATAGTAAACTCCAGTTCTGAAGTATTTACAGTGTCTTCAAGTTAAGCTTTGTACTAATTTCAAAATCCTCCATTTTACATACAAAGCCTTAAATTTCCAAGGCATCCCTTCGCTATTTGAGCTTATTATTAATTACTAACAAGAGTGTGATTTAAGATATCAAGATGCCAGCCTACTAAAAAGTCTAAGGATTAACAAAATACTGTAACAGTAGGAGGTTGAGCTTTTAGCAACAGGGCCCAAAGGCTATGGAACAATCTTGAAGTTGTATTTATCTTTTTTTTTTTTTTACAAAAGGATTAAGCTCATTGGTCTCCATTCATCAGTACTACATGCATGCACCCTTAATAAGTAAAATCTTTAGAATTAGTTGGAAAAAAAGGTGAATTATTCTAAAATTCTGGCAGGTTTTCAATCTGTTATTTTTGAAATAGATAATGTGCCAATCAAAGCATATAGTTGTGATCTGTCTAAATGAATTAGAAGGCTGCTTTTCTTGGTCTCATTGAATTAAAATGAGTTAAATGTTCTAGTAATTTGTTATTTATCTCTTTCTGTATTATGGTTTATATCAACCCACAAGGAGGGGGTAACCACATTTGAGACTATGTTTCTTGTATACAATGATTTCATTTGTTTTCTTTCTAAATCCATAAAACAAATGATGTAAATAAGCTGATTGTTGTTTAAGCTCTTTTGTAAGCATACAGTTAATCTATGTTTGGAAAGTCCGTTTGTCTAAAAGAAATCTGGAATTAGTAAATGTGTATATTGGTCATTAAGTTTATAACATTGCACTCTATAAATATTATTAAATGTATGATTAGACTGAGACTAGTTTATTGAAAATACTTGTAGACTTTTTTGTATGCCGCTGTATTTGATAATATTACAAAAAAATCCTACAGTATATACAAAATAATTTAATGAGGCGTATACTCTGAATTACTTATATCACATTTAGCCTCCAATGCAATGCATCCCATACGCTGCAAAAGGAATTTGATATTTTTATGTAACAGCCACTCAATGTAGAACCAAATATTGTTTAAGAATCTGAATATCTCTGTCCTCCTTGCAAAATTAGGGGAAGAAGATGACATTATTTTTTACTGAACAGAGTGCAAAATAAAAGTATGCATTTATTTATATGCTGATTGCTGAAATTTAGAATTTGTAATCTCCCCCAGGTCACTTATAACTGCAGATTTCCGTCATCTGATATTAGGATGATGTTTCATAATTTATCTAAAAACGTTTAGAACAAAAATCTCCTAACACTCAAAAACGGTTGTCTTCATAAATAGCAGCATCAAAGTGAATTATATTTAATGACATTATTATTTCTTTTTGATAAATCCATTGAATGATAAAAGCAAATGCAAAACAACCACACTGGGCTGTGTTAATCCACTGGCCTGTGAGGCACTCCTTTATCTGTATTAATTAATATTACCAAAATCACTTAATGTACAGATGTATTCTAAAAGATTGAGTTCTAAAAAATATAAAGAACATGTAAAGGCCATACTTAATTTATGAACTCTTTAAATACAGTTATTTATATGGATCCACGCCTGATTGTGAGTGATTGGTATGCAACTTAAGTTTCTACAGCATGCAAAAAACATGAAATATTAACCAGTATTGCGTGTAAACAGTAAGAGCTTTACACTTTTCATATTTCCAATAACAAATTCTGATTACTAGAGCAACCTAAAAAGTACTAGAACAAGAGATTTGCAAGCAACTTTGATTCTAATTGAACTATTAAATTTATAATATTCATAAAAATTAATAAAGAAATCATACCGTCTTCAGCCTTACTGGACACTATGTATCAATTTTAGCAAACGTTTTATTTAATATATGTACATTATAAGCTACTCCATGAAATAATTGGTGACAGTTTTTGTGTAATCATACGAAATATAAATTTGTAGCTTTAGAAGTGCATTCACATCAAAACAAAATCAAGATACTCCAGTTTAAATTGCAACAATGCTGTAGCAAGAAACAGAGTAACTTACTCTTCTCTTATGGGAATGAAACATGAAGCATTTCAAATTATTCTATGCAAGTCAGAGTATTGGATCTATTTTTTTCTTTACTAGTGAACATTCTTTGCAATGTATTTCAAAAAATAGTTATAAATTACACTTCATAAAGGTAACATCATAAAAAGTCACCAGATCCTTAGAAAGTCTGTTCTTTTTGAAGATTACACGAATCTACCAATATGCAGCTCTTCTGTTATGATCCTAGGCTTACTTTGGCTCAGAACACAGTGATCTGAACTCCAGCTCCAATGCCAGTGGGTAATTTACATTTTAACATGAATAAAACAAGTCTAAATATACAGTAATATATATACTGGACCATTAGTGCATGCAGTAAGTAGCTTCAAAAATAATGTGGTCATATCAAAGTAGGAAAGTTTGCAAAGAAGCAAAGAAAATGTTGAAACATGTACCCAGGTAGAACAGAAATTGTCACTCTCAAGTTTTTTTCATATATGCAGATCTCTCTGTTATGTTCTACTCTGTGCTCTTGAACTGGAATATATAATAAATTATAAAATAAATTGTTATCATCATCATATGAGGATTAATGAAACACACAAAAAATTGTACTTTTCCTAAAATATAAATTAAAAAGAAGACCATTCAAATGAAGTGATTTGTGAACATTTTCCAGGAGACATATTGTGACATATGTTGGAGTCCCACTTTATAATTTCACATAAAATTAAGGTCAATGTACCTATTACCATGAATAAAAATGAATTATCAATGGAGCAGTGATATATAGAGGAATGCATTGAGTGAGCCATTAGCGTGATCATTATTCCTTACATAAAGTAAACAAGCAATAACTTAAATCAACCAGCCACTCTTTTGGCTGATAACAAGGTAGTATGAATTCAGCTAAGCAACAATTAATACAGCAAAGCCTACAGACAAGTAGTGTGTTGGTAAATTGTTTATTGGTAAAGTATGATAAACTAGTGGGGGAAGTAGAAAAAAAAAGACATAGGGTACTGAAGGCTACCAATACCCTAATTTAATTTCAATTGAAATTTTCAAATGTCTTCAATTATTATAATTATTTTTTTATAAATGGCAAGAGAATAAAAAATGTTATTTATATATATATATACACACACAATATATGTACACACAATCCTACCACTGAGAAACAAGTAAGTCAAACTATTAATGTCAAAAATGTTGATCGGTTACACATCAAATTGGTTAAATGTGTCCAAAAATGTCGAATGGTTACATGGGAAACTGGTTAAATGCATATGAATAGACTATTCTGAAACAGTTGGTGGTGATCGTGCAGGAGATGAAAACAACAACTTACAATATCCCAAAGAATATCTACAACCGTTAACATCTTACAACGCACAAATTACTGTAGAAAGAAGGATGTATCCAAGTAAGGTAATGTAGTACATCTTCCGTGGATAACATTAGACAACAAAGAAGATCTTGATATGCCATTTGTATTAAAACATTAACAGTTTCCAGTTAGAATAGCCTTTGCAAGACAATTAACAAATCTCAGAGCCAAACATTCGAAAAAGTCGTTTTATTTAATAGAGAGAAAGAAATGAAATTCAGTCACGGGCAGTTATACATTGCATTGATGCATATGTAACAATTCCTTTGAAAATAAAAATCTGTTTAAATTATACATCCGCATCCCCATTTGCGAGTGGCTGAACTGCAAAGAGGCTAGTGCACAGTGTGTGTGTATATATTTACTGTATATATGTATACAGTACAGGCCAAAAGTTTGGACACACCTCCTCATTCAATGTGTTTTCTTTATTTTCATGACTGAAGGCATCAAAACTATGAATGAACACGTGGAGTTATGCACTTAACAAAAAAAGGTGAAATAACTGAAAACATGTTTTATATTCTAGTTTCTTCAAAATAGCCACCCTTTGCTCTGATTACTGCTTTGCACACTCTTGGCATTCTCTCGATGAGCTTCAACAGGTAGTCACCTGAAATGGTTTTCACTTCACAGGTGTGCCTTATCAGGGTTGTTTAGTGGAACTTCTTGCTTTATCAATGGGGTTGGGACCAGCAGTTGTGTTGTGCAGAAGTCAGGTTAGTTGGACGATCATTTATTTTTCAACAGGACAATGACCCCAAACACACCTCCAAGCTGTGTAAGGGCTATTTGACCAAGAAGGAGAGTGATGGAGTGCTGTAAATGGTCATGAAAATAAAGAAAACACATTGAATGAGGAGGTGTGTCCATACTTTTGGCCTGTACTGTATATGTATGTATGTATGTATGTATGTATGTATGTATGTATGTATGTATGTATATATATATATATATATATATATATATATACATACTGTATATGTACGTATATATATGTATATATATGTATATGTATGTACATATGAGTGCACACACATGCATGCATGCGTGTGTATACACACATACATATAGGTGCAAAAAAAGCAAATAAATACAAACTGATCCTGGTATAACAACACACAGAAAAATCCTACAGAAGGGAAAACACATTACTTGCTTGTCAAGGTGACATTTTAAATGTGTTGCCAGTATAACATACAGTATCTCTTTTGGAAAAATCAAGGGCAGTAAAGCCAGCTTCAATATAATTTTCAATATGTATATTTAATTTGGGTTTTAATTGAAATATTTACTGCGAATCACCATGGGTGACCTTGAAAGGTATAAATATGCAAAGCACTGTAACTAAAATGCAGAATAAAAATATCCTCATTTTTCAATGTCATAAAATTAAAGCATCTATTAATTATAGTCACTTGCAGGATGAAAAAGATCAACACAGTGAAAATATAAGTGTATATGTTTATAATACATGAATTTAAACTGTATGGCAAACCAATTAACATATTCACAAGTTGCTCTCATAATATCTCTGTAGGTTGTTTTATTTTGTTTTTCTGTCATAAATGTGGTGTACCTGAATGAAAATGATCACAATGAAAAATATGTATTGTGTTAGTTTATTCTGAGAACACCAGAAGTATACAGATAAATAAAAAGGAAAAGAGCACAAACTTAAAACAAACAAACTGGATCTTATAAACCTTACCAATGAGCACCAAAGTTGACAATTTAATCATCCTGAACTACAATTTAAATAAGAAATATCTCTTCACTGACTATGTAAAAATAGTACAGTTTTCATTATGAATGATCATTTGACTGAGTTTGAAATTAGTACAATAAAAGTAAGACAAAATGCGAAGAAACACTTTGACTTTGTACCTTTTTCATGCTGAATGTGCAATACCAAATTTATCTGCAGGTCAACAGTAAAAACCATTCAAATATCTTCTTTTACTACTATAAGTAAAAAAATCTTATGGTAGCAGATAACGCTAAACACAAAAAAACAATATGTTTACAGAGTATGTGGATGGTTCATTAAATATTTAAACTGTTGGTAAATTTCTTTTCCTTCTAATTAAAAAATATAATTGCATTTAATGGGCGGCACGGTGGCGCAGTGGTAGTGCTGCTGCCTCGGAGTTAGGAGACCCGGGTTTGCTTCCTGGGTCATCCCTGTGTGGAGTTTGTTCTCCCCATGTCTGCGTGGGTTTCCTCCCACAGTCCAAAGACATGCAGGTTAGGTGGATTGGCGATTCTAAATTGGTCCTAGTGTGTGTGTGGATGTGTTTGTGTGTGTCCTGCGGTGGGTTGGCACCCTGCCCAGGATTGGTTCCTGCCTTGTGCCCTGTGTTGGCTGGGATTGGCTCCAGCAGACCCCTGTGTTCGGATTCAGCAGGTTGGAAAATGGATAGATGGATTGCATTTAATACTGTTTTTGAAACCATTAAATATAAAACAAGCACTTGTTTTATAAACACTATATGTTCCTTAAACAAATACACTACATTTAACACATTAATGACACAAGTGTACTGCCCCAGTCTGCAAATATTAATGCTTAAGTCCATGCATTTATACAAGAATGTGTGGAAAAGGTCATAGCTTATAATTAAGCAATTTTAATTCCGTGAATAAAATATACAGTATATAAATAGCACTGAAAAAGTACACAACTTGCAGTTTTTAACTATTTTTACAGGTCTATGTATTTAAAGACGCAGGAGATTGGTGTGTTTTGGTGCAAAGTATGCATTTTAGATATATTCAAAAGCAGAGTTGAAAAATATGTGGATCTAACAAAAAGAATACACCCTAATGACTTTTTATTTGTCATGTTGTTTTTAAGTTTTACTTGAGTGACAAAACTGAATTAACTTGAAGATGTGGCCTTTAAAAAACATGTAAATAGTGATGCTTAAACCAGTTTGGCAGATTATTTGCATTGACATCCACAATGTACTGACTGACATTAATGCCTGCTAACATTATTTCTATTTTGTGGAAAAAAATGAGTCATAAGACATGGCCTCCTGTCTTTAGAATAGCACTGCTAAACATTTTTTATTGTAAAACCAGAGCAAAACTGAAATGAATTAGCAAACATACTGACAAGCAATACTTCCTTTATACCATGGTAATGGTCTTTCTGAACTCACGCATAGTAACAGAAGTAATAAATGACAACTAACATCAAAATCCACCATATACAACCCCAAATCCAGAAATATACTGCAACTCCTGCTTTATGAACGATTCCACAAACACTCAGCTGCTCATTCATGAAGCTTCAGAATTAGCATATTGTGAGGCTCATAAACATTAAAAGCAAATGCTATATTTCAAAAATGTGATGCTGGGAAAAATTATCCTTGCATACACAGACAGACAATCTTTAACTATATGGTACCCGATAACATTCTTGTAAACCAAACAGCATATCTTTCTTTTCTGAAAATGTATAACTTAATGCAAATTGCTTTATGTTATTTAAAAGAACCTTGGCAGTTGTTTAAATGTATTTTAAAGATTAGAAAATCACATCAGTATTTAGGCATTTCATAAAATGATACAGCTAAAACAGATCTCCAACAACAAAAGCATTATCTGCCTGTTCTGCAAAAATGCAGATGGCAGTAAAATGACAAAAACGAAGTACAGGTAATGTATTGTAATCACCCAAAAAATTCGATGTCGAGATTTTGATGAATCTCTATGTTTTATGCCTCCCGGGGACCGAAAATACCATTTTTGGAGTTATGTCTATGTGTCTGTCTGTGTGTGTCACGATAACTTGAGAACACTTTCACTTAGGTCAACCAGATTTTGCATACAAGTATTAGATACAAGATGTAGAGTTTCATCAAATTTTGGGCTATTTTTGCTAACCAGAAGTGGAACTTTACCTTTTATTCATGTAGCTGCAGAGTCTGATTTATTCAATGTTATTTTTATAATAATTGTTCAATATATTATTAATTTGATTTGATTTGTTGTTGATGGTTCTTTAATGTAGAACATAATATAAAAATATAATCATTGTCTTGTGGTTTACTCCTCAAATATCCATCCCCATATCTGAGTATACGAGAAACTCTAGGGGAGACCACTCACAATTTTTTTAAAGGAACCGTGAGGGATTAAAGAATACAGTATATGATGTTTCATAAATGTTCAAGGACCCCCAGCATAACAATACATTGATCAGCTGATGTAAAAGACATCAACATAATGTATATGTTTGTGATGACTTACTTTAAATGTAATAGTTCAGGAGCCATGTGATAGTGCATGGATATCTTTTGGGATTTCTGGCCCCATGGCTACCTGTGCAGAGTTTGCACATAGTCCCTGTGAGGCTGCGTGTCCGTTATTTATATCATACTGTTCAGTGGTATGCCAGTGGATTGGTCAGCGCTGCTGTCTCACAGTTCAAAGGGACCCAGGCGACTCTATGTAGGTTTTTCTCCAGGCACTCCAGTTAATCTCTTACATAACAAAGACATGAGGTTCTTTGATGATTTGGTATGAATGTTCAAGTGAGTGTAGCCTGTGATGATTTTGTATTCAGTTCCTACCAGCATTCTAACCTTGTAAGCAATGCTGCCAAAACGAGCTTTGTTACAACACAAACAAATATAAAATAAATACGCACAGAAGATGGATGGTAAAGTTATATTTGCTTTGAAACTCTGCTCATTTTGATGGGGTTAAAAAACTCTGAAAAATGGTATAGCACTGTAACAGGTTTAAACAAAACACAGTAAGATTACTTGCCGAAGAAAATTATAATGAAAATTTGCTGGACTCGTATACTGTAATAGTCAATAGATTAACAAAAATAATGTTGACATAAACGCCCAAAATATTGTGTCAAAAAAAGACAAAAAAGTGTGCACTCTTTAAGTGGTCTTTTACACTGGTATGTGTTATATTTTTGTACATCATGTTATTTAACATTTGTTGACAATTTCAGAGCTGCAGTTTTTTACTGTTTTCTTCAGTTTTCCTTCTACATCCCAGCAGCTTGCATGCTTCACCTTTTGACAACTGTAAATTGGCCCTTGCATGATTGATTATGGCTTTTGAGTCTCAGTTTGCCCTGTAGTAAACTGGCACACTGTCCAGTGGGAGTTTACGAATGGCAACTGAAGCTGTCTAGCCTTTGTGACCTTAGAAAGATGAGGTTGTATTTATAACAAGCATATAGCTCAATGGGCTACTAAGTGGATTTGTTCTTAATAATAAAATAAATTTAATCTATTTAACAAATTGACATATACTGTAATATACTGTATATATGGGCATTTAAGAAAAAGGAAAAATTCAGTGATCTAAAATTTGTACTTACACCCAATTTTCACTTACTAATATTAGTTCATATTTCATTTTAGCCAGACCTATAACCACTCAAACTGAGGCCGCTCATACTGTAGTTTCAAAAAATCTTCTGATTAACAATAGACATTTCTTCAAGCAAATAAAATCTTGCACCATCAAGGTCTTCTGCATTTATAGTGAACAAGTGCAAAGTATAAAGTCAAGTTCACCCTATTTAAAAGCCAGTTTTTATCTTGAACTGTAACCTAAAATGAATTACAATCTTTTCAATTACATTTTATAATCTTACAGTTGGAAAAGAAATTCTTACATCTTTGTATTCCACTTCAGCATCAACATTGGGAAAAAGTATGAAACCATGCTGTTCTTATTTGCTATCACCAAAATATGTTACAGTTTTCCCATCAAAATATTAGTCTAATCAGCCATAGCTAAAGTCCACTAAAGCATCATCGATTTCCAGCTGTAGTCTCAATGTATTTTTAATTGTGGGTTGTCTATGAATGTAACTTCTCCTACATCATTCCTCTAGGTTAGTATTTCTTTCATCAATGCCATTTCATTTTCAGTATACAGTTATAAAAAACATATACAGTATATATAATTGCAAGTACAAGAACAGAGGAGCACAGTTTGATGTATACACTGCTATTGAAGAACAGATCAGTATTATTCAGTATAAGTCATTTAAAGTGGTCAAAATATTTATAAACTGTTATACACCGAGTATCTAATTTATCTTGCTCTGTTTCATTGTCAAATGAAATTCAGATTTTCTTAACTTTTTTTTGGTCAACAAACTACAAATTTAAAACACAGCATACCGAAATGATTAATGAAAATAACATTTTAAGAATCTAATTTTTATATACAGTATGTTTCAGTATAATATTGTGTAATTTGTAATTGGTACTGAATTTTAACATGTTTTAAAAGAGAGGAATGCTCACACTAAAAATACAAAATGGTTGCAGCCCATTCCAACTTCTGCTTATTGTGTTCCAATATTGGTTATTTATCTGGCATTCTTATCCAGAGTGACTTGTGAGATCCAGGGACGTACACAAATGGGTGGCTACAGTGGTCAAGCCGCTGCTTCTTTTCCTTTCATTGACTTGATAACTCTTTTCTTCCATTAGGAATGTGTGCCTCCTTTTCAAAGTAAGAAAATCAAAAAATTTAAATAAAATAAAAGGAAAGTGTTTATGCATAGCATTTAAGCTATGGTGATGTGCACTATTGCTGTCAAGGTCCATTTGATATTTCATGTAATTAGATGCAAATTCCTTTATTTGCTCTTTTGTCCTGTGAAGATGAGTTATGTTATGAAAATAAAACATATGTGCAATGGAGGAAATGCAGTGTCTTTTCTAATACAATCTGCCATAAATAGCAACCAAATATTTTAACCAAGGTTGTGAGTATTTTGATTATGCCCCTGGTATTACATCCAAATTTCCACTGGAATTAAAATCATAAAAATAAAGTTAGGCATTTGTATCCAGGATACAAAAAATGTAAGAAATCCTGTCTTATAAAGGGCCCCCCTTCCCCATTTGAGCCGCTGCCCAGACAAAGGTCCATGAGATCAGTATATGGTGCAATTGATTCCATCCATTTTTTCTTTTCTTACTATGGGAGAAGAGGAAAGTTTAAGAGATACCGTATGCTCAGGATCACACAGTAAGGATACAGGCAAGAACAGAATTGACAACTTTGTGGTTTAAAGTTTAAGACTTTAGCTAATATACCACACTGCTTATAGTTAATCCATTTGAATATGTTCTTGACCATCTTCTTTTATGACAAGGTCAGGGGCATAAGGTTAGAAAATCAAAACAAGCTAGGACAAAGGTCCATATTAGGGAACACTCTCTCAAACTGAGCCAATTTACAGTTACTAACCGATCCAATGGTCACACTCACACAGGAAGTAATTGCAATATCCACAGAGGTGGTATTGAATAATACAATAAATGTTTTCTTAAAAAAATAATGCATAAAGAAATAACTTTAAAACAATGAAAATCCAAGAAAAGAAAATTTTGTTTAAATCCCATTATCTTTAAGCTACTGGCATCTCATAACAGAATCTCACTTCACTATAAGCTTATTTTAAATAAAACTAGCCGAAGCCCACTGTAGCATACAGCGGTGTAAGAATAGGAACGGAAAACGGTGAGAAAGGAATTCAGTATAACAAAGGTACTCTATCTGTCATCCCACAAAAACATATCCATCGCTTACAATTTATTCAAAATTCTGCTGCCAGGATAATAACCTGCTGTTCTAAATCCACTGAACATACTACACCTATTCTCTCTCAGCTTCACTGGCTCCCTGTTAACTACAGAATACAATACTAAATACCGCTCTTAACATTTGAAGCTCTCCACAACCCCACTGATCTTCTACAGACTGACACTTGTCTCGCTCACTCTGATTCTCATCTGCAGCTGTACTTTCTGTACCACACATCAAACTCTGTGCTATGGGAGCTCGAGCGTCTCTCATAGTGCTCCTCAACTCGGGAATTCTCTTCTCTCTCATATACATCAGCTCTATTCAATAACATATTTTAAAACTACCCTCAAAACTTATCTTTTCAAACTGGCATACCAATTGTGAATTTTGCACTGTTACTGCTAGTTATCTTTGTTTGTTTGTTAATTATTGCTGTTTGATCGAGAGTGACGGTGGACGTGGAAGTAGGATTAGAGATGGCGGGCGGGGCTCTGTCGTGCGTATCCCATGGTCTTAGAGTGGGTGGGTGGGGCTCTGTGAGTTGGTGGGCGTGGCTCTCTGTCTTGCATGCGCTCTCTGTCTTGCTTGCCCTTAGTTAGAGTTGGCAGGTGGGCTTTGGTGGGCGTGGCTCTCTGTCTTGCTTGCCCTTAGTTAGAGTTGGCGGTCAGGGCCCTGTCGAGCGTATCTCATGGTCTTAGAGTTGGCGGGCAGGGCTCTGTAAATTGGCGGGCGTGGCTCTCTGTCTTGCTTGCGCTAACTGTCTTGCGTGCCCTTAGTGAATTATATATACAGATAATGGCACTTTAGGGGTTAAACCATCAGCAAAAAGCACAAAACAAAGAATCTGCCTTGTATGGACCATCTTGGCCAACCACTAACTGCACAGATACTCACACCCTCCTATGCAGGTGCATGGGCTTTGTCTCTCCAACAACACCAGAGAACTGAAACATTGTACACAAAGAGAACATGAAAACCTCAATCACAAGGCTCTGCAGTGCCTTACTTATATCTGTCCTTGCCCAATAAATGTATAATTCTGTTGGTCTTAATCATGTTTTATCTGTTTCTTTGACTGTCAATACATTGTTTGATATTTCTTTTTATATTTAACTTTTTATATATATATTTAACCAGAGGCTAATACGAGGGGCGTTCAAATATAAAAAGGAATTTATGAGCTACACTTTATTTATTGAATACAATGAAATGACTTAACACTCTATTTTTCTATGTAATTTCCTGCCACTGCAATACATACACTTGTTCCAGCACCCAGGAAGCTTCTTAATCCCAGAAGAGTTGAAGTCTTTTGACTACATGTTGAACCATTCTTGCACAGCATCAATAACCTCCTCACTCAGCTTGAATTTCTTCCCTTCTAAAAATTCTTTAAGTGGACCGAAGAGATGATAGTTCCTCTCTCTGAATGACTTGCACCAATCATACACTCTACACTGAGAAAGGCATTCATCCCCAAACTGATTTTTAACTATGAGAAGGAATGACTCCTTCTTTTGTCAAAAATGTAATAATAATTTGCTGTGCAACACTACTGTGTACCTCCTGCATTTTTATTACAACTGACAGGAAGAGGGAAAAGAGTAGCTGACACTACTAACAACAAAGTTCAAACATTCATGTGATTGTCCAATGAGTCATGTCTACCTTGCACTCTTTATAAGAACAGAGCATGAAAATTCCTGTTTATAACTGAACTCCCCTCGTATTAGAGACTGAAGTAGAACTCCATCTAAAGCTAAAAACTGCTAAACATCTCAACTCTCTATTAGCATCAATGCCTAAAATTAGTTCTGGTGCAGTATACAGGGGATTTGAATAAATATCTACCAACCAAACAAAAAAATGTTACTGATTACTTGTACTCATTCGAAAGCACCATCCTGTTCTTTTCTTATTCCATTATGTAAAACAGCTATAGAACAAAGTTGCATTTCATTCTGTTCAGCTGGGGTTTGGCTCCATTGGTTAATTTGCTTTTTTTTATTTTAATTTCCTCTTAGTTTTTTTTATTTATTTAAATTTTTTTTTTGCTTCAGAATGATTGTGATTGGTATTATGACCTTAATAACAGCATGCCGGTGGACAACAAACAAATACAAGGCTCTGTATGAATAAAAAATGTAGCAATTATCTCACATTTATTGCCACATGTGATGATCCACCAGTTCGTTGAAGCTATCGACAAAGCTGCGTGATGTTATTCCTGTTTCTAATAACACACATTTCACAAAGGGAACCCTCCTTCTAATCGCACTCAGTTTACAAATGGGTAAAACTCACCCTCGCTTCAAATACTTTCTGTGAGTTATAATGGAATTTAAAAAGGTAAAACTGGGTACCAAGGCCACAAAGGCTGAGAAACACTGCTCTAAGATAAATTAGTAAGGCACCTACAAATAAATAAAATGTATTATTATTATAAATGCTGTAATCCAGTGAGGCAATGAAATTGTTATCCCAAAGTGGTTGAGGGAAACCCAGCAGTTTCGAACTGTGATGACATGGCACATTTGTCAATGTTCTTATTTAAAGTTTGTGAGTGATGATGAAATTGTTTGGAACAACAGAATGGCTGATGGGATTGTAGTCCCTACTTCAACATTTGCATAATGTTATAGATAATATGAAAGGGGTGTGGGAGGTAATAGATATTAAATACCTTTGATACAGAATCAGATGTGTGAAATTAAGTAGAAGTATTGACTAATTTTGTTTTTTCTACAAGACCACCAAACTTTAGTCAGGCAAGGAATTTTTGAGATTTTGGGGTGTTTAGTTTTTCTACTGTGGGTTTTTTTTTTAACCCCTAAATACTGATATATCGAGATGTCCTTTCTTAATGGATATCAACTGCTCAGGATGTACCATTGTGCCAAACTTCCGCTTTTTAGCGAAATGGGAAGTAGCATTTTTGTTGGTTGGTGGGTGGGTGAATGAGTCAGTTAATCAACACTACATTATATTATTTTTTATATGAGGGACAGACAAAACCCAAACAAAAGTTGGGGTGAAATCTGCTCATCCTGCTTGACAAAAAAAAATAACAAAAAGGCAGCTCTTGGCAGCAAAATAAACAGGTGCTTGATGGCACACGCTCAAAATAAACTCACAAATCATAGCCTCTGATGGTTTTCTGCTAAGGGACTGTGTCTGTGGAGTTCTGTCTTGCAGTAGGTTCAGGTCGCCTTCTTCAGGAAATGGCCAACTTTATATGGTTTGGTCCGGAAGGGCTGGGGGTCTTAAAGTGATAAGGGTGGAGTCATTCAACCTAAAGGGGGCATTTTCTTGGAGCCACAAAGAGAACAGACAAGAATGTTAACAACAGTGCCCGTGTCATCACAGAGTGATATCATATACAAGATCTGAACCAATAAGATGATCCATAGATGCACATGTGTGACACTATATATAGATTTTACTAGGATAATGGAAAGGCACAGTGAGTAAGTCTGCTCTCACAAAAAGGTTGGACCTTGGTTCGATTCTCAGTTGGGGGCCAAAATGTATTACATTTGTATATTATCCTTCTGTTGGCTTTCTCCAGCATCTTCTTTTTTCCATGGTGCAAAGACATATATGTTTGATTTATTGTCAAGTATGAACTGTGGGTACATGGTTGATTGTATCCTGGGATAGACTGCTGTTCCTTCAGGGCTAACTTTTCCCTTTGTATCTTTCTGCAAGGATGGGCTACTGCTTTGTAAACTTGTGAACTGCAAACAAATGGGATCAGAAAATGAATTAGTGGTGATTGTTGCTTTTCAAGCTGAAATATAGTTGTGTATAAAACAGACTGAGGTAACCCATCAACATTAATAAAAATGTAACTCCATTCAAAATTTACACAGTTCACTGATAAGGTAACTCTGTTTCACAACTTAGTGGGTAAAGCACTGGACTATAAAACACCAACAATGATTTCCACTTCAATACCTGGATCTGACTCACTATTCAACCTCAAGCAAGCAAGTGAATGTGCCTTTGCTCCAGTTCAGAAATATGAAAATAACTGCAGACACGATTTTAAAACACTTTGAATTCACATGTCAAATAAATAAACATAAAATGTTTACCTGTTGATTTGAAGTCTCCTCTAATAAAACAGGTTTTAAATAAATGAGTCCAAATGTATGTCAGCTATTGATATTTCTAAAGTGCAAAAAAGTCAAATGACTGTGACTAGGTTCCAGTATTTGGCTTGATATTGCAATAATTGAAGAAAAAAATTATTTTATACATAAACCACTATCATTTAAGACAATATTATTTTTGAAAAACCTTGAAGCAGCATCCACAAACATAAAACTGAATGAAATGTGACCTTTTAAATACGGTAAGCGTTATTTCTGACCATTGCTGAAGAACTTCTTTCTTTTCATATTGAAACTAATCTAAGTTTTGGTAATATGTACTGTTTATTCATTTTTTCAAAGCAATTAGGTTCTCTAGACTTTGGACCATCACTTTAGCATTTTTTGCATTGATTTGTCTGAGAAACAACCTAGCAAAAACATTTAAAAAAAATAGGCAGCATGCAGAGTGACTACTATTTTATCATTTATTGGCTGAGTTTTACTTGGCTTCTCCCAGAAAATTTTGTAACACAATGGGCCTCAGTTTTACTGCCGTCCACCCTATTGGTTAGTATTGCTTTTCGGCCTGTCAATTACTTTGGCTTCATCTTTTGTTTGCATAAAGCATGCTTTCACTGCAGTGCAGAACACACACATTAGGAGAATATTAATAAATATTGACAAAAAAATTAACAACAAATTAAAAAAAAAAAAAACAGTCCGGCTACCTTTCCTTTTTAAATAATGTTACCAAAATGAAATCTAGTGACTTGAAGTGAAACATCAGAACAGACAGAAGCCAGACTAACAGACAAAATGACCAGAGCTTAATATTATTTACCCAGGCAATGCCACATGTTGCTTCTATCTACTGTAATATAAAAAGGACTGTTGTGCACTTTTGCAGGGGTAGTGTTGGGTGATGCTTGATCAAGAGTGGAAATGCAGCACAACACAAAGGGGAATTAAAGGGTAGTTGTTTAGCTCCTGTTTTGTTGGCTTTTCTTCATAATTTAAGCACTACAAACTATCCACCTTGTACCTTGTAGAGGACAAGTTAGACATGGCAGTGTTCATGGTTACATCCCAGCAAAGATTCACAAGAGCAGAAACATTGATTGCGAGGTAGTGTTGATGAAAGATGTGACAATGAGCAATAATATCAGGATTACCATTAAAAACACATACTGTAAAGCTTTGTTAACTTTCCTTAACCCATTTAATGAACACACTCGGGCAACACTGGGTACTTAAGCTAGTATGTGTGTGTGTGAGAGATAGAGAGAGATTGTTTTAATAAAACCAGGCTGTGAAGAGCACAGAACACCTTAGCTTCATGGATTAGATAGAAAACACAAAGGAGTTATTGTTCAATAGTACAGAGAGAAAGCACTCTGGGGGACATAATGTGAAAAGTGTGGTTTTTAAGAAAGAAAATGCTAAAAGTAATAATTACCTCTAATGGGACATTTAACTAGCAAAACGAAGCAAAGTCTAATCAGGCTACAAAAAGCTAACACTCAAAACCACATTCTAATAATTTTTCCTATTCATAAGTTTGAAACCACGGTTACAAATGGTCTAAATTTAACTGTGGACTTGGAGTGGCACTGTAGTTCCTACAGTACAGACCTCCAGAAGACAGTTGCTTATGCAAGCTTTGTCTGGGTTCTCCATTTTTCACCCACATCCCACCAATGTGCATTAGGTCAAAACTGTTCTAATAGGAGTTAAACTGGGCATATGCACAAATGTATCTGCAGAAGACTGGTACCCCACACTGTGCAGATGGTGTTAGAATTAGCCACCCATGATCATTTTTTATATTAAGAAGATTATAAATTGAATTGACCAATGATGTGCTGTACATTAATTTCCCATAGTTCCCCTTTATTTTTACTGTTTTATTCCTAATCCTAAAAACCTGAATGTTAGGTTAATTGACCTGATAGATGAGTGCGTGTCTTCACCATGATGGCTAGTTTTAGGATTCTGCCTGATACTGTCAAGATAAGTTTAGGCCTCTCTTCACCCATTTATTAAAAAGTCCATAAAATGAATGTATAAAGGTATTGAAGGATAGATTTTGTATGGCCAATAAAAAAAGTGTTACTGTCACAATTTGACCCTTCTGTTGAAAAAAGATATATCAAAATGAGTTAAAGAAACACTTGATTTTTAAAAGTGTACAGTAAGCATAATTTATTTTATTACTACATGACAGCAAATCTATGTAGAATGGTGCATGCTTGCAATCTGTCTAGGAACACTTGTATTTGTCATCGACAGCTAAAGATTATAATACAGAGCACACCTCATTTTAGACTCTGATAATTGATGCTTGTGCTGAAATAATTTTAAAGCAAATTGTTTTAATCAATATTCATTAATAAAGTGTCTACTTTAGGGGGTAAGAGTGGACTTTTGTTTATAACAAGGATTAACTGCCCATAGATTCTTTATCTTTTGTTGAAAAGGGGGTGTTTATTCAACACCTGGATTATTTAATATAGAATCTCACCTAATGTCTAATCATGTCCAAGTGCTTCAAGAGCCTGCAGTTTATCAATGATCATCTTCCTTGAAAACAAACACCTTGTCAGGGTTCGCCAAAAACAGCTATTTATCAGATGACAGGAATTTCTAACACAGACACAAACTGACAGCACTAGAGAAGAGCATAGTGAGACAACCTTTGCTGAGAAGGTAAGTATTCCTCTGGTAATCATGCATTAAAATATTGACATATGATAAAATATATGAAGCTTGTACTGCAGTGGGTAAGAATATTATTTGACATTTAAAATACTGCCTAGTTGCAAAGTGCAACATATTGAGCATGACAGCAGGCTACATTGTCAAATGAGTCAAAACTGGGTAATTTTAGTGAGGAGAACCCAGAAATTTCTTTTGCTGCGATGTCACATTAATTATCATTCCACGATAGCAGCTTTCAAGGACAAACACTGTATGAGAGACGGCAGATATAATTGAATTTTACAAGGTTCACAGCTCTCCTTGGGACTGTAAATGCCTAGAATGCATGAAAAACACGATGCAACACGCAGGAGGTGCTTTCATTCAAACTGTGTTACTAAAAACATGCATATTTCAGTTTTATTGAGATTTATTTGTCGCATCTATTACTTCAGCAGATCAAAAATGTGTCAAGCCTGGAATATGCATTAGGCTGCACATTTATTTATTGTGTGTTCTACTTTAGTTTAGAAACGACCAGTCTTTTCAATTGTACATATCTTAAAATAAGCATACTGTAACTTAGATACTGTTAATGTTAGTACAGAACATCTGCAGTGCTGCATTGATAATTCTAGGGTAGCACTTGCATTGGACTAAAGCCTGACATTGATTCTCCCTTTTAAGGTACTTGTTTTATTAATACAGTGAACATTAATGTAGAAATGTCATGGTCAAAGGGAACACATAGACCCACATTATGCACAATGTGACACATTGGTTAGCCATCTAGGTGACTTGATTTGCGTCTTTGTAAGGAGTTTGTAATTTCCAGTGTTTCCAAGTCTGTCCCTCACATCATAAAGACGTGAAAGGTTAGAATAACTGGTGACTCTCCACTGGTGCTCTAAGAAGGAGTTTGTTAAATTGTGCCCTTAGGTAGACTGTTTTAGAAAAGAGAGATGTGTTTGTGTCTTACAAGGAGTGATTTAAAGAGTACACAGGGGAAGAATATGACAGTTACACAGCACCCGACCCTAAGCTTAGAAGAAAACCCAACCAGTCCCATAACTCTGAACATATCATTTCCAGTCTCCCACAAATAATAAGGTAATGAATGTAATTCGAAGACCAACTCAAGTGCAGAACACAATGCTGTGGTTGTAGCCTGTACAATTTTTCAAAACAAACGTTACAGCCTTAAACGGGGTAATCCATGGCACCCCAACTCTTGACTGACGTTCCGTTTGTTTCTCATCCAGTCCAGGGCTGACTGCTGCTTTACTCCCAATGCTGTCTGGACAGGACCCCTTTATCTATGACATTAAAGCGGATTACATGGATTTGAAAATGGATGGATGGATATTAAGACAGTAAAGATTATTGGCATTTAAAAAAATAAAAACACATAATTGTTCAATACAAAAATAAAAAAGGTACTTTTAAGTATTAGTCTCCATCATTTTGGAATAATATCTTGGTGTTTAAATTTTTTGTTAAGTCTAATTTTCTTAACATACTCATTAGTTTGACTTTTTAGATCTGCAAGTATAAATAGCTATGTATAAAAGTGGTAGGAAAAGATAATACTATAAATAATATTATAAAAGTGAAACAGAAAGTGGCCATGATTAATTTACATATAAAAGGACGTAGTTAGAGTGACATATTTACTGTGCAATTTTAGATTTCATTTGGTGAAACTTGCTTGCTTTTGGGTTAGCTGTAAAACTCCTAGCATTCATGAAGATGTTAGATGTCTGGTGGAAATATTACAATGTTCATGTAAAATTAACCGTAATATAATTTTCAGATTAATAATTAACCTGGACTTCACCTACTTAATAAAAAAAAAAAAATACCAAGTAATATCAGATTAAAATATGACATTTTAGTTCAGAACTATTGAGTGTTACACAGCATGGGGAAATATAAACAAATATGATAATATAATAATTATATTACTACATGTGTCCTGCTGATGCGATTGTACCTTACTGGCAACAGTCTGCCAATATACAAGTAGCTTTTGTGTTTGGTGAAATTTGGTGAAATCCAACATTGTCATGATGAAAATCAAGTTTCCTTGGATCACTACTGAAACATGGCTTTGTTGTCTTCTTTATTAACAATGCATATTCCCTCAGCATCAACATGATTTTTTTTGGGTTTGGGGGGTGGGTCTCTAATTTAACCTTACCCTCCAAACACATCCTACCATTTTTAAAGGGTATTTAAATTTACCTCTTCAGGTGCAGGACAGTACTCTGTGTGCCCTCTCCTAATTATACTGCTGCTTGTTCAAAATGAAACTGCCATGTCCTCCATCCATTTCCTGTAGCTAAATTAACCAATATTAGAGTTGCCAGAAGTCAGAAGCTACCTGGTAGTATTGGGCTGAGGGAAAAATTCATTCTGGAAGGGACGCTACTCCACCACAGAGTATACTACAGCAGTTATATATACAAGTCCAATTTAGAGGTGCCAAACATCCTAAGAAACATTATACGAGACATTTGAGGAACTGTACAACCTTTAGACACACAATTAAATATGAGTTTTTAAGAACTGCAAAAGGTTTCACTACACTGAAAGAAGTAATATTAAAAGTATTATTAAAAATACATTAGACACACATATTCACTATAGACCAATACACTAATGGGTCACTGTATGTGATACACTTGCACAAGCAAAAATGTTTGCTCTTTCAAACAACCAATCAAGTGGCTACAACTCAATATTCTTAGCATGCAGACATTATCAAAAATGAATTGTTATTTGAACAAACCTTAAAACGACTAATCCTGTGAGCGTCAGTTGTGTGGCTACACACAAAATGGCCAGACTTATTCCAGCTAACAGAAAGGTCACACATACTAAAATAACTCTTTTGAGGAGTGGTATGTGTATAAGTGCATTGCTAAATACACAAAACATCAGATCTTGAAGTGGATGGACTACAGCACTAAAAGACCTTGACAGATTTTACTCCTATCAGCAAAGAATGGTCTCTAAAACTTAATAATTGAAAATTGGAAGAGCTTCACCTGTTCTGGTGAATGTCAATTTCTACTACAAAATGTAAATACAGACTCATAATTTGATGTAAGTAGAATGGATCCACCCTGCCTTGACTGGGCAGTACTGACTTGTGGTTGCGGTGGTGTAAATGGTCTTTCTATACCAGTTAATTGGTGTTTGAATGCCACAGTGTACCAAAACATTACTGCTCACAATGTGCATCTCTTTAAGGCCACAGCCCATTTCTTTTTCATCCAGATAATGTGTTATGTCACAAAGCACACAACATCTAAAGCTGCTTTCTGTGAACACAACTGTGGCTTCATTGGGGCTCAATCTACATAATCTGCATAATGCTATTGAGTGAGTGTGGACCAAAATATGTAAAGAATTCTTCCAACACCTTGTTGACTCCATGCCTCTAAGAAGTTTGCCTGTTCTGGATTGAGGTTCCTATTTGGTATTACATAGGTGCACCTAATAAAGACTATGTATCAGTTTTATTAGTATACTGCAGTGGTTCATATACTCAGGCCCGGGAACCCACTTTAGTCCAAGCAACTTCTGTTTTAATTGGACTGCTTGCCAGATTAAGTAAGCTTGTATTTCCCAGTTTCTGTGTTTTGGGAGTCAATGTAGAAATTCCAAAACTAAGTTTGATAAATTTTTATTAAAATGTACTATGCAGTTACATGGGGATAATGTACTTTATTTTTACTTTTTAACAATATTTTCATCCTGATGTTCAATTTGTTTTTCCAGGTGTTCTGGTAATTTAATCCATTATTTACTAATTAGTGGGTCTGACACTGAAATAGTTGCAGCCTTTCACCATTCAGTGTTGTTATCTCGGATGTCATTTCTGCTTGTTTTTATTTGTCATTATTAGAATACAATGAAGGCAGCAAACTACATAGAAAAAAGGCAAAATAATAGGAACACAATAACAGAAAATTCAGCATTTAAAGCTATAGTAAAAACTGAATTATTTACAAATGTATTATCAGTGTGAAAAATCATACTGCCATGCTTTTCAGAATTCAGAATGAGAGGAAAAAAAAGACCAACTAATTACCACCGTGAGTTTGGGAACCACTGGTATACTGTATATAAGTATTTATTTATGTATTTCTTCACCTGCCTAATCTGTGTATCCATCCATTTCCATGCATGTCTTTTGAATGTGGAATGAAACTGGAGTTCACACAGCATGGGAGTGTGGTACAAACCGCACACATGCAATAACCAAGCCAACAATCAAACAAAAATGATGAAATAAACAAGGAATTGTTACTATGAAAGGTAGAGCAAGAACAAGTCTCACTTGCATAGTACAAAGAAATATTGACATACTAAACAATACCAAGCATCTCTTTCCTTGATTTTATTAAAGCTTTCTGCTTACATTGTCAAGACTTAACACAACATCTGTGCATTATCTTGTAGTTTTGTAGGAATTTAAAATAGAAATCCGTTGTTTACCAGCTTTTGCAATTCAGTCCTTTACAAGCCAGCTGACAGGGTAAACTACAAAGCTGTATTTTATGCAAAGTTTGCTTTATTTAGACACTTAACACTATTGTGGTTAAAACTACAACCGTATGTATGAAAGCAAATCTCATCAAATCAGACACAAATTGTCACCTGAGAACAACAGCTGTTCTACTCTTTTCAGACATTTGATTTCCCATAATGCAAAAAAAAAAAAAACGGCAAACAAAGCTCAGCTTACAGATATAACACAGTAAATAATGTGTTTTACTCAAAAATATATCTAAACAAAAATAATTCAGAAAGCCTTTAAATAATATTTAAGTGTGATATCCAGAAAACTATAGTGTTCACCAATGTTGCAAGCAATATTTACTTAGCCAGTAATACTTTCACTGTATCCTGCAAATTCAGCAAAGATCCTTGTTAAGGTTATCTGAATTTCCTGTGTAAAATTCCGGGACAAACACATGATGCTCTGATTTAAGAAAATCATACAAATTGGCAAATTTGATACATGCAAATTTTGAGCAGCTCTTAATGGATTCCAAATGGCGATTGAGCGGCCAGATGCACTGATCAAAATGCATTTTTGTCTGTTCTTCTTCTGCATTGCACAGCCTAGAATTTGTGCTTCTGCACAAAGTTCTTCTAAGAACCATCCTTATGCCTCAATACTGTTATCTAATTGGACTGAGCAATATCTCTTATACAAGTATAGTTGCATTTATCTAAAAGGTTTAATAAAGAGAAAATGCCAGCTGCTGTGATTCCTTCCAGAATATAATATGTCCTTGATGGAAAATTACTAAAGATATTTGAATAAGGGGGGAATCCCTACACATTTAAAATAAGTAAAACCAAGGTGTAAAATTTTGCCAGTTCAATATGCGGAAAACAATGCCGATATGATGGAGAGAGTTTCAGACAGAGTAATGATTATGAAGCTGGAAACTGAAGGTGTGATGATGAATGTTGTTAGTGCATATGCCCCGCAAGTTGGGTGTTCGATGGATGAGAAAGAAGATTTCTGGAGTGAGTTGGATGAGGTGATGGACAGAGTACCCAAGGGACAGAAAGTGGTGATTGGAGCGGATTTCAATAGACATGTTGGTGAAGGGAACAGAGGAGATGAGGAGGTAATGGGTAGGTATGGTGGTTGCCGTCTACCTCCCGCCTAGCGCAAATGCTAACCAGGAGCTAGCGGAATTCTATGAGATCATCAGCAAACTGCAAACGACGCACACTGAGGCATTTTTCATTACTGCTGGGGACTTCAATCATGCCAACTTGAAGAATGTGAAGTTTGCTACTAGAGGGGGATGCTGTCTGGACAATGTTTACACGAGCGCTCCTGATGCCTACAAGGCCCAACCCTGCCCCCACCTTGGCTATTCAGACCATATCAGTGTGTTTATGGTTCGTGCATACAAGTCCCTGCTGAAGTGCACTAAACCAACCCGCAAGAACATCAGAGTGTGGCAGGTTGGTGCTGTTTCAGCTCTCCAAGACTGCTTCGAATTGAGGGAGGCTGCTATGGATGGTGACTCTATCAATCCAGAGGAGAACACGGACCCTGTGACTAGCTACATCTCCAAATGCTAGAGGATGTTACCGTTACCAAGAATGTTACCACAAGACCCAACCAAAAGCCCTGGATGACGAGAGAAATGCACAAGCTGCTCAAGATCAGAAATGCAGCCTTCAGATCTGGAGACAAAGCCACCCTCAGGGTGGCCAGAGTCAACCTGTCTCATGCTATAAGGAGAGCTAAGTGGGCATACGTGCAGAGGATTAACAGACACTTCAGCAGCACCAGACACACACGTCATATGTGGCAGGGCGTTCAGACAATTACAAACTACAAGCCCAACCCACACAGCAGTGATGTTGATGCCTCCCTACCGGATGAGCTGAACAACTTCTTCACACGGTTTGAGGCACAGAACAAAGAGCCTGCAAGAAAAGCAACACCTCCCTCCACTGACCAGGTACTCTGTATCTCCATAACTGACGTGAAGAGGACTCTATCCAGAGTCAATCCACGCAAGGCTGCAGGACCTGACAACATACCTAGTCGTGTGCTCAAAGAATGTGCCAATCAACTGACTGGTGTCCTCACAGACATCTTCAAAATCTCTGAGCCAGTCGTCAGTCCCAGCATGCTTCAATTCGACCACCATCATACCAGTGCCGAAGAAGTCACTACTGACATGCTTGAATGACTACCGACCAGTTGCACTCACGCCAATCATCATGAAGTGCTTTGAAAGGTTAGTCATGTCACACATAAAGATTAATCTCCCTGCCTCCCTTGACCCCCTTCAGTTTGCATACTGCTCAAACAGGTCAACTGAGGATGCCATATGCTCTGCCCTTCACCTCTCCCTGACACATCTGGATAAAAAAGACACATATGTCAGGATGCTATTCATAGACTTTAGCTCCGCCTTCAACACAATCATCCCTCAAAAGCTGGTTGTAAAACTGAGCAGGTTGGGCTTGAACACCACCCTCTGCAGTTGGATCCTGGACTTCTTGATAGAGAGGCCCCAGTCAGTTCGGATGGGCTGCAACACTTCTAGCATCATCACACTGAGCACTGGAGTGCCGAGGGCTGCTTGCTTAGTCCACTGCTCTTCACCCTGCTGACTCATGACTGCACAGCCACGTACAACACCAACCACATCATCAAGTTTGCAGATGATACGACGGTGCTGGGACTGATAGGCAGGGATGATGAAACAGCATAGAGAGATGAGCTGGAACAGCTGTCTGCATGGTGTGAAGACAACAATCTGTCTCTCAATGTCGACAAGACAAAAGAGATAATCATGAACTTCAGCAAAATCACATCCTGCCCACATCCCACTCAGCATCAATGGTTTAGATGTGGAGACTATTAGGAGTACCAAGTTCCTCGGTGTGCACATAACTGAGGAACTTACATGGATGCATAACACCTCATCACTAATCAAGAAAGCCCAGCAGAGACTACACTTCCTGAGGTGGCTGAAGCAAGCAAGTCTTCCCCCTTCCATCCTCACCATGTTCTACAGAGGTACCATTGAGAGTGTTCTGACCAGCTGCATCACTGTATGGTATGGCAACTGCAACATATCCGACCGCAAGTGCCTGCAAAGGATAGTGAAGACTGCAGAGAACATTATTAGGGTGCCTCTCCCTTCACTACAGGACATATTTTACAAACACAGTGTCCACAAGGCCTGCAGCATTGTGCAGGACCCCTTACACCCCTCACATGGACTTTTCACACTTCTGCCATCCAAGAGAAGATAGTGCAACATCAGAGCCAGATCTGCCAGGCTGCAGGATAGTTTTTACCCTCAAGCTGTCAGACTGGGATCTTCCACACTGCCTCAACCACCTCTAAAATCAGAACTTTTATACATGCAAGCCACTTTCCTGCAAAGACTAGTGTACATATAGAAAAAGAACTGAAAATCTCATACTGACCTTTGAGTATTTTGACATTCTTGATATCCTTCTGCTGTAAAACATTCTGACCTGTTATTGTTTACACGTCTTAAACAACTATTATCATACACTGATAATTTTTGTATTATCTATATCTATTATTTATTTATTTTTTATTGCATATCTATTGACTATATTTACAGTATGTATCTAGATTGCAAATACCTTACATTGCATCAATGTTCATATTGCTTACTACACGTCAATATTGCTGCTACTTCTTTGTTTTGTCTTTGCACATTGTCTTATCTCATTTGTGTTTTAATTTAAAATTTTAATTTTAATTCTATTTTTAATTTATTATTTGCACTCCATATTGTTAAACTATGGACTCTGAGCTTCGCAATTTCGTCTATCTGTATACTTGTATATGGTTTAGATGACAATAAAGTTCGCTTTGACTTTTGACTTTCTTATTTGCAATGGTGATGGACAAGTTGACAGATGAGATTAGACAGGAGTTCACGTGGACTATGATGTATGCTGATGACATTGTGATTTGTAGCGAGAGTAGGGTGCAGGTTGAGGAGACCCTGGAGAGTTGGAGGTTTGCTCTAGAGAGGAGAGAAATGAAGGTCAGTAAGAACAAGACAGAATACATGTGTGTAAATGAGAGGGAAGTCAGAGGAATGGTGAGGATGCAGGGAGTAGAGTTGGTGAAGGTGGATGAATTTAAATACTTGGGATCAACAATTCACAGTAAAGGGGATTGTGGAAGACAGGTGAAAAAGAGGTTGGTAGGGTGGAATGGGTGGAGAAGAGTGTCAGGAGTGATTTGTGACAGACAGGTATCAGCAAGAGTGAAAGGGAAGGTCTACAGGACAGTTGTGAGACCAGCTATGTTATGTGGGTTAGAGACGGTGGCACGGACCAGAAAGTAGGAGACAGAGCTGGAGGTAGCAGAGTTAAAGATGTTAAGATTTGCACTGGGTGTGACAAAAATGGACAGGATTAGAAATGAGTATATTAGAGGGTCAGCTCAATTTGGACAGTTGGGAGACAAAGTCAGAGAGGCGAGATTGCGTTGGTTTGGACATATGCAGAGGAGAGATGCTGGGTATATTGGGAGAAGGATGCTAAGGTTAGAGCTGCCAGGCAAGAGGAAAAGAGGAAGGCCTAAGAGAAGGTTTATGGGTGTGGTGAAAGAGGACATGCAGGTGGTGGTTGTAACAGAGCAAGATGTAGAAGACAGGACGATGTGGAAGAAGATGATCCGCTGTGGCATCCCCTAACAGGAACAGCCGAAAGAAGAAGACGATGATCACTATGTAGTTATTATCGCCATTTACACTTTTATTAATTTTAAAAACTTGTGTGCCATTATTTTAGCAATAGTAATCTTTTGTGAACATGAATTCTTCCATAATGTTCATATTGTTGTGATTAGCTCAGCAGATGCCATATGACTGTTAATACAAATCACTGTGAACAACTTAGAATGCCAAGCACACACACCTCTGATATACTGTATGCCTGCTAGGCAAAATAACCATTCTACATTTATTATTGCAGATGGACAATGAGCCTGCTCCTTTTTTTGTATGAATAGGTGGCAAACTTCACTCTGATGTGTTAAGAAATATATTAGATCCTAGCAGATAAGCAGGTAAAATAAGAGAAAGAAATGCTTTTTATGATGAGTTATTAGTTTCACAAAAGTAGGGATGGTGTTCAGCTGACACTCAACCACAAGCAGTTTTTTCAACTATGATCTACTAGTAAATATCAAGAATATTAGATCTTCAGTTACACCAGTAGAAAAGAAACCTAATAAAACTGAACTTACTTGATAGTCTGATGCTGAAGTGAATCAGGGTCTGTGGCATTCAGTGTTGCCACACTGCTCCCAATAGGAATGTTCTCTCGCTTTGACACTCTCATTGGGTTAGGGTAGAAAATTGGGCCTTCATTGACATCCAAGACAGTGACCTGTACTGTGGCTGTGGAACTGGGGCCATAGGCAACATCAGGAATCAAGGGATCCTCATTTTCTACTTTAATCAACAGTGTGTGGAAAGCTGAAATCTCATAATCCAGTGGCTGCAAGAGAATACCCCAATTAAATTCCAGTTAAGCCAAGGTAGCCATCGTGCACTGTCAGTAATAATCAGTACTATCATGTTTACCTTAGTCGCATTTTATGGGAAAGATCAGTTATACAACACTTAAAATGAGTTATAAGCTTTTAAATATGCCAAACAAAGCATAGTTAGAAGCCTAAATAAATTTCTCACATTTAGTAAAAGGGGGTGGCTACATTCATCATGAAAGCAGTTGTCACCATCATCTTTCTGTTAAACCCAAGAGCATTTTATTCAAACAAGACTGTACAAAAATTAAACAAAGAGCAGGCACATAGCATTTACACCACTGCATATATTAAACTCTCTGCATTCTAAATGCCTTGTATAATCATCAGTTATGTTTTTCTAAACAAAGACATTTCCCTATTAAATGTCACCAAAGTTTATATTATGGAGGAAAAGTATACATATTTTATTCATGATTTATACATCATTTTACTAGAATCGCCTGGCTATTATGAATACATTTCTCACAAGCTTAAATATTAAACAAGTGTGTCAACATCACAGAAAGGCTGTGTGCATGAAATTGACATTCTGTAATAATGAAGCATTCGTGTTTGATAAAGGAGTATTATAATAATAAAAAAAAGCACACACACAGATGCTAGCTGGAGGCTTTACCTTGACAACTGACAGCATGCCCTCATTGTTATTGGGATTGGTGTGAATTTCAAAACTCTGGCCAGGGTTTCCATTGATAATTGAATAAACAGCTCTCCAAGCTCCAGTAGCAGGGTCATCCTTGTCTTCGACAGTTAGGTTGACTATGACGCCCGTTGAGCCTTCATCCACTGTGGCCTGAAACTGTATTGTAAAACAAATAAACATATTAAAAGAAGAAATTATGACAAAGTAAATGCAATCTCTGCCTCGTGGGTAATGTAAAGGCCATAGACCCTGGGTCTAAACACAGTTCAGCTAGAAATGATGCAGTATGTAGCCTTCGGCAATCTGTTTTGTAATATTCAATGACTGCTGTTAACTGAAAATAAATTTTCATGGGAAACTAATAGACAGATAACGTTTTAATAGTACATACTACAGACCTTGTTCTTACATAATACATTTAGTTATTCAACTAAGGATAAAATCATTGCAGCAGCTTAATTTGCAGTAACCTAAGAGGTAAGGAATACTATTTCTAAAAATGTCTTTACTTATACTGTTAAGGGAACATATAACATAATATTAATTTTTATTGGTATGCTGATGGCAGTAAGCATTCCTTATCTATAAGACCTAATAATAGTCATCCTATGACATACTTATATACAGTAATTGCTTCAGTCAGATTAAGCAGGGGATGGATACAAACTAATTATATTTAAACTCAGAGAAAGCTGAACTTTAACATAAGACACCAATTCTGCAGATAAACAGGCAATGTCTTTCTGTGAAATCTTAAAAATAAAAAAAAAACTTTTACTAGGCTGATTTTGAATTTAGGAGTTATCTTTGTTTTGGAATGTTTGCTGAAGTCTCACATCAATTCATTACCAGACGTTTGCTTCATCTACATTTGTAACATCTCAAGGCTAAGGCAGCATCTTATTGATGGGTGCTTTTCAGTCAGGAATGGTTACAGTTGCACTTTGCTTTCAAAAAGTTAAATCCATTTCTCCCCACACCAAAGTTACAATACAATAAAATTTTTGTTCATTTATATACTGTAGATCTTCAGGCACCACATTCCACTCTGAGACACTGAACATCTCCCAGGTATGGAATAACTTGCTTATTTATTTAACATAGCACTGAAGACTAATTTGTGTAACTTAGTTTGTCCAGGAAATATTAGAAAAACAGCTAGCATATGTCTTTAACCCCCACAAGGTTTTATTTTAATTTGCACTGATGTCATGAATGCTTTTTTTTTTTTTTTAACTTTGGTAAAATTATATATGCTATATAGTCACAAATATTAAGCCTGTGTTGTATGAAAGGTGAATAAAATGTTCTAAGGCTAAATGTCTGTTACTATGACCTGTCCCCTTCCATGTAATCTCCCAACATTAGATTCACCTGTTTAAACATTCCTACCATTCCTATAATCTATGGCAATTTATTGGCTCATATAAAGCTGAACATCCCAGACAAAAAGTAAATCATAAGAGAATGCAATTTCCATGAACATAGATCCAACACTAACTAACCTTGACAAAAGGGACAATTAAGACAGAATGCATTTTCACTGGCTTTAAATGTTCTACATTCAATACTATCCATCTGAACAAAGTAGCAAACCTTAGGGCCCTTGGGCAGAACATCATCCTGTGCAACTGGATCCAGGACTTCTTGAGTGGCAGATCTCAGACTGTTAGGCCTAGGGAATTTGCATCTAACAGTATCACTTTGAACACCAGAGCACTTCAGGGTTATGTGCTCAGACACTTTCTCTTCCTTACTCATATAAGATAATATTTCCAAGTTTGTTGACAACAGCAGTATGCCTCAGTATTAACAACCTTAACATTAGGAAAACTACAGCTCTAACTTGTCAACTTCAGGAGATTTAGAGGCTGTCATGAAATTAACAGAATTGTTGTGTGTTAGTAGCTTTAATTCTTTGAGGTCCATAACCCTGATGTTCACTCATGCCCAATCCACAATACATTGTAAGCAAGACTAAACAGCGCTTCACTTCTAAAGTCATACACTCGAAAGAATATTAATTTGATATTTATAGGCACAGTCTGATTTTGTCAACACCAATGAAGCTGATCACAAGGATCTGCAACTGGTAAATGTTCCTATACATCTATACAGGGTATTCATGATGATAAATGTCTTGAGAAATCTGTTTCAATCACGACAGACTCGGCATATCCCAGCAACAAAAATTCCACACCCATCCAATGAAAATATCATTTAACACTGTACCATCAGACTTTCAAATGGTTTCTAATCCTGGACCATTTAACAAACTCTCCTGGACTCATGTAACTCTACAATTACCTGCTGGACCTGTGACTAAGCACAACACTTCCACTCAGTTTCTAGTACCAATAACTATACTGTGTTATTGTTACTTGCTCTGTTTAGAACATGCTGTATGTTTATATATGAAAATTTATTTATTCATTCTTAATTTATATGCATATTTATTTTTAATCATCTCTGGCCTTTTTAATGATTTGTGACTGCTTTGCTTTCCTATCATGTATTGTTTTATTGCTGAACATTTCTGCACCTGAGGGACTAACAATATATGCTTTCCATTGTAGTGCAGGGTATAATGACAATCAACTTTTTTCCATATATAGTTAAAACCCCTGAATAAAGGTATAAGACATAATAAATAGCATAGAAAAACACACGTTGAGGTGGATTGGACAACTAGTTCAGAGAAAACACCACTATGGTGGTGGTTTAAAATTTTTCAAAATGGTGGCAAAACAATGTAAACTATTAAGCTGTTTTTACAATATGTGATAAGACTAAATTGGTCACTCAAATTATAAATTTTATACTACAACAAAAATCAAATTATTGTATTTATTGAGAATACTGCCACATAACCTAATAGAGAGTCATGCAGTCCATCAAAACAAATTACAGTAAGCCCAGTGAGTTTGTATGTCTACAACTAATAAGGGCCCAGAGGCAAAGATGCCTGGGCAACCAGAAAAAGTGATTAATAGAAATTATGGAAATCCAGTGTGATGGTGTTAAGAATCTATCAACATGCTTTATAGCATAAAAACATGAATAGCCTACACTTTCTGTGTTCAAAGGGAACTTTAAGCTTTCAATTATAATTATTCTTAAATTTCAGGCTTTGTATAAATGGCAAATAATTTTTAATACCTAACATTTTTCTTAAACATTTATTCTAAACCTAAACTACTTCTTGCTTATCTGGATCTGTTTACTTATTATAATTAATTATGACATTACACACACCTACTGTAAACTTCGCATTTATTTTGATAAGCATCAATTTAGCCCTGAAAGCTTGTGTGCTTCTTGAATTAAAAGATACTTAAACCTTTTGCAAAGAATAACTTTACCCGCAGCCAGGGATGAATTAAGGACATAAGAAGCTGTGTTTACACTATAAAAGAGAGATCAGCCCCAGGGCATAAAGGGAATCATATGCTCTTTCTGTTTAGTAAAAGATAAACTCCCTCCACATAAAACACAGCATGTTAAAAATATTATACAATGAGCATAATGGAGGAAATGATGAATTGTGAACAACAGGGAACTTGTGGTTGTGCTCTTAAAAGAGCCACAAGGTTCCCTACTTCTTCTCAAATACAATAAAGAGCAAAACATTTATGATTTTATTCACACAAATTTCTAATGCAGTAAACTTCTAAAGAAATATAGTGCTTGCAGTTCTTGTTAATATTTGTACACTTTGTCTTGCTTGAAGGAAAGAAAGGCTTGTCTTATGTTGTATAAACCGAGAAATTTGAAAATACACTTTAATTCTGTTCTATGTTGAAATTTCAGCCACTGTAAATTATTTTTCACCCTCTACTTATTTTTCATTCTAGAAAAAGAAAGAGAAAATCTTTATTAAACAGAGGCATGTCAAAGCTGCATATGCTCACCTTCTTTAGTGAAATTCATCAACTATCCTTTCATGTAAAATATTACAGATAATCCACATTGGCTTTGTCATATAATATCTTAATTGGGTTTGTTTGAATCAGACTTATGTCAAATTATAATAATTATTTCTTGGACAGTAAACAACCAAGGCTGACCCAACTGTGATGGGATGTAAGAACGTAAGAAATATGACAAATGAGAAACCATTCAGTCCATCAAGCATAAGTTTGAGAAGTACACACTTGGAAGAATGTGGTACAGAAACAAAGATGCTCACTCTGATAAAAAAGAAATTTAGTATAAAAATGTAGGTGATTAAATGGGGTGCTGGGCAGTAACCCTTGTGAACACAGCAGAAAAGTTAAGTAGTAGATGCTTCATGTGCCATATTGAGAGGTGTAGTGAGGGACTGGCAGGGCAACAATTATATTTCCTCTTCTCATTAAATGAGAATCAGAATTGAAACTTTAAAAAAGTAAATAAAAATAACATACTGAGTGTATATATTTTGGTTTACTGCATGAAGAGTTCTATATTTTAATATCGTATCTTCAGTGTGATTGGGATTTGTCTTTAGTACAGATGATGAGAGGGAAAACTGAAACCATTTACAAAGGATGATACAAATTTATGGGCCACAGTAAAGCTCAGTGTAGAATACTGCATACTGCAACCAAAAGTCATACTTTAGGACTTTTTGTTTTGAAAACTGGATCAATACTTAAAATAAAGGTCAAGGTTGTAGTGATAAAAAATATCCATGAAAGGGCAATTTGGCCCTGTGGAACTGTGACTTTATAGGACCACTGATGACCATGAACATGACTCAGTGATGGACCCAAAGGTTAACCCCAGGAGTGGGTTGGCAGAAAGAAAGTCTGGAAATAGAAAACGACGATGGCAAACTCAATGTAGAGAGGTACAATAGTATTACCAAAAGCAATAAGCTGACAGAATTGGAGGTGAAAGGGCATGCTGTTTATATTGTTTAATAAAATCCCATTTGTAATACAGTGTTAGCAATTTTATTAAATGTCATGCAAAAAGACAATAAATACACATTATACAATTCTTGCTTGTATAACTGTTTACAATATTTATATGCAATAATACAATTAAAAAGGGTTTCATCTCATTCCTAATGTTACAGAGTACTGAACATGGGTTTTAGATCAATAAAATATGGAAAAATAAAATGAACACAATAAACAACACTGTACAACAAAGGAAAATGTTCAGGTTTGGTCATATGGCTTGGAAAAATAAGATTTGAAATTGCAGCATTTATTATAAAGTTGACCTCTCTATCGGCTATACAGTCCCACTGAATATGCTTTTGCAAAAACTATGCTCTGCTTTAATACAAAGTAACATGCTGATTAGTTACACTGTCACCATAGTCTTCATACATAAAGAACCCTGCATGTTATCTTGAACCATTTTAAATGAATCACATAAGACAGGAATGAGACTTTTTTAGGAATTTAGGTGAACAAGTATATGTGTGTTCTTTCTCCTGAAACACTGCAACAACCAGGCACAGCAATCATTCTTTTCAATTCAAGTAAAGATGAAATAATTTATTATTACATATTGATTTTGCCTTCTGCAGGTCCTTGTATTCAATATTGTGAGCAACATTCAAGTAGCACAAGCGCAAATTACACTGAAAAGTAATAAAAGCAATTTGTAATGACTTTCTCATTAAACGGGATAACCCACCAGAAAATATAACACGTTAAAAGACACAAAAAAAGAAATCTTAGGTGTAGTAGGGGACAAAAAAAAAAAGTTAAACAATTTTGGTTTAATTAATACCTTTTTGAACCCTTTGTTGCATGTCTAACAGGAGAAATTACTAATTAGTCTTAGCATTTTAAATAACCAATTAACCAAAAAGTGACCAAAGACTGGTGTATTTTGATAAATGTTCATTGGTTCATCAAAATAGACAAGTGCAATCGAAAAATTCCAACTTAAAAAAATTTCAGAAACCTTACAAAGTGATTAGACTTGCCAAAAATGGATAAGCAGATCAAGAAATTCACACGGTGCAAGTGGAATGTTGAAAAGTACTTCTTATTTTAGAAAATAAAATATAATATTACTTGAAAATGTCTTGGTTACTGATTTTTATTCCTATTCCAGTACAATGTCTCAGGACATAGAGCCTATTCTAGCAGTGAAAAGTGCAAGGCAGGAAGAAACACCTAACAAGACTCATGTCCCTTGCAGGACACATTGTCATAACCAGACTCACTCACATTGGACAAGTTGAAAGTCTACAAGCAACCTAACCTACATTAAATAATCAGAAAACGGGTTATTTAAAAAAAATAAATTAAAAAAAAAATAGAAAAAAGCACATATATGGTGGGAATGTGCATATTTCAAAAAGGAATTTGAACTAAAGTGTACAGAGGACAATTTATTCCTGTCATTACTGTGCATGGTTACCTACATTCACTATTAATGAGTTTTTTAGGTAAGAAAATTGTTAGGTAGAAATGGTTGCTGTGAAAATATACTAAATTGTGAATAAGAGAAATAAATTATTTAGCCCAAATACATTACATTCTTGTTTCCATGTGAATAAAGAATGCTGTAATGTCTTGGAGCGATTAAAGTTTTTGGGATTTAAATCAAGGAACTGGTGGTTTTACTTTCCCCTCTGTCACACTTTGTAGTCCTCGACAAATCACTTGAAAACTGAGTGCTTCAACTCTGGGGGAAAACCTATGCTGTATTTGAACTGTTTTGTACCTATTAAACTATTCCAAATCGTACTGTATAAAATGGAGAGTGTTTATTTAGGGATTACTTTTAACATTTAAACGTTGCCGTCATTCAATGTGTCTGCCTTCATTTAATATGGTGACCATCAAAATGGGCAAAATAACAAAACATTTTACAAAGCAATACCAAACAAGTATATTTTGACAGACATAAACTAAATGCTGCATATAATACAAGAGTAAAATATAGCAGAAAGAAAATTAAATACAACAAGGAATGGCCCTAGACTAGATTTAAAATTTTGTACTAAAAGAGGTTTGCGTGTGTGAGTGTGTCAGGAAACGCTACTGGGTCTCCTTCATACCTACAGCAATAATCCCTCACTGTGACTGCACTCTTATTAGCCATATCAGTTTTGTTTTGTTTTTTTTTTTGGTAATTCGTATTTGTGTGTGTGTGTGTATTTGAGCAGGGTTGTTGTTTCTTATAATATTTCTAGAACTTCTGAAAATTTCTAAATTTCCACTTTAGGTGAAATAAAGTACTATCTATTGATCTATTTGCTAACAGGTGGTGTGACAGTTCTGAATGAGTATTTACTCAACGCAGTAAAAGAAGAACGTATTATTGCCGTTCTCATAAATAAAGTATATATAGAAACACTGGCACAGGTAGTCTACTTAGGAACTTAGTAAGTTTAGATATTTATATAATTTGTGTAGTATGCTTATGATTTGCAGTGGGTCTCATGTGGGAAGTAATGTGGTGAACAAAATGATACATGGTGTGCCCAGCTAGCCAGAAGTTCTATGGGGCAGCTTCACCACTAAAATGCCACAAACAAGAGTAAAAATCTCTGAAGCAGAGAGAGAGAGAAAGAGAGAGACCAGCAATGACAAGCTTGAGAATATAGTTAGAGAGGGACCCTCAGCAGACACTGACTTCATTCTCACATGTCAACAAAGCATACGTTGAATGTGCCTGACCCTCTTCCTGGAAAGCAGGACTGGGCGGGAGAGAGAGGGAGAGAGAGAAAGAGAGAGAGGTGGAGTGAATGGACGGGCCTTATTATCTGGAGAGGCTGAAACTGGCAGGAAACAAAAAACACACCCACCTATGAGGCAAGGACCAGCATGTAGTTATAGCTGAGGCCAGCAGAAAATGTAAGCTTTGGTTTTACTTCTATCTGTTCTTCAGAACTTTGAGTTTTTCTTCAGTACTTTGAATTTTACTTGTGTTGTGTTGGCTGGGATTGGCTCCAGCAGACCCCCGTGACCCTGTGTTCAGATTCAACGGGTTGGGAAATGGATAGATGGATGATCCTGCCGTTGTGTGTTTTACTGAAGCAATATAGAAATATGTATTTTAACATAAGCCATGCCCTTGGCTTTATTATAGATGTAGAAAGGCACGAGAAAAGCATTCTTTCTTTACAATATAAACTAAAATCATATATGGTAAAAATGCTAGCTGAATTTGTAAAGAAGATTTTCATTATCTTTGTGACGTATAGCAATAGCGCAAACATACAACAATTTTTTTATTTTTTTTTTGCTGAAGAATTTGGCGAAATCTACAGATCTAAAAGACAGGGGCTTAACTGCTTACACTTGTTTGGAAGAATGGATGCAGGCTGAGCATCCCATACATCTCCTCATCAAACACAGCATATTATATACTTTCTAATGATTCATATTGTATGTACCATCCTATAGTTGCTTTTACAAGTTGGCTAAAGTCATTTGTTAAATACTTAACAATAATAAAATAGTAAATACAACAATTCAACACATTTTTACTGAGCAGAAAACATCTGCTTGTATTTGATTGTGACAATTCCTCCTCTTGAATGTCCACAAGTTCTCATCTCTTTCACACTTGATCCTTCTCAAAACCCTCAGCCGTTACTAAAGATTAAACTGAGCACATTGCCCAATGCTTGTCTAAATCCTGCTTCACACAGATCAGTTTCTGTCACCTCTCCAGGGACAGCAGTTCTTAGTTAAAGCTTTTTAGCCCAAACAGCTAAAGAGAGCAGAAAGCTTCTAAAAAAAATCCAGTTCTGTACTTACCAAATAACTGAAAACAGTACATTGCTGAAAAGTATTATTTTTAAAAGTTGGTCACCAAATCAGACAGTAAATTGAGTGATAATAGAAATTCATGTTTTGCTAAATTCTATATTCAGTAAACAAAATAAAAATCCCTTTCATTTGGTTGGCCTGAATCACAGTCATCTCCTAAATATAAAATTTCTTATATAATGCATTAAGAAACTCTTGAGCTCTGCTGTTATTTTACTGTGCTACTAGCACAGCGTGGCCTTGTGAACACATATAATACCACTAAGAGCTCAAAATCTTAACCTATATTTACAAGTAAGCCAGCACTATTTTACAATTGCCAGACTTCAAAGTGATACACTGTGTATAGAATTAAAGTATAACTGTTCGCACCTAACCCATGACAATAGGATGATCCCACAGGATTTGCTGTTTTTTGACTGAAGCAGAATGCAATGCTGTTTACAGCCTGTCTCTTTACAACCTATTGTTATTCACCTGAAGATTCATGCGTATGTGGTAGGCCCCTGAGCATGTATACTCATTTTCAGATAGAATCCTGCATACGTGCCTGGAAATATTGTGTGGCTGTTAAGACCAACAGCAGAGTTTACATATAAAAACATTTGTTTTGCCTGAAATACAATTTTTTAATGATAATTTCAAAAATATTTTAATTTAAGGAAGAACATCTAAAGATTTATAAATGAAATAATGTACTTGGTACTCATTATGAGAAAGCCAAAAGAGCAGTGAGAAATGTGCGTGATGCTTTACTTTCAAAATTTTTTACATAATTGTAATGGTGCTGAACAAGATAAGCTGAAATGCAGCCATAAAAATATAAAAAACAGATAATTATTCATGCTAAAAATGCACGGGAAGATTACAGAATGTCACAACTTTCATAATCTAATGTTTCTTCGTTCTGTAAAAGTGGAAAAAAATCATGTTTATTAATTTAAGAACATAAGAAGAGGAATATTTTGAATGAATATAAATATTTTAGGTCAATGGGATGTATCACATTGACAGTTTATTTTAATCCTTCTCCAATTTAGAGTACATTTTTTAGCTGCACATTTGTATCTGTCATTCAACATCATTTTACAGACACCTCTGATCTCTTTGTCCAAACAGGCACCCTTATTTGCATTTTGATCATTCTGAGACATTTGTGTCATTTCTGATTCTTTACATTTTAAAGATACTGTGGTGCCAGGATGGATTCTCTTGCTTTTCACATGGCTTGTTACCCTGGAAGGGACTGCTCACCATTGAAGGCATGCTGTTTTTATAGGTGCATGTGCTGCTGATGATGGAATGCCATCCCTGCTGATGCAACTTGTCACTGCCCTTGGAAATCGATCTTCCCAGCAACTACTTCCATCTCCTTGAAACTGTTTACAACTCTTTGCAACTGTGATTTTCATTTCTGATGTGGTCATGCAGCCGGTGGCAAAAGTATATCAGCAGAGATCTTGACCCCTTAGGTGGCGCAGCATGGATGTTTAATGCTGCACTGTCATGCAGTGCAGAAGGGTGTTTAACTTCTGTGCAGTGATCCATCAATTATAAATCAGTAGGTGAACCTCCTATTCTAGAACAGCAGATGTACAGGTCTCTTGGATGGTTTTCATTACTGATGTTACAAACACTTTTCCAGGTCAATATATCAGGTTTGAGATTCTTCCTGTATTGCTGCTCTTTAATGTCTCTGTAGTTTGCCTCTTTCCTTCACTTGCAAAGTTTCTCATCTGCCATGCTTTTCACAGCTCACCTGGGGTTAGTGACAACTGGATGTGCCACACTTTTTCCCAGCTTCATGAACCAGAACCTCTGACAATATCTCCACAAGCCAATAGATCTTAGCAGATGGAGAAGTGTTTGTTGGATCTGCAGAGGTAGCAGTCTCTCATCCTACGTCCTTCCTGTTCTGCTGCTGCAAGCAGCATTCCATATTCTTGATCTCATCCTCAAGACTCTCTGGAAATGCCTGAGAAAGGCCAAGCATGTCCCTTGTGGTGTACGCAGCACTCTACGCTTTCATAAATCAGACAGTATATCTTCTATTCATCCCACTTTTGAAACCAATGGACTCTCTTTTGCTCCTTATATGGCTCTTTTAGGTGGCATGCTATCCTTAAAAGAAATGATTGCCATTGTCACACTAGTTGGAAGATTGTTTGCGACATTTCAGGTTTACCATTTTTATAGAAGTTCCTGCCACTGGTGATATAATACCAGCTGATACTATAGGTAACTCATCTTTAGCTGATTCAACCTGTCAGTGCTGTCACAATATAATTGATATAAAAAGCTTCTCATTATAGCTCCTGCTTAAATCTTCTGATTATTTCTTTAATTTGGGCCTCAACGATATTCAGTTCAGCTCAAGTCTGACCTGAGAATGTTGCTGAATTCAATGGGTGAGAAGGAACTGAACTAATTCTGTGTGGATTATAATAGTGAAATTGTCTTTTAAGTGTCCCTGATGGGATGGAGAACAGTCTGCCAACTACACCTGACCAATTATTGAGGCCAAAAATGTGATCTGAGATTTAAGGCAGCAGTGCTAACCACTGTGCCACCCTGCCTCAAACAACAAATGACACAGACCGATATTTTATTTTGCCATTTATTTTGCCAAGTGCCTTTGTTCTGTTATACGTGTACCTTTTGTGAAAGTGTTTATTTGATATTTGGACTTCAGTCTTGACACATTATACACTTCATGTCAAAATTGTGTCATTAGTACTATAAAATGAAAAAAGTTAGTTTTAGGTATGTGTTCAATATTTTTTGTTTCACATTTCCTGTCATCCTACATTTACATAGATCATTGTAGACACGGAACACACATGAAATGCATGTGTTCCAAATAATGATATATTATTTACCCTATACAATTCCAGGCACCTCACATGCAGCTAAAGAGCCTTGAGCTGGGAGAACTCCCCAACCCGAGTTCAGCTGTGACGGTTGGGGGGATGGGACAGCATACTGCTTGCTGCTTGTGCTGATCGACACATTTACAAAACAAAAAGACGCTGATGGAGAGGTGTGAAGGAATTTTAGGTGGCCCAGGATTGCAAGTTTTTTCGTAGGCTTCAGTGATTCTAGTGTTAAAGTTTGTTGACCAGGCACTGCATGACTAAATGTGCAAGTATTCAGCCCACACCTCAGTCCTTTATATTGACCCAGTGCACAGCCGGGGGAACTAGAAGATCTATTTGTGCTACTTTGTACCAGCACCTCCCTGTTTGAGCTCAGGAGTATCTGCAGATAATGCATGCATACTGGAACACACAGAGAGCCAATGATATCTACCAAAAGTAAGCTACGACAGAATATTACCTGAGACTTCAGTAGATCTGTAGAAAGCATAATAATTTTTAAATACTACATACTCAGCCATCTTCTTACTTTAAGGGGACAATAACCATTTGATGAGAACTGAGGCAGATATGTCAGGCTTAGATGAGTGGGTTCAAAGTAAATAAAACTAAATCAAGATACTTTCTGTCTCTGCATTATCCAGTTCTGGATCAAGAATCACAGAAAGTGGGAACCAAACTTTGATGAGGTGGCCAATCTGTTGTAGGACACGATGAAACACAAAATCACACTCACTCATGCGGTTTAGATTCACTAAATAAACTAACATGCGCATTTTGTGAATATGGGTATATAAAAGAGGAACCTGGAGGAAAACCAATACAGACATGGGGATAACATGCAAACTTCACACAGACAACAGGCTGTTGAGGGACTGGAATCCATGACACTGGATCCATGATGGAGCAATCACTGCACTACTGTGCTGCCCAAGGTTAAAACTCTAAACCATTATTACAATTTTAGTTTAAACAATTAGTTTGAATAATTTTACACACAAAAGGATCCTATTAAATTTAAATAAACAAGGCACATATTCTACCATAATAATATTCATTTTCTGCAGTACAAATCATGTTGGGATTTTTTAAGTACTGCAAGGATATACAGCATGGCAGAGTCACTCTTCATATCACTGCCTTTGTAGTTCTATTTACTTGTTACATGGACTAAAGCCTTGGACCTTGATATGCCAGAGTCTAAATTAAATTAAATATATTTGGGAGCAAGTGTAGTTATTTCCATTAGAGCAAACTGTAAACAAAAAATAAGAAGAAACTGGGGCAGAAACTTGCATTTATTTGGAAATATTAAGATATTAATATTGTCAAGGTTGTAGTTCTTGACATTTTAAAATCTGTTTTCATTTAGAATATTTTTGTCTTTGCAGTCATTGTATAAAAATGTATTACCAAGTTACAAAAAAGGGGGGCATTGACAAATGAATGCTGAAAAGTTGCCCAATATTTTCAGAAAGCTGGATCCAAATGATAAAAAGAAGCCCATTAATAACTGATTAAATAACAGTTTCATCAGGGGAATGACAATTTTCAATATGGAGTAAAAGGCACACTGATGCATTTCAAAGATGATGGTCCTGTTTATTTGTGGCTATGTACAGTGTAAGCTTCAGCTCATAATAATACAGTACATGTAAAATTAAGGAGCATACTAATAAGTTTATAATGTGCCTCAACCAAAATAAAAAAGCAATGGAAGAATTACTGCCATCAACTATTGAATACTGTCTTATTTTCCTACATGGTGCTTGAATTATCTTGTGCATTGGTACTTGGAAAGTATCACTGTTTATTTTGTTGAGTCTATAAATTACATTACAAATACTTTAGTGTTACACCATATCTTTCCTTGTGCCCACCACCTCAGTAATACAAAATCATAACATTTATTTCTAAAATGAAACTCACACCTTAATTTTTAGAATCATCCCAACAAAACAAGTTAAAAACTAAATTGTTATTAATTGGAACAGATACATTAAAAATGTCAGGTATCAGATTACTGTTTTTTAAAGAGAAAAACCAACAGATCCGGATCCAAATTTGCATAATAATTAGACATTTTTCAAATTTACTTTGAAAAAGAGTTACCATAGAGCTTTAGTCACACCATACATATAACAATACACTTCAGAAGTTTCAGTCACAGTATACGTACATAATTAAGGAAACGTTAGAGATATAAGCACAGCCTTCAAGACAACTTAATCTTTTTTGTTGCACAGCCTTAAAAATAATATTGGACTCTCAGGCATCATCCTTATGTGATTTAATTTATATATATATCAAATTGATTTCAGTTTGTACGTAAATGTGACAACAGCACTCTGTTATTATCTTCACAAGTGCTCTGTGTTCAATTCAAAAAGTCAGTCCTATGAGGCTTTAGTTTCCTGTTTATGATGAGCACTGATTATTCAGGAAGGATGTATTTCACAATAGTTTAGCAAAAAAGCATAGTTTTTGCACACTTTAAGCATACAACTGAATAACTGACATCTGGATTTTACAATACAAGTAACCTCAGATTTGTTTTTCTTTTTTCCATGGAAGTTTATCATATTGTTTGCCGTTATACCACATCGACCATTATTGGCTTCTATTATATCAAACTTTTCACTCCGTTCTGCATGAAAACATTTTTTTCTCTGTCACAACTACAAATTACATACAGTATGTAACATATTTTTAAAAAATGTCAATTTTGGGTGGAGTATTGCTTTAAGGAGCTTTGCTGTGCTCCATTGGTACTTCGTTATAAATAAAGGGACCTTTGAATCATCAATAGCTTTGGCTGAGTATTTAATAAAGAGACAATCCCTCCAATATACTTTGTTTCTCAATATATAAGCTCATTTCTCTGTAAATGCATTAATCTATATGGGAATGTCAGTTCATGTAAAAATAATATGATAAAATCATTGTTAGCTAGTAACAATGCGTAGAGACACTAGATGCAAGTTATATTAGGAGCATGCTCAGACATCACAATGGTGTCTATAATTTTAAGATTTAGAAGATACATCATAATTAATAAAGAAATAGTCTATTCTTGAGTAGCAATGGTGCACTGGCAAAAAAGGAATACTGCCTTAAATATGAATGGAACTTTTACAGGTTGTGTAAGAGAAATTATTTTGTAATGCTTCAGCAATATAAACTTTTAATACTAGAATCCATGAAGCCTGAAAAAATGTTCATGGTCCCAGACCACCTTACTTTCCCTTACAGCTCACCAATGGTTGGTGTAAATGTAATAAACTATTGTTTATTACCTCAATAGACATTGCAGTGTCTGTGTGTTCAACAAGATACCAAGAAGAAATGACTCACCCATGTTTGTGTGTCTGCTTTTTATCCTTTCAGTGCTAACTTTTACAAGTACCATAATTTACACCAACTGTTACAGACTCAATTCAAATGAATGTTTTTATTATAATAATAATAATAATAGCAGCTCACTACTCAAAGCGCTCCATGAAGGGTGGACTTGGGACTCAAACCCATGACCTCCTTGGCTAAGAGGCAGCTGCTCAACGTTCTGCACCACCTGTGCAGGACTGCAAGACTGCTGTGTTTCCACTATGATACATGCTTGTCTATGCTATGTAACCAGCTGAAAATGAAACGCGCAAACACACATATGCTTGCAGACATCTTTATTTCATACCGACTGATATGACTTCCATTTTTACACATTTACAGAAACATATCATTTGAACCATTTTTTTTATTCAGTTGTACTTTTGAATAAAAGCACATTTGTTTTGATATACTTTTCATGAAAGTATTTATTTGATATTTGGACTTCAGTTTTTACATATTCTACACTGCATGTCAACATTATGTCATTATTACTATAACATATGAAAATGTATTTTGTTTTAGCTATGTGTACAAGTTTTGTTGCATTACATCTCTTATGTCATCCTTCATTTACACAGATCGCTGTAGACACAGAACACACACAAAATGTATTGTATTTCAAATAATGATATATCACCTATATATACAATTCTCTACAACTCATTGCCAGATAAAAACATCAACAGAGACTTAAGCTGTGTGAATTTTGCTACATGATGACTTCAGCTGGTTGAATGGAAGATGGGTGTGTGCAGGTTGCATGCTGCTAACTGACACATTTGCAATACAAAAGCTTAATGGTAGGCAATCAGCGCAATCCCAAAGAGCTGCAAGGAAAGTTAAGGTGCTTCAGGACAATAGAAAATTTTGCGGGTTTTAGGGATGATAGTGTAAAGTTCTTGAGTTGTTTTAGAAAATACCATTCCAGGGCACAGCAGCTTCCCTTGAATACTGTAAGGGCCATGAATCTATCAAATATCTAATTAGAAGTTGTCTTAGAAATTCCATCTCGGTATAGGCCTACATTATTTTTGGGGTCTTGTTCAGAAAGCGGACGCCACTGGAGACGGCCGTCCCCCTTGCGCAAACACTTACCTTAACATTAGGGACCTATTTTATTGACCTTAAGTCACTATTTTAGGGCTAAAATGATAACAGAAATGTGAAACCTACTTGTATACCTACAGTAATCTTAATTATTGTGAAACAACCAAGTAGTGTCCGTGTGAAACAACCAAGTGGTGTCTGTTTTCTGAACAAGAGCCGATTTTTGTGTGATTATTAGGTTAATTTAATTAAGGTCTTGTGTAATCATATTAGCCTTGTCTAATAAAAAATAAAAAAAAAAAAAACATTGGCATAAGGGCAAATGTGGCATAAAAGAGACAAATACTGTAGATAGATAGACTATATTGCCAAAAGTATTGGCACACCTGCCTCACATGAACTTTAATGACATCCCATTCTCAAAACATAGGCTTTAATATGGAGCTGGCCTACCCTTTGCAGCTATAACAGCTTAAATTCTTCTGGGAAGGCTTTCCACGAGGTGTAGGAGTGTGTTTATGGGAATTTTTGACCATTCTTCCAGGAGAGCATTTGTGAGGTCAGGTACTGATGTTGGACAAGAAGGCCTGGCTCGCAGTCTCCACTCTAATTCATCTCAAAGTTGTTCTGTCAGGTTGAGGTCAGGGCTTTGTGCGGGCCAGTCATATTCCTCCACAGCAAACTCACTCATCCATTTCTTTATAGACCTTGCTTTGTGCACTGGTCACAGTCATGTTGGAGTATGAAATTGTCCAAAATAGCTTTATATGCTGAAGAATTAAGAGTTCCTTTCACTGGAACTAAGGGGCTAAGCTCAACCCCTGATAAACAACCCCACACCATAATCCCCCCTCCACCAAAATTTACACTTGGCACAATGCATTCAGTTAAGTACCATTCTCCTGGCAACCGCCAAACCAAGACACGTCCATCTTCGCCAGACAAAGAAGTGTGATTTGTCACACCAGAGGACATGTCTTCACTGCTCTAGAGACCAGTGGAAGGGTGCTTTACACCACTGCATCTGACACTTTGCATTGCACTTGGTGATGTGAGGCTTGGATGCAGCTACTCAGCCATGGAAACCCATTCCATGAACCTCTCTATGTACTGTTCTTGAGCTAATTTGGAGGCCATGCAAAGTTTGGAGGTCTGTAGCTATTGACTCTACAAAAAGTTGCTGACTTCTGCACACTGTGCGCCTCAGAATATGCTGTCCCTGCTCTGTGATATTACGTGGCCTACCACTTTGTGGCTGAGTTGCTGTTGTTCCCAATTGCTTCCACTTTGTTATAATACCATTAACAGTTGGCCGAGGGATATTTAGTAGTGAGGAAATTTCACAAATAGACTTATTGCACAGGTGGCATCCTATCACGGTACCATGCTTGAATTCACTGAGCTCCTGAGAGTGACCCATTCTTTCACAAATGTTTGTAGAAGCAGTCTGCATACCTAGGTGCTTGATTTTTATACACCTGTGGCAATGGAAGTGATTGGAACACCTGAATTCAATGATTCAATGATAATATTAATTAGTGCCTGAACTTTTGTTATAACATTTTCCTACATTTGATGAATATACTGTATATTATCCAGGAATTAATTCAGTTTTCTTCATTGTCCCCAAAACCATAACACAACTCTCTTCAGGGACAGATGTCTTAATAGTTACAAAGGGGATTGCTTTCTGAAACAAAACTCTATTATCTCTGGCTGTCTTACTCTGGTTACATAGGAAGACTTGGTTCATCCTATCCTTTTTTAGTTTAGGCCGATTCTTCATATTTAAATAGTTCTCCTGCAGGATTGCTATATCTGCTTAGATAACCTTTTTAGAATATTTAAATGTAATGAAATAGGGCATTTTGTTGTGTTTTGTAGGAATTTTTTGAGTGTTTCAGCTGCTTTGCCCTACAATGTCTTTGAATGGAAGTGTGAGCATGAAATAAGGTGGATATGGCTAACTGTCTCTCAGAATCTTTTGAAACTGAATTAAGCATGCTGCACACATCTTTATCCTTACATTTATATTACTTTGATTTAAAAATAAACACTATAAAACACTTGGGGAAAAAAAAATATTTATAGAAAACCCAGAAATTATTCCTGTTCAATTTTATCAAACAGCATTTTTGTTTATTGCTTGTTCATCAAGTGAAGTCCATTTTAATATGGCATTTCTTTTTAGCCAGTTATTGTAGAAGGCTAAATATGGGATGACATGAACCCTTAATACTCAGAGACATACAAATCCCTTTTACAGTCATCTGGAACAGAACTCATGCATTTACGATGAGGCTACTTTGTCTCCTTATGTAACCCAGGTTTACTGGTCAGCCAGTGGTATGCAGCATATTTCATTTAATCATCCCAGCCAGTGAAGCGATAAGATGGATATATTCAATCTTACTGGACTATTGATAGCAGGCCCCTGCTAGGGCTCTGATAAGGCGCCTATTTCAATGAGTGGAGATGCAGTGCTGAAATTACCAGGCAAAGCCTAGTTGAACTCAAGCTGTGTGTCTGCATGTTTTCTCACTTGGAACATTTTATTTTTGGAGGCAAAGTTTCTTTGCTGGTAGGAATAATATGCATATTTGTAATCAAAAATTACAGAATGTGTTGAGCATTATCTCCCTGTACCGTTCAAAGCGTTAGAAAGTTTCTATTACATCTGCCTTTTGATTGGCAACAAGTTTCCATTTTAACTGCTAAAAATTCTGTTACATATTGTACATAGTTAAACTGTTTGCTTCTTCACAGTGATAAAAGCACTGCTACAGTATATACTGCAGGTGGCTAATAAGAATAGTTTCTTCAGTATTCCATTTATAGAGTACTATCATTATAATGATTACATAAAAACTATCCATACAAGAGCTAATACTGTAAGTGGATGGAAATATTCCTGGTTCTATGTGACACCTAAATAACCTAAAAAATGCAACAAGCTGTCAACCCAGTCAGAGGAAAAGGAAAACTTAATAATCATTTCAATCATCAAAAAAAAAAAAAAAAGAGGCTCACAGTGATATGATTGAGGCTCATTAGACTAACACAACATCGACTTTCAAAATAAAGGCAAAAATTAAAATCACTAAAGGTTACTGCTGAAAGTGTAACTAATCATACAAGTAACTGAAATAATATTTTGCTTATGTTCAGCATAAGAAATATGTAATGAAATAAATACAGAACAATCTTTTAATTTCACCAGAAAATTAGAGCTGTATTATGTCCCAGTGGTTAGCCTTACTGTCTCACAGTGCTACAAATCTGGATGGACACAGTCAAGGTGGAGTATTGCATGCTTTCTTTGCATTCATAAAGATTTCCAAGACACAAATCTGTGAAAGTTACTGTCATTAGCACCTCAAAACTGACTTGTTCTAAGAAAACGTGAGCTTGTCTAAATGTGACCTTCTTTAGACTGGTGGCCCACCTATGATCAACTCATGCCTTGTGTAAAATACTATTGAAACAAGCTCTAGTTTCTCATGATCTAATGATGTAAAAATGGACTTAAAAATGAATGGAAGCAAGTTCACAATAATGCTCCAACAAAAAAGTATTTAAGTGCACAAAAAATCATTAGTACAAGAAGCATTTAATATACAGAGGATGAAGAGTTACCCAGTATACAATAAATTCAGTGATGGAGATCAGTTAATTGTTCAATAATAAGGGTTCTTACCAATCTCATAATTGAACTTTCAGTGTACCTTGTGAATCTGCTAGTAAGGTTATTATCAACATTTAACGATAAATAACAATGTTCGAATCTATTAAGAAAAGTATTCAAATGAAGTAAGAATGTCATTACTATAGTTTTAATTATGATAATTGTGATTCTCAAAAATTTAACCAATGATCCAAAGTTACCTTTAGACAGCATGTTAACAAAATTATGGAATCTAACAAAGCTTGAATGTTAAGTAACTTCAAAAGTATACTTTTTGCATGATACGCTAGGTAAAATGAAACAAGAGTCAACAGTTATTAGCTAGAATTTGCAAAAATTCATCCACACTTCTGCATTCAGCAAATCAATGATAGTTAATCATGGTAATCAAAAATGTTTGACACTGTGGAAAAGCACTTTTAAATTTTATCTCTGAAGCCTTGCAATGGTCTAGTAACCACTGGGCAATTCTTATGAGACAATAACATTTCGAGCTTATACAGCCTTTGTAAAATCATTAAGACTGGATAGCCAAGGGGCAAAATTAAATTCAGTTTTCAGCAGGAACCACTTATGCAATGCTATGCCATATTTGAAGGCTGTGCTTCTTAAAGATAATGAAAATATGTTTATTTCAATTTGCTTTATTCCTATACTTTTGTTAACATGTCCTAATTATAACCTGTTTAACTATATCTCAACAGGGAAACTTATTCAACGCTGCTTGAAATGTACTAAAACTGCTCTTTAAAGCCCAGGAGCCCAAAACGCATTTACTTAAATCACCCTGTTAGCCCCTGACTCAAAGATGTATGGATTGTAGCTGATCTGTTTGTCTGCTACGCAGCTTTTCTCTCTTCATTAAAACCGTATTCCCCTTGATTGAGCCAGAAGTAATTTGAATATGTTCCCAAGTCTTTAGATTGTGCCAAAGAGTGGACACTTTATATCACTAGAAGATTGGAAAAAGCCACTTCCGCTGATTATGTGGACAAAGTCAGATATGTCTTTTACATGCTTTTGCCTCATTTCAATATCTCAGGGGTGGATTTTTTTTTCTCTTTTGGCTCCTCTTAATTTTTGTTATTGGAATCATTATAGAGAGAGAAAAAAACCCTCAACTATAAAATACAGATGTGCACATTATATGACACAGATTCACTGATATGCCAGATCCTGCATATTGTATGTGTTTTAAACCTCAACTGGAAGATTTTCTACCAAGAACATGATCCATACATTTGTTACTAACCCCTAAAGTATTAAAAGTACTTTGGCTGCTCCTACCTTTGGAATAAGGAAATCTTCACATGATGGTTTCATATGGAAGCAAATTCATTACCACAAAGTAATATAAGTAGTAATATTTTCTTTATGACTCAGAGTAACAGTCTGACATTCACACACCAGCTGGTAAAAGGTGATTTTGGGATTTGCTGGTAAGCAGAGATCAAACACTAAGTTTAAACAATCTAATTTTCCACCCAGCAAAACTTTTTGCAGGCAGAGGCGTAATGTACACCTTCAGAAAAGTAGTAGTTTAATTGTTCCCAATTGCATAAGTATAAAATAGAATTAAGCAGTTGCTCATTTCTTTATTTGAGAGTGATACTTGCCAGAATTTTGCTTGTCTCTTTGAGAAGAATACAAGAAACCAACAGACAGTTGATGGATCTGACAAACATGTTATTGATACAGATGGGATCACTCTGGGAATGAAGTGTGCATCTGTTCATTTATTCTAATGCATGTGACAGCTACCTCTGACTGCAGCTCTGGAGTAAACTGCTTTTGTATAAACAATGAAACAAAAATGGGGCCTAAAACTTAAGAGAAAGTAAATGTCTCCCAAAGCACTACCTGCTCTGCCATTATGTTTCAAGTAAGCTGCACCGAAGGTATGCTTTACCATGAGAAAATTGACATTCTGTATACAGTATGTATAAGTGAAAAACAAAACAAAACACCCCTGTATTGTGAAATGCCAGGTCAGAAAATAAATGGATGGAAAGTATGCCTCCAGGGCTAATCAATTCACACCTAAAAGTTGGTCATATATAAAAGTGCTGCCTGATCCTTTTGATTTTAACTTAAGGGGAGATTTCCTTACCTTGTAAAATTAATGGATGAAGAATTCTATAAAATAACTTTAAGAGAAACTGCTGATATATGCCTTGCATGCTTTGAACATTATATACTGACATGCATATTATAATATAGAGTATATATACATACTGTATATTGTGGCAGATGACCAGGGACCTTGCCCCACCGGGATGCCTGGAACAAGGAAGGACCAGAAGAGGGTCAATATATTCCCCTGGATGTAAGAGGCCAGCCCCCCTGGATTCCATCAGGGAGTGCCTGGATGGTTCCTATGCCATGGACTGCAGCACTTCTGCCACACCAAGAAGTGCTGCCGGAACAGGAACCAGATACGCACGGAGTGCTTCCGGGTGCAAGGGCAGCACTTCCACCATACCAGGAAGTGATGCTGGAAGATTCATCAAGGAGCAACTGGAGCACATCCGGGTGTGCCATAAAAAGGTCCCCCTCACTCCATTCGGGAGCTGGAGTCGGGTGGAAGAGGACGAAGCTTATGAGGACTGCAGTAGAGGCAACAGAAGAAAGGAAAGGTCTGTGAGCATTGTGGCTAATTGTGCACTCTGATAGTGTGTTGAGGAATAAAACATGTGGTTTGGACATCTGGCTGTCTCAGTGTCTGTCTGTGTCTAGGGCATCTTTCACTATATATATATATATA
>JANRMT010062806.1:30589296-30607384 GCA_026402145.1 Polypterus bichir lapradei
TTAATTCTGTGACTGACATTTCCATTCCAAACAACAAGCTTTCAAACTATTTCAGTCAAACCTGACGATTATTTCATGCATTGTTAAAGCTTAAATGACACATGTAGCACGTGCCTGTTATTCACACAGCATAGTCTTTATTGTTTATATAGTTGTGTTTGGCTGAAGCAAACTCCAAGATAATACCAGAATTAGCAGCTGTATTTAGTGCAACTGAAATAAGACAAGAACTTCTATTGAGTCAGATGTGAAGAACATGAAAGGTGCTGCTTTTCCCTTACTACAGTGCCAATCCCACACCTCTTCATGTTCAGTTCCACTCAATAAAAATACTCTAATCACAAGCATTTTTTCTTGTTTGCATAGTGTTCACTTACCCAAGACACGGCATGGAGAGTTTTAATTCAAGGTAATAACGGCTGCACGAAAGAGTAAGGAATATATGAGTGCTCTTAACACCCTTGTGGAGTTCTGCCACCACTCACTAGCTTTCTTTCTCTATTATATACAATTTAGCAGCTTCCATCTGAACTACATCTTAATTTTGTACTCTACTATTGATTTAGGGGCAGAAATGTCATGGTTTGACACCAAGCAGGACCAAATAGCTAGGGGACGGATTAAGAAAAATGACCTGTTAATCTAAAAAAAAAAAAAAAAAAAAAAAAAAACAACAAAAATAGAAAACGTACTTTCTCCAACTTAAAGTCAATATTTTTATTTCTTCAACAATCTAGAACAAAAAATGTTTTTGTACATTTCTGCATTTTAACTCAGACAATACCAAGTATTAATTGCTATATGTTAATCCACCATAGAGGGTTTGCACAGTTCTTTACATTTAAATTTGTGTTGTGTAACCTGCATTAAACTGATAAAAAACAATGTGTAAAAAACGCTAAAAATGAGGAATAAAATTCAGTTGGAAAATACAATAAAAAGCATGCAATTTCAGATGTCCCTACTGTACCTTTCTGAAAGAAAAATCAAACAAATTAAGAAATATTTACAATATTAGGAAGTCAAACTTGGGTTTATAAGAAACATTCACAAGGATGCAAAAACACTTCAATATAAAACATTTTAGTCGGCAAAATGAAGCATATACTGTATTTTGCATAACAAGAATAGCACAGCTCTTTTAAGGTAAAAATGAATCAAATGTTTCTAAAGGATATTTTTGTCTATTTTGAATATGGGAAAAGTGTCTGAATCATGCATAGATTCACCTCACTCCTAAGCATTTAAGTGTATGAAGGCATTTCAAGTAGGAAGGGGTTTTACTTTCTAAAAGTTTTTGGTAATGTGGGATGATCTGATAAATCTACAATTATACAGATCTGTGAATGGAAAATTTGACCTGCTCTCAGGGTAATCCTGTGTCTAGAGAAATGAGTAAACTTGTTAAACAAAACTATGAATTTGAATGTTACAAAAAAAACTGAAATATTTCAGAAAAGAAAAGTCAATTGGAGCACCTCATTCAAGCCCCTAAGTAATCATGTCTTGCATGTTTTTGTCTTTGGATACAAAACACATAAGAAATGTGGAAAGGGTGCAGATATACCAGAGGATGCTCATGTTGAACCAATTTGGATTTGCCAGTTTGACTAACATGCAGGTTTTTGGTAGGTAGGAAGAAGAGCAGAATATCTAATAACCTATCCAGCCATTTTCAAACCTGTCTTGGCCAATTTCCATGTCACAGGAAACAAAAGAATATCATGACAGCTTAAGGGCACGAGTTCAATACAGAGCACAGTCACATACACACAAATGTTATCAGTTAGCTTAAAATGTGTGTCTTTGGGTGCAGGAGGAAATCTACATACGCATGTGAAAAACCTGCAAATTCCACAAGAAGACTGCAATTGCAATACAGAGACAGTGTTAATAACTACACAGCTGTGCCACTTGAAGACCAGAATACCTACGCTAAAACACTAAGTCTTAACACTCTGTTTTCATGGCAAATGTCTTGTCCTATTTCTTTTAGAAAAGGCATGCATTCACAGGGACTAGCACTGCAAGTATTTTAAAAATTAGCTGTGCTCAGAAGAGGCTGCTTGTTCTATTGACTGCCCCAAGACTGAAAAAGTCTATCATGCTAAGGGAGTATGACTTTAAAGATGGAAGGGCACACCGGAGGTTTGTGGATGCCAAATAAAAAAAAAATAAAAAAAAATAAAAATAACTATTGACATTTATTTGAAAAGACATAACAAAGCTAGATACATTATTAGCATATCCCTCAGGTTAACAAAAAGTTAGAATAAGTTGAAAATAATAGAAGCATGGTTGGAGGTAAAAAAAATAAAAGCTAGTGATGAAAACATGGGACTATCCAACACAATGTTCTCAGTTCAGGTTCTTCACAAACTTACAGAGCCCAACTAGAGCAAGCTTCTTATTCTCCATAAGTTTCAACTATAAAATTACTATTTGTGGCTATATAGAGCATATTGATGCAATAGTTACCTCTGCCACTACAAGGCGCCAATTTTGGATTTGAATTCCAGCCCAGTTGCTACTTGAGTTATGTTTACACTCTCATCGAGTTCCCATTTGTTCTCCCTAGATATTCAGATTCTCTTCCACATTCCAAATATGTTCATTTAAGGCTATTTACATAGAAAGTTTATTTGTCCCCAAGGAGAAATTAAAACTTTGCAGCTCAACAAAAAAAATTACATTCTTCTGATGCACTGAAGCTCTGTTTACAATATGGTACACAAAACTGATATTCAAATGGATTTGTAAGTTAAGGAATAGCTGCAGTCATGACAATCCATGTCAATGTCAGAGTGAAGAGTTTGGTGATGAAAGAGAGCTCCTCGTGATGAAAGTATGGGTTAAAAGGGAAGCAATCTTTCAAGTACTTAGGCTGAAGTGAAGAGGACCTAAAGTGAGGCCAGCAGTAGTGTTGTTTTGTATTCCACACTGTGAATATTTATATAAATATTGATATAGTAAGGCAACAGATAAATGAATCTAAGGCAGAATTAAACTAAATTATAATAATAAAACTATGCATTAAGGCATAGTGAAGCAACAATGCTTGAAGGTTTAGTTTGCTGGTAAAATTTGTATGAAAATGTTGCGGAGAGATGGAAAAAAGGGTGTATGCATACATTATAGTAAAGTATGTAGGCTCTTTTTTATCATCTGCAACCAAGGCACATGTAAATTTCAGCCCCAGGTGCTCTTCTCTATTGTTGTGGTGTAAACATTTCCATGTCTGAAGTATCTTTCTGTCTCCAGAGACTCCTTTCAGAAGATTCCAGTATAACTCAAAACGCAAATTCAATTTCTGTGGATAGCTGATTAGAGGTTTGAGGTAGTCAAGCTGTGACTGAGGTAATAATAAAGAGGCTATTCCCAAATGATGGCAGAGGAAAACTTCATGATAAGTTGGGACTTTCTGATAATATTACTCTGAGTGAAAAAGCTCAAAGTAAGACAATGTTTCTAATGGTAATGACATATGAATTTTGAGTCATTTTAATGTCTTGTAAAATGTTATGCTGTACATTTAAATATGTGAATATATCTGATGATGTCTATTCTAAATAAGTAATATATCATTCATTTTCTAATAATCCAAAATAACTTAAAATTAAAAAAAAATGTTTTTCAAATTGATTTTAGGATATTTGAAATGCAATGATTGTGGATATTAATGTCATATTTGAGTATGCTTAATAAACCTATGAGTACTAACATCTCCCCAAATAAAGTATTAGTTGGAACAGGAACTGACACAGTTTAAAGATATTTAGAACAGAAAAAAACATTTAAAAATGTTAGACAGACCAAACTTTATTTATCCCATTAAATATTGAAATATTATAACAAACAGCAATCATCCTCCTCAAACATACACATTTAGTACAAAAACACACACACACTAACTTGGCTAAAAATAAGAGACCAAAGTCATAGTGACATTATGACAACATATTGCCATAGATATGAACGAGCCCCAGTAACAGATCTTGACACACTTATATTGTAGTAAACAATTTATTGGTTAAAAGTAAACTATCATAGAGTGTCCCTGAGAGGACATACAGAATTGTTCATAATGGTCACCAGATTATATTCATACCTCCAACATGCAGTGGGTCCACCTCTCCATCTTCTACTAGTTGACTGTGCCTGGTACATCTTTTCATGGTAGGTGTCTATGAGAAATTCTATCTACATGCCCAAACCATATTAACTTCCACACAGAGACACGGAAGTTCCAATTAGTTTTTGCCAAATGTTCAAGCTCCTCACCCCATGAAGGAGTGTGGGCACAGCAACCTTTCGCAGGAACTTTATTTCTGCTGACTGTAATATGATCTCATTCTTTCAGTCACAACACAGAGTTTGTGACCATAGGTAAGGATGGAGATAATTAATCGAAAGCTTCATCCAAGGACTTGGTTCCGGCTTTAGAAGTACTGGACAAACAATGTGCTAATGGGGAAGTTAAATACTCACATTGAAAGGACAAGCAAGTATACAAACATTAAAAATCTGGTACTGAAAGGACTGTAACCAGAATAGATCCCCAGAATACACTGCCATAAGGTTTTTTAAAGTCTAGAAAGCACATGTAGACTAGAGTCCCATGAACCCTCAATTATCGGTGCAATAAAAAAAAAAACAGCACACTGTTCCATGATCAGGTTTGTTTCCTGCCTTGCACCTTGTGTTGGCTGGGATTGGCTCTAGCAGAACCCTGTGACCCTGTAGTTAGGATGTAGCGGGTTGGATAATGGATGGATGGATGGATTACAAGTATATATTTATGAAGTGTGGAAAGCGTACCCCCAAACACAGACAGACCAACACCAGGATGTCCAAAACATACTTCTTTTTATTAAGTATTCGAGCACCACAATGTCTTCAAGCACCAACTCTTCTTTTTTTCTTCTTCTTCTTCCTCTTTCTCTTTCTCTTTCCTTGACCTCCTGTCCTCCTCACAAGCTTCGTCTCCTTCCTCCCAACTCTGGCTCATCTACTGGAGGGAGGCTTCCCCTTTTATTATGACCCGGATGAGCCCCAGGTGCTCCCCTTGACGTCACTTCCTGGTGTGGCGGAAGTGTCAGGAAAGCACCTGGAAGCACTCCAGGTGTCCTCGTAATTACTTCCAGCAGCACTTCCTGGTGTGGCGGAAGTGCTGACATCCAGGCTTCTCTAATTGTCCGGGCGCCCCCTGGCGGTGGCCACGTCCTCTCATACAGAGCGTCCCAGCTCCGTCCCTGTGGCCCCCAAATAGTCCCGGGCGGCTGCCCTCTCAAGGCCGAGGAGAAGTATTGTCCAACCCGGGGACTATCCAGGCGTCCCGGCCGGGCAGTATCCCCGGTCATCTGTGACAGAAGTTATAACAATGAATTATTAAACATAAGAATATGAATTGAATATAACTAAAAGGTTAACTAAATGTTGTTTTAAGCTTAGGCACATGAGGCTTTTACCTCATTTTAGAGGAGCCCCCAAGATAGTTGCTATGGGTAAAATGAAGTAGGTGAGTAACAAACACCCGTCTAGAAAGTGGGAATAAAATAATGGGAAAGCCCAAACACCCTTCCTATGAAGAAGTGCTAAAATCAATAAAAGAGTCTGCAGAACATCCCATTTATAAGGCAATATTCAGATTAATGGGAGAGTCAAAGGGAGTCAGAAAACACTGGTGGCACTCATTGATTGGATGAAGTTATGCATATTAAGAGTCAGATGATGTGATGTATTGAATGAGGTAATGTAACAGAAAAGTATAAAGGCAGTTGAATTGTTTTATTGATTGCTCACTCCATGAACTGAGACATTTGTCATACCAATGTACAAATAAAGAATTCTTTTGCATTTTCATTTGGTCTCCTTGAATGACTTCTTTGAAAACAGAGGAATGTTTTTCCACTACAATGTCAACTAAAACATCCTAAGGCTGCCACAATGACAGGTATCAGCAGCCTTTTAACCACAGCACCTTGCAGTAGTGAAGTTTTCATTTGGGGTCAATTCAAACTCGATGTCCCTGACCTTTCCCAAAATACATAAAGTTAAACATATTCTGAACAGAGGAATCCATTAGTCATTCCAGTGTACTCTTTTGACTCTACTTACTTGAGTTTCCATGTCTACTCCATTCGTCTGATCTTAGTCCATGGCAAGTGATGATCAGTCAAAGGCTCAAAAGCTCAGTTTATTCCAACATCCAGAACATAAAGAACCTGACCAAAAGATACATCTACAAGGCTGATCACTTGCCAAAGATGCTCTGGTAACAGTTACACTAAGAATCAATATGTCTTTGAACAAACTGTTCATTATTGATAAGTTTTGTGTAGCACAGACATCCAGTAACAATTTACTACTTCAGCAGTATTTTAGTTTAACTCTGACTGGACAAGTCATTTCTCCCAATCATGCCCCTGTAGGATTCTCTGTCATTCCCCATATGAGTGCTGAAGTCTCCCAGTAACTAGATGTCATTCTTTTGAGCACCAAATCCAATATCTGTAAAAAGTGTGAATACTTCTTTGGTGCATACACTTCGAAACAGTCCAAACTTTTTCTCTTTGCACTCAAATTCACATTCAGCCAATCTTTACTGTATCAGAACAAACTGAAACTATATGGCACCCAGCCAGGAGCTTCTTAGTATCCCCACATACTGTATACCCAAGAACTCTACAAGAGGAAAATTCCTGAGAAGAAACCAGATCAATTTTAATAGAGAACTGTGTTTCAAGAACACAAGCTGTGCATAGCTATGGATCTGACTACAGTATATCTAGTCAATATGTTTTAACTAAATAAATTAGTTGCAGCTCCTGCCCCAAAAATAAGTTACTCTGCCAATCTCAAGGGTCAGTTTACACTGCCAAAGTGTAGCATCTCATGATCCATACAATTCAGGTCTGTCCCTTAACTGGCATTGCACATGACACCTGCCTTGTGCCTACATTTTAGGTCCATAGAGCTTTTCTGAGTCAAGCCTGATCAAGTTATGTGGGTCATCTGCTCAAAGGGAAATTGCTGGTGAACAACTGGCCCCTGGCTTATCTCTAAAGGTAAATTCCAATATCCCTATTCTGAACAAATTTCCATTGCATTTAAAAGGAACATTCATGTGCGTGATTTATTGATTATTTTTTCTTCCCCTCCCATCATTTCTATGTAGTTGGGAGATATAGTGGAACAAAAGCAGCATTTGGATCTCATGTTATTTTCTTTGATAGAATTGATTTTGTTACAGGAATTTTTTTGCTAAAGAGTTTTCATTTTCTGCTTTATCTGTGTAGATATTCATTTGTAATTAACACATACTAAAATGTTTATATATTGGCCTTTTATGTTTTTTCTACATTTTTAATTCAGCAGAACAAGGCTGTCAGCATCAGTAGGTGACTAGAGTGTATTAATTAAAAGATTTTGCTGATGTAGTCCACTGCACAGCCAGATAAAGCTTTGTAAGTTAGCAACAGGATTCTGGATTCAATCCTAGAAGACACAGGGAGCCAGTGGAAATTCGGCAGAACAGGCATTACAGTATGTGAAGGAGCTCCTGCATTATGATTAGACGGAGCACATGCCAAGACAGAGTTGCAAAAATGAGTCCAGGATGTGAATAAAGCAGGTTTAACAAGGTTCAAGTAAAGTGAGTCTGATACAAGATGAGCTCTTGCATTCAAAAGCCAGGTCAAAGGAAAGAGTTCTCAACTGGTCAAGAGAGTTGCTTTTCCCTCTTAGTGCAGATCATAGAACCAGAATTTCCATCCCAGATGGCCATAAGAAAACAAAAAACCTTTTACGTACAACAAACCTCTCAAGATAGGAATAAGTGAACACTGGAAACTTTTTGCACTTTGTTTAAATTGCACAAACAAAGGAAAGGTCACAAATTATGCCACAGTTTCTCATGGTAGATGAAAGCAGTATTGTTACGGTTGATAATAAAAAAAAAAAAAAATTAAGCTGCTACTCAATTGATTTTGATTTTGTTGCAGTTCTCTTTTAAAATGCATTTTGCCAAGTGGCTTACAATTGTGGCCAATAGACACCAGTGCAAACAAGAAACAAAAGCCTTAAATATGTCATATAGTCAATTTCAAAAAGGCAAAGCACTCATCTACATAAAACATGACATTCTTATTCTAGTTGTATGCTTATAACAAACAGAAGGCAGAATTTTTTTTTTTTTTTATCACAGCTTATTCGCATTATTATTTCTAGGGGAAAACAATTCGATATCTTTCAAGTTCCAACTCCTTGCATCTCCGAAATGTACAATAGTCACTAACATTGCAAAGTTCAGTTATCATATTGAATATACAGTATTCAGGTTTTAATTAAAGTAGTTTGCTTATTTTTTTTAATCTATCCATAAAAACTAAATATTTTTTAATATAATTTTTACCCACCTGCACAATGTTGTTGTTGTTGAACAGTTTTCCATATTTTGAAAGAAAATAAATAAAATAAGTTTTCAGATTCAGCACCATACAGTACTGTGAGATGCCACAACAAAGTATTTTTACTACCCGGCAAAGAAGATTTACAGGCACATCTCTATGTGCTTAGATCTGACTTTTACCTGCATGCCCATTTCAGAGTTTGCTGGAGTCCATTTCACTTTGCATGCATTCAAGAAAGAATGTACATATGCATTTTTAAGAAGGCTCATGTGCACCCAGTGTCTCATAAATCATAAGGAATGTTCTGCTATACACTGTATTTGCAAAATTGTAATTTATTTTGCTCGGTATACATTTACATAGCTGGTAACATTTCATATTATTTAGTCAAGCAATCAACAATGTTATCACCCTGGATTTCCAATGCCATACAGCTGCTACATCAATGCTAAATCTATTTGTTAAACCATGCCCATTAGACAGAAATGCACACCAACTGTAAGCACACAAGCAAAAGATTTGAAAAAATAACTTCATAATTATTTGTATCCCTATTTTGAGTAGCAGGCATAAGCATCCAAATATAAATCTGAATGTTTTAAAAAATAACTATCAAGTGGAAAAAAAAGTATTGCCTCAGTGCTTGAACTAGCAAAGAACAGTATGTCAGCATCTCTGATATTCAAGGAGCCGGCTACCAATAAGCATGGCCCTCAGGGGAAAGGCTATTGAATGTGTAGTTAAGAAAGCAAGTGAAGCAGGCAGCCAGACTACTTTAAAAATAGTGGAGCCATGCAAAAAAATCAATATATTATTGTGAAAACAATTTGGACAAATACTTAATATAAAATGTGCACAATCTGTGAAGTTAATTAAGTATCAGCTGTGATGTGGACCTATTTTATTTGTTTTAAAAATGTTATTTCACATTTGCTCTGGTGTCCGTATTATGTCACTCAAAGAGACAGTTTAATGTATTTGCTAAATACAGAATCTTTTTACAAATGATCATAAAAAGCAAGTTAATGTTACAAACTACCAAACTTATTTAAAAAAAATGGATCCATTTCAGGAAAATGTTTATATGATTTGTCCCCATTTCAGCCTGTACAGTACACCAAAAATCTTAAATTTAAACAAGAGTCTTCAGGTTTTTGATATTCACAGTAAATACGTATATTACACTATTACTATTTACAAAAAAACATTGTACACTATAAGGAGAATAATAATACAGACGTATTAGTTTAACCTTGACTATAATAATTCTTCTATAAAGCAGTATTTTAGAGAATTTCAAAGTGCAAGATATTACATCACACATAATGCATTACTCCACAAATTCTTTCTGCATTCTATTATGAATACTTGAAAATGAAAAAATACTCCCACGCTTTCATTAGATTTCCAAAATGTTATAATAAATCTCAGCACTAGAAATGTTAGAAAATGTTAGTCAAGTTAACCTTAATTGTGTATTTAATTAATATAATATCTATATCCATCTGGTTTTGTAATGGGGACACATTTTATAAGCTCTGTGCTTGACAGCTATTAATGTTAAGAGGATTAAAAGTATTCCTTTACCTTGTGTGGAAGTTGACCCGGACACAGACAGGCAGACACGTTCATGTCACCCACAAACACGTTTATTTACAATATTTACAAATTAAAGTCACGTGCACAAACCCCAAAGTCACAGTCCTGGCCACAATGCCTTTCTTCGGGCCACCTCCACAGCTCTCCTGAGCTTTGTCCTTCCGCCTCCCGACTCCTGCCTCAAATGAAGGGAGACGGCCCCTTTTATATATGACCCGGATGAGCCCCAGGTGTTCCCGGCATTCCTCCTCTAGCCACGCCCCAGCGTGGCGGAAGTGCCGGCTGTCTTCCCGGCAGCTCTCTGGGAGCTGTCCTAATTCTTCCCCCCAGCACTTCCTGGTGTGGTGGAAGTGCTGGGGTAACAGGTCCCCAAGGCATTGGGGCGCCTCCTGGCGGTGACCACGGGCCCCTACAGGGTGGAGCTTCCATGCCCTGTACCCGTGGCCCCCAAAGCAACCAGGAAGGCGACCCCCACGTGATCCAGGGTGGGCGCAGACCCACATCCGGTCCCTCATGGCGTCCCGGCCGGGTCATGGCCCCTGGCATCCCTGACACTTGCTATTAAAATCATGACAAAAAAGTAAGTGATTTAGCATGTTGTTTTAGCTAATATATCCTTCCAGGAAATGTGAAAAAAACAATTAAAAGTTTAATTACAAGTTTAACATCAAACATATTGTGAAAGACAGGGGGCACCACAAAGCCCCAAACAGATACAACAGACATGTACATAGTCACAGGTTCAAATAAAGGTTATTCTTCCAATACCTTTTTGATCAAGAAAAGCACGAGCAACAATTATTTTCTTCTTTCTTCTTTCCTCAATCTCTTCTTCCTGCCAACTCCAATTTGCTGAATGATATCAAACGGCTCCTTTTATCTTGGAACCAGGAGTACTTCCAGTGACATGACCTAGCCCCACAGAAGTACTTCCAGGTCAATCTGAAGTTCCCTATAGCATTGAGCACAACTCCTTGCAGCACACTCTGGTGGCACCCATGGATCCAAGCAGGGCTGCTTAACTGCACTATAAGTCCCATGATCAATGGAGGGTACTGGAATGGGTCCCAAAGTCCAGGGATGCTGCCATCTAGCATGTTGGGGAGGCATATGGTTTTGAAACAAAGCCTCTCTCCATCGTTCTGTCACATTGGCCTCCTAGCCAGTTAATGGAAAGGAACCAGTCCCGGCTGGGAAACCCATCCATGTGTGATCCTTTACAGTGTATACTTAATCTTTAAAATGAAATTTTATTAAAGGAGAACATACAATGCAAAAAAATTAAATTAATAAAATTAATAAAAATTGTCATTTCCAATAGTGAAGACCTATACATGTCACAGATGCAAGTGTACATGGCATCATCAATATACAGGACACTTTCTTACATTTTTATTTGCATCCTAAAAGCAGTGTAAGGCTCAACAGCGACTTTCAAATGCAGACAAATCTATGTATAAACCTACAGTAAAAATTTCAATGTTCAGGAAATGTGTTAACAAGGTCAACTATCCTACAAAACTCTATCTGCCACTTTCCCAGGTCAGGAAATATTATAATTACTGACAGTTTGTCAGGTCTGTAAATGTACGAACAAAGTACTAAAACTGGTGAGGTAAGAATTCCAAACATCTTGAAGGCAACATGCTAGACACAATGAAGTTACGTTGAGTGAACCAATCACTACCGGACTTTCTTTGTGATGTCTACAAATCAGAAACCAGGCTGATCATTTCATGAATGTTTCTGAAAATTATTATGATTTAAAAATAGGGAAACATAAGATGGTGGGAACCATTACACAAATCCAAGAACTGGGTGCTTCATGCCTTGTGTTATCTACCAGTTGTCAGTGGTAGTGACAGGGAAGAAAAATGCATGTCTGTTACAATATTAATAGCATAAAGGAGATAAAACAGTGTTCATAGTGGTAGACAATTGTGGGATATTCATGACTATTATAATGTAATGTACAGTATCTTTAGAATACTCCAGCACATTACATTCAAATGAAGACCAAATTGTCCAAAATATGTTTTCAAGCACTGTCACTGTGTTAGTATTGTCATGACTTGTCAATCATATCAGTTGCATTTATCTGTATTTTTTGATTTAAAGTAATCCTATTTCTGCTAACCAAGGATCCTACAGTAGGGAAAAATACACTTAGAAAAACTCACTAAATTCAGTCACTCTTTGGAAAGCATTAATCATCTATGGTGATAGGCAAATAGAGCATTTTGTCATTCAATTGGCAGGTTCTTAGATGTCTCCTTTACAGTTTTATTAAAAGCTCTTGAGTTGTTACATTGAATAAGTTGTCATTCTAAGATTTGTCTTTCTCCTAGTAAATCATCCTATTAAATTATTATTGGATTGCTTCACTTAGCAAGACAAATGTCTTTATGCGCCAGTAACATTTACAGAGCCACAAATATAACAGCTATTCAAATGTAACTTCTTCATTTTTAACTAATGTTTCAAGCAGTCCTGAAAGTCCACCATTTCAACTATTATTTAGCAGTTAATATTTAATGCTATTAATACTACTAGAGTTGTTAGTTTCCTGATTTTAGATATATTTTAACCAGATAATAAACATCACTTGTACAATAATTCTTTGATCACCAAAATTACTTCCGTTGAACAAGTTTGGTTTCATTTCTAGATTTTTTGACTCAGCTGTAAGTCTGCTATTTAATGATAACTATTTCTGCATTTTTCTGATGTTGATTTAATACATACATACTTAAACCTCTTCCTCGCAATGCCTTACAAACAACAATTGCACAGGCACAATAAGTAAATAACAGGTTGATATCTCTGTCAGGTTTTAAAATGAGGGTACACATAATAATACGATAATGCTGATTTTAGCTTGCACTAACTGAAATTGCCCATGAAAAATCTGAAAATGCTCTGTGATATGGTTTACAATTTTTGTTTGGTTTCGTAAATTTTTTCACCGGTAGCTACCATATATGGTGTGGTGGAACATAAACTACTACAATGTAGCAAAGACTTGGCCATATTCATAGAGCAGAAAGAATGGATGATGTACATCGGTTAGTAGTTTGGAGATCAGACACCTTCTCTGATGGTGATTTGATTGCACTACTTTATCTTTCTGCAGGTAGTATATTTGCATCCTTGTGGTAGCAATTAAAATCAGAAAAGAGTTACAGACACAATTAAACATCTTACAAAAAAGGTAATTGACTAACTTGTAATTAAAAACAAACAAAAGAAGTTACTAAAAAAAAAGACAAAACAATGAGTTCAGATTTTTCAGGATGCAAGCAAGGTACATGTATCAATAATACCCCATTAAGAGCTACTGTACTTCTAAACAAGTAAATCAGCAATGAGAAAATAAAACAAAATACATACTATAGATGTACTTGTAATACTGATCTGTGTCTCTTTGCAGAAAGTTGATGCAGTGGGTTGGATTAATACTTACAGAATAATGGATCTGGTTTTAGTCCCCAGCCTAGTTAGTGCTTACCAGGAGTTTTCAACAGTTACTTCAAGTTTCCTCCCATATTCCTATAATATACAGGTTAGGTTATGCAGAAACTCTGAAACTACCACATACGAGGACTGAGTGTGACTTAGTGTGTGAATGTACCCCGTCTCATGCCTTGCCTCAAAATTTGTCGAGATATGCAATGGCACTCCATGACTCTATAAAGAAAATAAAATTGGGAAATGTAGAAATATATCACTGACTATCATATATTTAACTCTAAACTAAGTGCCAAACTCAGTTCCTGGGGGTGCCACGGTGTCTGCAGGTTTTCGTTCCAGCCCCTGAATCCATTATTCACGTATTACTCATGCTAATTGACCATACTATGTTGCATTGATTTTAATTGCATTCATTTTAACCGTTTAAATTTTTTTAAGAAGTAGCCAAACATCAATGAGATGCAAAGTAAACCAACATGTGACCAGGCTAACTTTAGATTCAACTTGCACGTGTGTCTGTCATCTCTCTCAATAAAATCTGACAACAAAAAGTGAAGCTGTAATAATACTGATGTGCTGTTGTCTGCTAAACATTTGCATGGTTAAAATGGGTGGTAGACTGGGAACACTAATAAGCCGTAGAACTAAATTAAGGATTCCACTAACACCTAAATAAGAGTGAAAATGGTGGCCGTTCAAGACTGCTTGAAACTTCTGAATTAGCTGGTCATCTGTTGGTTTGCTTTGCATCTCTTTATTGTTTGGCTACTGGTTAAGAGGGAATCAATAATAACTGAGCAAGTCAATCATAATTAAGACAAAAGAGTATGTTAAATTAGTAGCAGTAACTGGTTATTAATTAAAAAGTGACAGTAACAAACACTTGGAGCTGTTCTGGCTCTCCAGGATCTGAATTTGACACCCGACTTAAAATATCAACTGCTAAAGCTAACTGTCTCTTATTCTCAAGTTATCAGCCTAACATTTATGCTGAAGCACATTACTACTTACCAAAGCTGCAAACAATAACACCAGTCACTTGAAATTATGTCCTGAAGACAACACTATTTCTAACACATATGTGTACTTTTCTAATTCAGTCATCTGACTGACGTTTGAGAAAAAAGTGTGACTTTTCACATTTTTGCCCTAGTCAAACTGTAATAACATTTTTTTTTAACTCCTCAAATTTGGGTGAGTTAAATGGTAATTAGTACTGATTTAACTGTAAACATTGTATAAGATTTTAGCTCTCTGTTAAAGAAATAAAACTGCTAACCTTACATAATGTATGTTTATAGGTTTTAAAACTATGCTTTATATTTCTGATGAAGGGAAAATAAAAGTGGGTATAGTCGAGTCCTTCTATGATACTGGAAAAAAAGGCCCAACTAATTGGAGCCAATTATTATTATATTTTGCAGATTTGTTATAACACACACCATTCCATATTTTCTTCTCAAAAGTTTCTCCTCTATTATCAGCAGTCTCAGACCCATGAAGGACAGCTGTACGAACCATTGTTTGGTACACAAACAGTAAGAATAAGTTGCAGTACCCAGAAACCAATGTTGCCTTCACCTCATCAAACATCATGTTACTTTTATTTATCAGCGACACCATGTGAAGTTCCTTCACATCTTAAAATTGTCTCTGGCTATCCTTACTGTTGATCTGTCCCTCTCAGCTCAGGAAGTTGCATGCTATTGGTCACCTTATTCTTCTGTTGTGTTTTTCATGCCATGGCATGCTTCCTCCATCCCTCTGCAATCAGGGCTTGACATTTATATTATGTGTGTATACCATTTTTATAACATTTGATTCAAGATCTTTCCTCTGGGATTTATATTTACTTCTCTCACTACTTTCTCCGATAGTAGGTTGAACACTATGGTTAATAAGACATCACCCTGCTGTAGTCCCTCCCTAATAGAAAACTACACTTCTTGTGTGTATGTGTCTCTATAGACAAAAATCTCAAAATGCTTTGACTGATTTAATTAAAATTGGGTGATATAGAAAAAGAAAATTTACCAACCTGTTTTTTTTTTTTATCGATATTTAATAATATTATACTATTGCACATGCTCTGTGCTGCACTGAGAGTGGGCTTTATGCAATCTAAGAATGCAGCAGAAGTGATTAAAGGGTCACACAAACAGCACTACTAACCAGGATTGGAAATAAGAGAAATGATCATGTTTGGCATGTATGCAGTCAGATGTGAACAGAAAAGAGAAAGTTTGGTGAATGTCAATGACGATGCAAAGCTCATGGGTTAGCAAGCATGCTATAAAACTCCAGTTAAGGGCACTAGGTGCTTTGACTGAGAGCATAAGTGTTGCTTCACCAGTAGCAAAAAAGGATTGAGAAAGAGGTAGAGGAGAAAGTGATGTCCTCGTGTCCAAGGGAAGCCAGGGATGATGCCATCACTTTAAACTTGCCATGTTTCCCATAAGCTACTTAACTGTAATATACATTCGCATCAGCAGACATTGAATGGGAACCACTCACCCTGATCACCAAAATGGTTTACACTTACATGTATATCTAATTACTCTGAATGGGAATGCTCCACCACTTTTCCACTCTCCAAAATTTGTCAGAATTCAATAATGATAATAATATATGCTCAGATTTCTCATTATTCCTACTGATTACCCATTGTAATTCAAAAGAACGCACTTTCCTGTAAAATTGTGTTTTGCAATGACCATCAGCAAAAGTGAAGTCACTAGGAAAAGTAGAAATTGATCTAATGCACGGATGCTTTACTCATGGACAATTGTACATAGAATTTTGAACAGTAAACAGCTCCAGTGACTTAATAATATTATTATTGCTTATTATTTGACTAAAACTTACTTTATCCATGGTGACTTACAACATCCATCCATCCATTATCCAACCCACAATATCCTAACTACAGGGTCACAAACGGTTATATTTCTTTTGTTTTTCCAATTGGTGTACAGGCAGGTAAAGAGACTTGCTCATGGTCACACAGTGAAAGTACTTAGTTACACAGTTACTTATGATTAACCAATAGCAGTATAACTGAGGCCCAATGTGTTATAAAATTTCACGGGCAAAGCCGGGTAATACAGCTAGCTAGTATATAAAATAAATTCAGGTTCATAGAATCATAAACTTATTTATTATTTGACAAAATAAAAAAGCTCAGTGTTTGAGTCTTCAGCTCAAAATTCAAACTAAAATTCTCCAAAAAGAGTTTCTGCTGTTTTCATGAGCCACCTTGAAATTATTCTGGAAAAAACAGCACTGTCCTTTTTTTTTGAATTGGGTTAAAGATCTAACATACTGTTCTACTGATCAGGTATCTTTTTCGTTTTCTGATGCATCTTTTATTTATTTCCATAAGTACTTCTTTAGTTCAGAACCTCTTGTCTTAAAAAATTTAGTGGCTACTTTTTCAGCTCCTAATGTCTTATTATTTTTCATGACCTTGAAATAGTCTTCATTTTTTTTCTGTTGCTTCATTTAAATTTCCAATTATTTCTCTGTTATCTGTAGTCTATTTAGAACTTCTTTCAAAAAATTTGGTCCATCTTTTTACTTAAAATTAGATTCACTGTAAAACACAATTCATATTTCAAATATCTTCTTTAATTGAGTTTTTGTAAAAGGTGCAAATTTCACTTTTAGCTTTTGTATTTCTTCAAGCTTTCTTCTCTTGTACTTTTCTCTTCTTCTTTTATTATTATCATTATCTTCAACTGCATCACATAGGGATAAAATTAACCTTTATTGAATTTAGTGTGTTTAATCGCTTACTGATGCTGACACATTGATTAAGTGCAAATGAGCACAAAATATTTTTCTGAATTTTTTTGCTTGTATGCTTCTCATTTCAGTGTCAAACAACAGTTGGCCAGCATTCATAGGTTTCACTTGCCCTCATACCACTTTTTCATTGTTGCAAAGTCCAAGTGAAACCGCAACGTGTTTGTCACTTACTGCACCCAAATTAGCTGCTAAGAAGTCCAAATGTGAATGCAAAAAATGAATTTTTAGCAACTTGTGGTACGTCATGCCTTTGTATGTTTGAAACATGTTGTCAAACAGCTAGACATTGTTTGATGCTCTGTATTCACCAAGAAAATTCTCAACATCATCCTAGAATGCCTTCCATGCGATTTCTTCAGTCCATTAGCAGATCTTTGAACTACTTGTCATTGATGACATGCCTGATTAGTGGACCAACAAAAATTACTTCCTTATACTTGGCATCAGTTGTTTGTGAAAACATCTTTTTCAAATATTGAAATCCTTCATCTTCCTTGTTCATCACTTTCATGAAGTTTTTTTTTTATCAATCCAAATTTTATGCGAAGAGGAAAAAAAAAAGGCATCTTTTTTGGGTCAATGAGTTGTGTATGTACCACACTTTTTGGCCCTGGATCCAAATTTTTACAGAGCAGCCATTACTTTTTAATATAACTTTTTTTAATGTGACTCTTTAGCACAACTGTCCCATTCCCAAGTGAAAACAGAACTTGGTATATCCAACCTGCAGTGCCGCTGCTTTTAGATAACTACAGACATTCCAGTTGCTTCTGTAGTGTGTATATATATAAAAAAATTAT
>JANRMT010062806.1:30612384-30637944 GCA_026402145.1 Polypterus bichir lapradei
TATGTCACTCGCTCGCTTCTAATTGTTTTGCTGCCTTCTTAATTATATAATGTATGTTTTCTTCAGCGGTTTTTGGAGCTCTTTCTGGTTTTCTACGTACTGCGTGATTACGTGGGAGGCGTGATGATGTCACATGAAACTCCGCCCCCCACGACTTTCGCGCTCAACTCCATTACAGTAAATAGAGAAAAATAGCTTCTAGTTATGACCATTATGCGTAGAATTTCAAAATGAAACCTGCCCAACTTTTGTAAGGAAGCTGTAAGGAATGAGCCTGCCAAATTTCAGCCTTCTACCTACACGGGAAGTTGGAGAATTAGTGATGAGTCAGTGAGTGAGTGAGTGAGTGAGTGAGTGAGTGAGTGAGGGCTTTGCCTTTTATTAGTATAGATATATAGTTATAATATACAAAATATGTAATTGCAATATAATAGTACATGAAAAAAGTAAAAAAAAATGGTTTGTGATCAGTTCTCCAAATTCTGTACAAAAGTGTTCAGGAAGCAAAGACTGTGTTATCCACTGAAATTAATTTCAAATTGTTTCAGAAATGTTTGCAGTACAAAATCAAATGATCTACTTGTGAAGTAAATCTTACAGGAATCAACAACAAAATAGCTTAAAAAACAATCAACATTTTAAAATGTCTAAGTCAAAATATTGACCTCAGTCCTATTGAAATTCTGATTCCTGACCATTATTTCAAGACATCTCAGAGTTATACATGAACTAACAAAGATAACGTAAAGAGGAAGGGCTCAAAATACACCCTAAACACTGTGGTCTGATCACCAGTTACAGGAAGGTTTGATTTGGTTTGGGTTTAGAGCTGCTAAAGGACGGTCTGCTTGTTACTATAACAAAAAAGTTAACATACTTTTTCTTGACCTTGAATAATTTATCAATGTGTTTAGTAGAGTTTTGACAATAAACAACGTGGTCATATTTGATTGTTATGTCAGATTGCCTTTATCCAGTGACTCAGAGCAAATTACATTTTAAGATCAATTCATGCATAAATCCATAAAATTCACAAACCTTCTTACAACTGTTAGCGGGTGGGGGGTTAAGATGATTAGCTTTTTTTAAGACAAATGTGTTTTGTCAATTTTACTTAAGGGCTTCTTTAAAGCATATTTAAATTAAAGCAGACTATAATACCTATGCCATGTTAATGTCTCCCTGTGAGATGTTCTTGTCGAGCATCCCTCAAGCTACGCCTCAAGCTGTGGGCACAGACCAGAGGAGAAAAAGTGGTTAGCCTTTTATACCAACCTCTAACAGCTATGTGTTCCCATTAGTTTTCCTTCTGCATGTTTCACTAGGCTTCAAGGAACTTTAACCCCCAAGGAACCTATCTCATCAAAAACACAGAAATAGAATGTAGGAATAACAAGTAGATTTTTTTCTTTAATACTTCAAGCAAACTGAAGCAAATGAATTTTCCATGGTAGGCAAAGATCAGCTTTTGGATGGTGCAGGTATAAATTTCCTTATTACATTTCAGAGCATGATTACAAAATATAAAAGCAAGCTTCTTAATAACATATTATAGAAAAAAATGAATGTTTTAGTTTCATTGTATTCCATGCATTTTGTAAATACATTAATCATTTAAAAAGGAACACAATGTTAAAACTATAAATACTATTGTTGCAGCATGTGTTGAAAGCAAAATCTTTGTGAATCTATGACCTCCATTATTCATTTGGGGCTTCTGAAAGGCCTAATTTTTTTTCTTTAAAATGCACTGTGAAAAATAATTCTTCAAAAGCAAACCCTTACTAAAATTTATCTGACCTGATATGATTTAAATACAATATTTTCATGTTTATGGAAATTCTTATTTAAGATTTTGATTTTGTGCTGCCGTTACTTTTGTCTAATTGTTATCATTACAGTACAGATGCGATTTTTTAGAGCAACATTCATAATTCAGCTCAGTACTACCTTTTTTGTTTAATGTGAGACAAAAATCCAATCTTCTTAGATAGGTGTGAATTTTTCAGATGGGATTTAGTCCATTTTTGCGTGTGGTACTAAATGTGGTACAAGCATATGTGACATGTGTTTGAATTCTTGAATTGGAGCTGTCTGAATATACATATCTTCCAACTGGACATCCCAAAGATCATCTCCTTGGGGGCAGCTTCATGTAGTCCTGCAAAAGTGGACTATATCAGAATCAGAGTTAAGTCACTTTTAGCTGAAGTCTAAACATGGCTTAGTAACCAGAAGCAATGTACAGACTCATATAGACATCAATGGATTTTTCAACTCAATTTTACAAATATATCTTTTCCCTAGCATCGCTCAGGTATTAGGGGCATTGCCCAGTCCAACTTTAGGAAGGACTGGGGACAAATAACTCAGTGTTTCCCACATAGGCCTTATCTAAGCATACAAGTTACATTTGCTTTTATTTATGGTAGATTTATTGACATTTTTGTGTATGCTGTTGTAGCTATCACAGTGGTGGTTGGCAACACATTTCTTGAAGGTACAATACTTTATTAATAAGATCAGTTAGTTTTTGGATGTGTTTAATACTGAAGGTAATGAATTAAGTTACAAAATACTATTTATTTGTGCCAGTGTTTAATATTACAAAAACGTATTAATCCACTTCAGATGAAACTCTATCTGTATTTCTCTCTATTATGTAAAAAAAAAAAAATCCTGGAACTAGACAAGACTATTTTCAAGAGATTTTTTCCAAGTCCCGCAAGAACAGACTTTGGCCATGAGACTTTTTCAAGTCACACCCTCCTCTCAACCATATTCAACCACGCACACGGTACTCTCACCTCTCATTCGTATGAATGCTTTTGACAGAAACAGTTCTTGCACTCTCAGCTCTTATAAATTTTACCATTTTCCTCATTTAAGTTCCCATTTATAGAAGACGTATTATGTCCAAATCTTATTGAAGAATTTCATCACGAAGGGTTATTAACAGAAAAAATCAGTACATGGGCAATCCTAGCACTGAGAAACAATAAAGTCAAACGTATTAACGCCAAAAATAACGATTGGTTACGTGGCAGATTGGTTAAATGTGTATCAATAGACTATGCTGAAACAGTTGGTGGTGATCGTGCGGAAGATGAAAACATCAACTTACAATATACCAAATAATATCTACAACCGATAACACCATCCGGTCCTTCCACCGCACAAATTACTGTAGAAAGATGGATGTATCCAAGAAAGGTAATGTAGTACATCTTCTGTGGATAACATTAGATAACAAAGGAGATCTTGATATGCCATTCATATTAAAACGTTAACAGTTTCCCATTAGAACAACTTTTACAAAGACAATTAACAAATCTCAGAGCCAAACTTTCGAAAAAGTCGTTTCATTTAATAGAGAGAAAGAAACCAAATTCAATCATGGGCAGTTATATGTTGCGTTGTCATGATGAAAATCCAAACAAAGAATCAAAATTCAATGCAATATTGCCGAAAATTTTATTAAAAAAATTGTTTTTACTGAAGTTTTACAGTAAAAGTGCAAGTTTAAAAAGTATCTGTGTGTTAATTTCAAAGCCAAACAGAATGAAATCATATAATGCAACGAATAACTCTAACACAACATGAAACATAATTTACTTTCAGATTATTACATTTTACTACATTTAATATGTTTAATTACACTCTGTAAATAGTTAGTTCTATTATGCATATGTAACAATTCCCATGAAAATAACAATCTGTTTAAATTGTATATCCGCATCCCCATACGCTACGCTATTCTATATCCGGTGCCGCCGCGAGTGGCAGCCATTCCAGCAGCTCCATGTATGACTTTATCTTTTTACCCTTTTTTTTTTTCTCTATTTTTTCTCTATTTCACTGATCACTTCTACCACTTTCTTTTACGTGGAATCACTCCCTGGACACTTTTTACTACTTTTACTACTTGATATGGATTTTTACACGCCGAGACTCGTCTATTCAAGTAGTCAACTTAAAGCACTGAGTAGAAATGACCACGCCGGTGTGGTTCCCTATTTACCTGATGAGGTAAGAAGACGATATCAGGGCAGCCGAGCCGGCGCTAAGATAAAAGATAAGATAAAAGCCATGCGGCTTGCGAGAAAGTGGTGCTATAAACTATCGGTGCCTTCTGTGATCCTGGGAAATGTGAACTCACTACCAAATAAAATCGACGAACTGGCTGTGCTGGTGAAAAATGTCAGAACCTACAGAGAATGCAGCTTGCTGTGTTTTAGTGAAACTTGGCTAACAACTACCATCCCAGATGCTAACGTGGAGCTACCCAGGTTTAGCACAGTTAGAGTGGACAGAGATGAAAATACCTGTGGTAAGAAGAAAGGAGGGGGTGTCGCTGTCTATGTCAATACAAAGTGGTGCAACTCGGGACATGTAAACGTTAAAATCTCCACTTGCTGCAGGGACATCGAACTGTTTGCCGTAAGTTTGCTCCCTTATTACTTGCCCAGAGAGTTTGGACATGTGATTGTTGTTATTGTTTACATCCCCCCCTCGAGCGAACGCGGAGATAGTGAGTGACATCATCCATTCCGCAGTTGCTAAGTTACAAACGCAGCACCCTGAGGCGCTTGTGCTAATCGCTGGAGACTTTAACCAAGTGACGCTGGACAAAACATTACCTGCCTTCTCCCAGTATGTGGACTGTAACACCCAGGGAAATAGGACTATTGACCTACTGTATGCAAACGTTAAAGAAGCATACAGCGCCACCCCGCTGCCTGCGCTTGGAAAAGCAGATCATAATCTGGTTCTGCTTCAGTGTAACTACAAACCAAGAGTGAAGGCGCTACCTAAAACCACACGATCATTCAGGAAGTGGTCCCCTGAGGCAGAGCAGGCTCTGAGAGACTGCTTGGGAACTACAGACTGGGATATACTGCAGGGGTCACATAGTGAGAACATTGAAAAGGCTGTTTACTGCACAACTGATGAGATCAACTTCTGTATGGACATTGTAGTTCCAGTAAGAACAGTATGCTGCTCTACTAAAAACAAGCCATGGATTACAAGTGACATCAAGGACCTTTTGAACCAGAAGAAAAGAAGGAACTCCGAGTCCAGCTCAGGGCGGCGAAGGAGCAGTACAGGAGAAAGCTGGAGCAGAAGTTGCAGAATAACAGCATGAAGGAAGTGTGGGATAGGATGAAGATCATCACTGGCTGCAGCTCGAAGCGGGTTGCCACCATCGAGAGAGACGTGGAGAGAGCAAACCAAATGAACAACTTCTTTAACAGGTTTGACCACCCTAACCCACTCTCACCTCGGAGTACTGCATCCTCCAACCATCCTTCTGCTGATACCAGCATAGCAGAGACATCCCCACCCACAATTACAGCAGCGCAGGTGAGCAGAGAGCTGAGTAGACTTCGTGCCAGCAAAGCAGCGGGTCCAGATGGAGTATTGCCACGACTGCTGAAGGCCTGTGCACAGGAATTGAGGAGTCCTCTACAGCGCATCTTCAACCTGAGCCTGGAACAGGGGAGAGTCCCGAGGCTTTGGAAAACATCTTGCATCACCCCAGTCCCAAAGGTATCACGTCCTAGTGAGCTGAATGACTTCCGGCCTGTTGCTCTGACATCACATGTGATGAAGACCATGGAGCGGCTGCTGCTTCACCACCTGAGGCCACAGGTCTGCCACGACCTCGACGCTCTGCAGTTCGCATACCAGGAGAAGGTGGGATCGGAGGATGCCATCATCTATATGCTACACCGATCCCTCTCTCACTTGGACAGAGGTAGTGGTGCTGTAAAAATTATGTTTTTGGACTTCTCTAGCGCCTTCAACACCATGCAACTTCTGCTCCTTAGGGACAAGCTGACAGAGATGGGACTAGATTCACACCTGGTGGCATGGATCGTGGACTATCTTACAGACAGACCTCAGTATGTGCATCTCGGGAACTGCAGGTCTGACATTGTGGTCAGCAACACAGGAGCGCCGCAGGGGACTGTACTTTCTCCGGTCCTGTTCCGCCTATATACATCAGACTTCCAATACGATTCGGAGTCCTGCCACGTGCAAAAGTTCGCTGACGACACTGCTATTGTGGGCTGCATCAGGAGTGGGCAGGAGGAGGAGTATAGGAAGCTAATCAAAGACTTTGTTAAATGGTGCGACTCAAACCACTTACACCTAAACACCAGCAAGAACAAGGAACTGGTGGTGGATTTTAGGAGGCCCAGGTCCCTCATGGACCCTGTGATCATCAGAGGAGACTGTGTGCAGAGGGTGTAAACCTATAAATACCTGGGAGTGCAGCTGGATGACAAATTGGATTGGTCTGCCAATACTGATGCTCTGTGCAAGAAAGGTCAGAGCCGACTATACTTCCATAGAAGGTTGGCGTCCTTTAACATCTGCAAAAAGATGTTGCAGATGTTCTACCAGACGGTTGTGGCGATTGCTGTCTTCTACACGGTGGTGTGCTGGGGAGGCAGCATAAAGAAGAAGGACGTCTCACGCCTGGACAAACTTGCTAGAAAGGCAGGCTCTATTGTAGGAATAAAGCTGGAAAGTTTAACATCTGTAGCAGATTGACGGGCGCTAAGCAAACTTCTGTCAATCATGGAGAATTCACTGAATCCACTGAACAGTGTCATCTCCAGGCAGAGGAGTAGCTTCAGTGACAGACTTTTGTCACTGTCTTGCTCCACTGACAGACTGAGGAGATCGTTCCTCCCCCACACTATGCGACTCTTCAATTCCACCCGGGGGAGTAAATGCTAACATTATTCAAAGTTATTGTCTGCTTTTACATGCATTTTACTCTTTAATTTAATATTGTTTTTTGTATCAGTATACTGCTGCTGGATTATGTGAATTTCCCCTTGGGATTAATAAAGTATCTATCTATCTATCTATCTAGTGGCCGAACTGCAAAGAGTAACGCAGGCCCGGGGGTTCACAAGTGAAGTGAGCAGGGGGCATAGCCCCCTAGTACAACATAACATTTCTTAAGATCCTGAGCAAAACATGCTTATAACAAAGTATGTAATCATTTATATAAAAATTCGATTTCATGCTACACATCATATGTTCAAACTATTAAGTATATTACTGTAACACTAAGCCATGTAGTAATCCGCAAGAACATTAGATTATGTGACAGTTAACTGATATGTAAAAAGTTATATATTTTTAAAGTAATTAAGATAGTACATAGATTGTATATTAATTATATTACTGTACTTAAAAAATATACTTTGTTCACAAAAGGGATATTTAACTCTTAAGGACTACAATTTACCTCTAACTGTCCCATGCAAATTTTTGCTGCTACATTTATTTCTTTTCAGCAATTGTTCACCTAACCAGATAGTACAGTCTGACATTAGCCAAACACTTAGTTAAATAGGTCTTGAGAAATCTTTTTTTAAATTAAAAAAAAAAAAAAAACCTTAAGTCTTATCTTTTTGTGGCAGTCTGGTCATTGTCCACAGTTAAACATGTTATCAATGTTTGCCTTCCTTTGTCCTTTGAATATTTTTAATGCAGTCTATGGCAAAACCCATGTCTATGACATTATATATAACCTTAATTCAGACATTTGATCAAAGAAAGCAGAGATATTAATTAATACAGTACACACTCTAAATACTGATAGTATAAGAAAGATGTACATGGAATGACTGACAAAGGACACAGATTCCCTTTTTAGCAAAACCTGATGCTCTCAAATCAAATGGGTGCTAAGGAGTTTCACAAATGACATCACTGTGAGATTTATTATGTCCCTTTTCTGCAGCTCAGGGGACTGTCTGAACCTGACACTTCTTTTTATCAACTGTAATTGTGCTTCTAACTAGTTTAGAGAAGGTTTCATGAAGTGTGAAGATAAATGACAGATATATAAAAGTGCCTTAACCTAAGAAAATATTTTTACTGTGCTTCTTTGTCTCTTTAGCTGCATGTTCTTGGAAGAATCCAGATTTATGGGCTCAGGGCACATAATTACTGCTTGGACTGAAAATTCATCTTCCCATTTGAAGGAAGGTTCTCTGCCCTTCCTCCGACAGTCAGTCCAATATAATCCTTTCAAAAAGAAGCTTTGTGCCCTCATTTTCTTTTTAATGTTTTCCTTTTTTATAGTGCTTCTTCTTCACACCAAGGTGAAGCTTTTTTGTTCCCCACTCTAGCTTCAAAATGTTCCAACTTCTAAACTTTGCATTATATAATTTCAACAGTTGTACACTTTGAAAAGAAAAAAATATATATACTGTACACTACCGGTCAAAAGTTTTAGAACACCTTGGTTTTTCCAGTTTTTCTTTAAATGTAATCAGTTGATGTGCAATGAATGACCTAAAATTTTGAAATGGTAAGCAGTAAACTGCCAGAGGTTTCAGTTTAATGGTTAGGTTAGCAAAAACTGAAAAAACAGAAATTTCAGAATATTACAAATGGGCCTTCTTCAGGTAACAACTAATAGGTTACAACCTACAGATGTTCTGCAGCATTTAAAATAAATTAAATCTTGCAAGGTGAAGCAAACAATTTGCACAATTGTCCCAACTTCTGTTGATTACTTAAAAACCCTCTGTCTGTCTTAAAGCAGAGTTGGAACAAACTGTGTTACTACACCCTGTGAAGTGCTACTTGGACAACTTTTCAGTGATAATGGCAAGGAAACGGCAATTAACAACTGAAATGAGACAGAACATTATTAGCCTTGAAATGTAGGCCTTTCATTTACAGAAATTGCAAAAAAAAAAAAAAAAAAAAGCCAAGGGTCAGTGAGTATTGACAAATTCTCCTGTTCACAGTAAAAACCAAGACTTGCTTTTTTCAACCACTATTAAGCTGTCCTTGTAGCTGTTGGTGCAACCCTCCAACGATATGCCTCCACAGACCATCACTGTCCCATCGCCAAACCAGTCATGCTGAATGATACTGCAAGCCGCATAACTTTGACTACGGCATCTCCAGACTCTTTCGTGTCTGTCACATGTACTTTGTGTGTAGCTGCTCTCATCTTTAAAGAGAACAGGGTGCCAATGATGCAGCTGCCAATTGTGGTATTCTCTGGAAAATACCATTTGAAATGTACAGTGATGGGCTATGAGCACATTGGGCCCTCATGCCTCCCTCATGGAGTCTGTTTCTGACAGTTTGATTAAAAACATGCACACCAGTAGCCACCTGGAAGTCATTTTATAGGTTTCTGGCAGTGCTCCTTCAGTTCCTCCTCACACAAATGAGCCGATACTGTTCCTGTTGATAAGTTGGTGAACTGTGTAAAGCAGTACCTTGAAAAGCATTAAATAAATGTAATGAATTATTATCATTATTCAACAAAGAAAGTAATCTATACTGGGAACAGCTCCTAGGAGTGTCATTGTGGGTAGGTAGGTTCTATCATCAGACAGTAAGGAGACCATGTTGCTGAGAGTACCTTATACTGTAAATAGACAGTAAAGAGATGTTGGGGTGTGCCAGATAACTTCTTCCAAAGATGTAAGCAAGAGTGACAGGTGGAACCTAGTTGCTCATCAAAAAGTAGGCAGCCCAGAATCTGTCTTTAACTCCTGTTCCATCAGAGCAGCAATGTTTGCACATCATTCTTTTAGGGCTTTTAAACCCAGCAAATGATTTTGTGGTTTACCTGTTACTTAACACAAGTTCATTTTGAAAGGATGTTTACTGCCAGGGACCAATGGAGTTTTGGGACAGTCAGGTCTTTATGGGGACACTGACTAAGAGGTGAATTTTATTAGGCTTCTTGTTGTTTTGAAGTGAATATGTAGATAATCCCGCCAGGTAAGATGGAACAGCAACCTAATAGATTGGGGCCTGGCGGAGCTGTGAATGTTTTGTTGATTTTTGCTTTATTTTATACTTTGCGTTCTCGCATTGACCACCAGTCACCATTACTTCTGATTATATAAACACATTATTTTATTTAATTTGGAGAGATGTGACTTTTATCTAACTTTGTATTTATTTTTTCAAAGAAAAAATACAGTTAATCCATCAAATTGGCTATTCTGTAACTGAGAGTGTCTCTCAAATTTGTTGTATTGTGCATGGCTTACTAGCAAAATTAAATATAGATAGTCTTGTGATCTGGAAAGACAATATATTAGTGTCAATATCTTTTATTACAGTGATGTAAACCCTGCGGCTGTGATATTTATAACTGAAATGTGTGTTTGTTCCTTGTTTTATTGTTTGCTTTTAGAAAAGCAGCTTATCAGCTTGCAACAAAACCATTTTAAATAAGAAGACAGAAGCCTCAAACCTGTTTTGAATATTTTTGAATATTACCTTTATACTTATCTAATCTATATCATTCTTTATCTGAATTTACTTAAAGAATGAAAAAGAATATGTTTTTTTAAATGACTTGGTTTAGTCAATGAAAAAGGTCCAGGAAGTCATTTATGGATCCTAAGAGAATGGCTCAGTATTTATTCCTAGTCTTTTCCATAACTGCATGCTTACACTGAAACACCTGATTTGACAAAATAAATGCTTCAATAATGTTCAATAATTCATCAATAATGCTCAATAAAAAAAGTTCACCACAGATGAATTTTGGCCATGGAAAAGCATGGCTACATGAAGGCAGCACCTATACTTTGTAAATTAAAAAATGTCAGTAGCTGGAACTGGTTTGAAAAATCTTCAGCTGAACTCGGAAAGTTTGATTCCTTCAGCTCGAACCTTCGATGGGGTCTAGTAAGTAGTACAGCATATTTTTTGTGAAGCCTTACATCACTTGTAATGATGGCCCAAACATTAAACCCCATGCTTCAGGTGCACTAGTGTCAATAAAAATGTCACTTCATCTTGCATTAGTGTCTAGCCAATGGATTTATTTTCATTATTTTAAATTTAGTCAAAGTCTTTACAACTGACATATAATATTTTCATAGTGATGTGTTTTTAAAAGACATTTTAAAGAGGCTGTCCAAAAAGTAAGGAAAAAGCTCAGTGATTGTAAATTTTTTTAAATTTACAAAAATAAAAAGACTGCACATGGGCAGGCGCCCTGCCCAGGGCTTGTTTCCTGCCTTGCGCCCTGTGTTGGCTGGGGTTGGCTCCAGCGGACCCCCATGACCCTGTAGTTAGGATATAGCGGGTTGGATAATGGATGGATGGAAAATAAAAAGAATATTGCACTAATCTAAACTCTTATTAGTCTTCTACTGGGTGTCAAATTCTGAGCCAGTGGATAAATCCATAAATATATTTAAAAAATAGTGATATCTTTCTATTACCCAAATGTTCAATAAAAGTAAAGCACTAAAAATAAATATAAATAAGCACATGTCACTTACAGCATTTGCACCAAATCCCTTTTTAAAATCATTTTTCAAAATGCAATACCACACTCCAGACCTCCATAACATGTCAAAAGATGTTTTGAACTTGTGGATTATATTAATAACTCTTTCTGAAAGTAATGAAGAACTGAATGTTTTAACACTGTGCTATAAGAAAATCTCACTTCATACCCTAGAAAAAGTCTCAAACAATTGAAGCCTGAAGAACAGTTCAGTTTTTACGTTGACATAAATGTACATCTTAACATATAATTTCAACTTCTATGTTCTTTTATCTATATTATATATGCTGTGTCTTGCAAACAAAAATGGCATATTTTTTTGCCTGATTAATTTTCTTGACAAAGTAAGATAAATATGGTGGCTCTAGGGTGCAAGCATAAGAAAACAAAAAGAGGCATAGATGAAGAGGTGGTATGTGAAAAATTAGAGAGGAAGCAGAATTAAGAAGTATTCTACACAAAATAGTAAGAAGTTAACGTTATTACTATTCTAAATTGGCATGTGCAAATTGCAAGAGATGGCAGAATTAAACGTTGGCATGTGTAACATGTAAACGGTGCCATGAATTAGTGTGTATGGAAAGGATCCTGTAAGTAAAAATGAAAATTGAAAGAAAAACATTGATTTGTTGGAAAGATTTGTCAATCACTCAACATGCCATGCAGCATGATGATAAGTTTAACACTGGAGTTGAACTATATATGAAATATCACAAAGGAATTACTAATAACCAAAAAGAGAAAATATCTTCCCACTGGAAAGGCCAAAGGATGGGACATGAATTGATGTCCTGATCCAGCTCTGGAGACACTCTAAGGTAGTTAATTGAGGTAACCCTTAATGTGCACCCATACTTTGCTTTGCTACCAGTTTGAATCTTACTTGCATGACGGTTGTACAAGTTACGCTTGTGAGTTTCAGTTTCTTTCCACTGCCTAAAAACTTGTTTAGTGGCTCGAAACTGAGCAAACATGGTTGTATGTGTATGATTGCATACCACCCAGGGATGTTTTTTTGGTCTTTATTCAGCTCTGTAACTCCCTCAAAAAATAGATAAATAGATGTGGACATCTATGGCCATGTTCATGTTTATCATGACTGTTTAGTATTGAAATGAGAACAGCTTCAGTATAACAGATTTTCAGAGCCTGTCCTGGTAAATACAAGCATCACTGATTTTTATGAGACTTTAATATTTAACTACAAAGAAAACACCAGGGTGGGAACCAAACCTGAAAGAATATTATGTTAAGCAAACTCCTGTCAATTATGAATAATCCATTGCATCCACTGAACAGGACCATCTCCAGGCAGAGGAGTAGCTTCAGTGACAGACTTTTGTCACTGTCCTGCTCCACTGACAGACTGAGGAGATCGTTCCTCCTCCACACTATGCGACTCTTCAATTCCACCCGGGGGAGTAAATGCTAACATTTTTTTTTTTCATTTTTATTACTATTTAATTTAATATTGCTTCTTTGTATCAGTATACTGCTGCTGGATTATGTGAATTTCCCCCTTGGGATTAATAAAGTATGTATGTATCTATCTATCTATCTATCTATCTATCTATCTATCTATCTATCTATCTATCTATCTATCTATCTATCTATCAATTTTTTTCCTGTTCAGAGCATGCAATAATAAAAGTCACCCTATTGACTTGGGACATTGTGTCACTCTCTGCAACTGGATTTTGGAGTTCTTAACTGTTTTAACATCAGCACACATACAGACTGGTAAATAAATGGCAGAATCAATTCTTCCATGCTGATCTTCAAAACAATCACCCTGTTGTGCCCCCTGCTGTACCTTTTCACCTATAATTGTGGCCAAACAGAGTTCCAGTTACATCATTACATTTATTGATGGTACAACCAAGGATGATCAACAGTTACAAAACAGCTTAAATGATGCATAATTGTTTTCTGATGTGGTGGTTCCAAAACAAAAATGTATTCATCAGAATAAGCAAAATCAAGGTGTTTACAGACTATAGTAAGCACTACATTAGTGGGGATGCTGCTAAAAAGCACTGCCACATTACATTTCCTGGAGTGACCAACACTGACATAGTTAATGTATACTGCCCTACAAAATGAAACAGTCTTATTAAATACAGGTAACTCTTCTCTGTTCTGACAAATGATACTGGACCATTTAAACTCACTAGACTGAAGGACAGGTTATATCCACAAACTAAAAGACTACTTAACAGCCACTCAAACTGGCAACTACATGTTTCTTGCATAGTTCGTCAGATGTTGCATTCACTGTCGGTAATGTACTGCTTTCTCTAGTACATGAGAGACAAATAAGTAAGAATTTCATTCTGCTTAGTACACTTGACAAATGATTTGAATTTGCCTACCATATCTAAGTAACATTAAACCAAGCTCTTCATCTGGCTGATGTAGGAAATTAAAAAAAGAAATATGCCAAGGCACACTTCTTCTGTCATGGCTAACGGAACTAAGAACCTAAATTAATCTGATAACGTGATCCCTTCGTAAAGGTGAAGGAAATCAATAGTAAACACATTAGGCTATCACATTTAGCCATGAAGCTAGGATCATATATACCCACTTGTGATTTATTTTCTTTAATGTCAAGAATGATGTTCAATTTAACAAACTGGTGAACTGAGATCTCTACTCACCAATGACCTAACATAAAATTAAACCATTTACTTATTCAGCTGACACCTTTATCTAAGGCGATTTACAACATTTATAATACAATTGGTTACATTTCTTTTGGTTTTTCCAATTGGAACACAGGCAGGTCAAGTAACTTGCAATGTCAGTAGTAGGATTTGAACTCACAACCTCAGAGATTGAAGTCTAAAGCCTTAACCACTACTTGGTTGCCACCAGTTATCCTAACTTTAAAATGTGAAAAAAGCAATTACCAATTTACCAGCTGAACACAATTATTTAAAATTGTAGCTTTTACTATTCTTCATTTCTAAAAATAAAAACTTTCACTTTATACACTGTTTAGGTACTGTAACATCAACTCAAATACAATACAGTTTGACAGATAGGATATAACATAAAATTGCTATACTGTTCTGATTTGAATGCCAACATATGTCAGATTAAAAGCCATATTATGAGCTATATGATTTCAGCTTTTCATTAAATTGACACTATTAAACTGCTGCTTATATCGGTTCGATAAATTACATTTACACTACCTTTGGATGTCAGGTTTTCCCCCCTCTTACCAATGGTTTAGTGAACTCTGGAGGCTGGTCATTTTTGTCTGCAATCGTGATAGTAGCTGTAGATGTACCAGTTAATCCAACATCGCTCCCTGCCATGTCTTTGGCAACAATTTCAAGCTCGTACTGGTGACTGGGCATGGTCTGAGAAACATAGGGAGAAGAGAAGATTAAAAATTTGAAAACTATTTTGTAGTATATGCTGAGAGCATTCTGATAAAAATGAATGCTGCTAATATCATAAGAACAAGACATACAAACTAAATTGAAAGGGGTAAATCTTAGGCAATTAGGTACACAAATTAAACAATTACCATTCAAAAAGTATAAAACTGACTTACATTTAATATTACAGGCTTATACCGTATAGCTTGTTCTTGTGAAATGAATGCACCTAATACTTAAGAGTTTAAATTGAGTTGAGCTTAACAGTTACTTTCAAAGATTTTCACACATATGACAATAAAAGATAAACAAGGAATAATTTAGCAGCTCAGAAAAAAAGTAGTTAACATTAGTTCAATATTCAATGGCACACAAGGCCTAAAACTAGAGAAAGAAGTATGTCTCATTTTAGCAAAAGGCAAACTGGTCATTCTTTCAAACACCGAACCATCAAATATGACAGTGGACAGATCGGATGGAAAATTATACAAAGCTGAATTAAGATCCTTGAGTGGATCTGCCAGTGACAACTGTTTATCTAGCCTTCTGAATTTCATCTGATTAACAGTGGTGTTCATCATTTTAAGGGGATATCTTGGTAAAAATTTGTCAGACCAAAACTGCCTGCGAGGACATTCTTTTTTTTAAGCCTTAAAATCACAAGATGGCCTCTTGCCTACTCTGCTGGGCATGTTCAGGCATCAATAAACAGAGTTTGAACTATATCTGGATGTGAATTCTGAGCCAATTAGTAGAGGCTATATCTCTCTTAAAAACAGATAGTCATCTGTCTTTCTCATTCTCTGGAATCCCTCTAATCACTATAAGGGATCACTGATTCAAACATCAAACTTTACCAAGCCCCAAGTCTGTGCCAGTGATTAAATCCAATCTGTAAGAAGTAGCCTTACATCAAAAAAACAATGAGTCCTGCTTCTCCCTACAGAGATACAGAGGACATGGCAAAAAAGTGGAGCTGACAAATGACAATTAGAAGGTTCTTTGTTGAGGAAAGCCAAGCAAAATGACACCTTTTATTGGCTAACTAAAAAGATTACAATATGCAAAGTTTCGAGGCAACTCATGCCCCTTCTTCAGGCAAGATGTCAGGACAAAGCTTGCATAGTGTAATGTTTTTAGTTAGCCAATAAAAGGTGTCATTTTGCTTGGCTTTCCTCTACATTCATAATGGCTAACACAGTACAACACCCTAGTACTACAGACATACAAGACACAGAAATGTACCGATACTACAAGGTTCTTTGTTTAAATCCAAATCAAAGTCTATACCAATTCACACAGCATCACAAACCTTCTTCATTACTTGACATCACTAAAACTGCTTTATCTGTACCATGATAAATTAGAACGATAAACAGGCAGCCAAAATATTTTCTTGTGCTGCAATTGTTATTGTGTAACAAGATCTGTAATAACTGTCAGATAAACCTTTAGCTTTTATCCTGAAAAACAAGCAGGAAAGCTTAACATCATTGGGCACTACTTAGTCAATCGTACACCATGTTTAGCAAAAGAAAGTGGTAATTGTCATAATTTTCCATTAAAAAGCTTGTAAAATCAAAAAGCATCAAGTACATCTACGAAAACTATAAACAAACTAAGCAACGCTTCTTTTATGTTATGTTTTTCTCACCTGCCTTGTGTCTTGTCTTTTATGTTGATATACATGTATATGTAATTGTATTTTTTTAATAATTATTATTTTTGTTAACATATTTTATTATTACCCTTGTCGATCAGCTACCCTGATACAAGTTTAAAGGGCATAGATCCAAATCCACAGAGAAAGGAAAGAAAAATAAAGCAGCTGCCTTAAAGAAAAGCCTCATTAATTATTGGCATTGCCAAAAGCAAAGTCAATAATTAATTAATGAAACATTTAATTTTCCCCACATAGCATATATTTATGTATATGTTGATTGCAAATCAATTAGGAGACACAGCTGTCTCCATTGAAAATCTAGTTATTATTCCACCTACACTTCTACATGCTTATTTTTTTTGACCATACATAGTAAGTGTATTTATTAGCATTTCAAGTGCTCTTCCATTCTGTAGATGCATTCAGTAATGTAAGAGTATTGTATATTATTGCTGAGAAAGTCCTTAGAATGTGCTAGTTTTACCAAATGCCAGTCTTTCAAAACATTTTTATATACATTTTCATTCTGAATGTTTGTTATTGTGCCAGCTAATATAAAAATATAATGCAAACTAAAAAAAAAAAGAAAAAACAAAGTTTATTGCCACTTAAATATTGTTACCTAATTCATTGGTAGTAACCTTGACACATTGCAAGTAAAGAAAAAAAACACTAATTGCAGAATGCTGATAATATTTTATTGAAAAATACCAGCTTCTGAAGGTGAATAAGGCAAAAATATTGATTTTTTAAATCAATGGCAACCCCGTTGAGAAAAATAATTGTTAGACATCACATTGATGCTCAAGTCATTAGGATTACCTTAGATTGACTGAGGTCAATATTTTCTATGATTATTCAAAAACTAAAATGACTATATGAAAACTAGATACAAGTGCATCTCCTAAACATAATTCAAATATAAGTTTGTTGAATAACATTTTTAACTTCAAATGAATGCAAATAAGATGAAAGATAAATGACATTTGCCTTTCATGTGCTCGATATGTTATGGTTTATTCACTGTGCACTTCCATCCATCATCCAAACCCGCTTCGTCCTGAGCCACTATGTATTTCTTCAGTTTAAATGCATCATTTTTTTTGTTTAAAACTGGTTACAGAAGAACTTCTGTGACATGATAAATTCTAAGGTGATAACATCTGTAAGGTATATTTGACTATTGTGTGTTTTAAAGTAAAATTGAAAAACTGGTGAAGTAGTGCAAATCTCATACAAACCATGTTAATTAAAGAGTGCAATTTCAAAAAAGTACCTTTTTAATGCAGATCACTACAGAGAAAAATGTAGCACTGCAATGAAGTGCACACTAAGACTGGGCTTCCAAAATAAAGACTCAAAAAAAAAGGAAAAAATTAATATGGGGTTTGTGACATACAAGAAAACATGGAACCCTTTCTATTGAACTGTTAAAATAAATTCATAAATAAAATAAAATTAAACATGTCTAGATTGTTCTAATTTTGTATCTTTTCTATAGGATGCCTGCTTGATTTCCTCCTCCTCCTTCATGTAGTGGAAATACATGAAATCTCCAATAACAAATATTACAATAATTGCTACAGTATATGGAAATAGAGTGATGAATTAGGTTTAATATTGCTCTAAATTTTAATATTGCTCTACATTTTTTGTGTGGGTTACTATTATTAAATCATGGCAGAATGTTTTTAAAAATGAAAAATTGTGTTTATTGTAGAATAAGGGGCCAGCACATTTGGTTTATGACCAAAAAAACAATAAAATACTTCTCAATAATCCCCAAAGGACAGTGTGTCCTTATGTTCTGTGGCCTGTGTGATGATATCTATATATATCTATAGATACTGTATATAGATATCTCTCCCTATATATTTATATATATCTGTATCTCTATAACTACATCTATATATATTTTATTTATTTATTTATTTTTTTAAACTTTGCATCATTCTGCAGTGGCATGACCTGTCCCATTAAAAACAAGTTCAGATATAAAAGCAAATGTATTCCATTAAATATGCACTGCTGTTGCCTAAAGTACATAAGAACAGGCATGCTACTACAGATTAACCCAGATTTACTCTAGATAGACAGACAGACAGATAGATAGATAGATACTATTTTTTTGGCAGAAATCTGGCTTTTTACAATAGCTCAATAGCTCAATAAATAAATATTACATTATGACAAACAACCAAACCCTCTCAAATATACACAAAAATGACTAATAATAATACTAACATTATTTATATAGCACCATATCATTCATTTACTTGCAACGCAAGGTGCTTTCCACAGATTAATCAACACACATCATAAGGAAACACAACTTCTGCCTTGGCTTACAATAAAATGAACAGTCAAAAGTTGCAATGAGGTATTATAAAGGCACACTGCTGTGAGTATGAAAGAGCCCCAATAGCATTTATTTGCACACATCTGATGAATTTACTGAAAGTACTTAATCATTGTGCACCTGTGAGAGGATTTGCAGCATTGCTCATAATGGCACTAAGTTTTGTTTTCATTCTGTCCTTCACTTCTAGCTTCAGGGGGTCAAGATTGCATCGCATAACTGAGCCTGGCTTTTTACTTAGTCTGCTTAAGCCATGGACCTCTCTTGAAGTTATTACACCAGACCAGCACATCACAGTGCACAAAAATTGCAGTTGTAGAATATATAAATGTTGTCACTAACTACATTAATGGAGTTCAGTCTCCTAAGAAAAAAACAGAGTTCGCTCTGTTCTTTCTCATATACCTGTAGGTCAATCTAGCCTGTCACTGATGTGGACCCCTCATGTACCTGTAGCAGTACACCACATCTACATCCACTCATTGAATGCTGACTGGGCATAAAATCTTTTTGGTGTGGCAAAAGTCAGTTGCCAGATCCTTGGTTTTGCTGATTCTGTTTGCCCCAAAAAATAAACTTCTTTACCTGGTTCCTATAATCTGTCTCATTCCCCTTTCTCAATACACTTCATTCATGCAGAATCATTTGAAAATGTCTGCAAGTTAAATGATGTAATGTTATATTTATATTCTGAGGTGTATAGGGTGAACACAAAATGAGACAGGAATGTCCCTTGTGGTGCTCCAGTGTTGCTTACATCCATAATGGTGACAGTTTTTGAGGCTCAGAAACTGTGGTCTGTTGGGATGTTACGAGAAATTGTATATTTCTCACACACACATATACATGCACACACAGCATAAGGCAAAATTGACTGACTGGCTGGCTAACTCACTCACCCACTTAACAAAAATAGTATTTCCCGTTTTGCTAAAAAGCTGAAATTCAGCAGGATGATACATCCAGAGTAGTAGGTATCCACTAATAATGGAGATTACAATATATGAATATTCAGGAGTAAAAAAAAACAGTACCCCAAAATCACTAAAATGGTTTGACTTATTTGATTAAAATATGGTGACACTGTAGAAAAAAAGAAAATCAGCCAACACATTTTTTACTTGTTGATATTTGTTGTTAATAATGCTGTAGTGAGTAGGGCATTCTACTGCACCACATCCCCCATTTTGCCACAGGGCTGACAGTAATTTCACAGAGAAAGGGGGCATGGTGGTTTATGCAAATGAAGACCATCTGCACAAGCGAAATGAAAGGAGGATATTTCTGCAAAGCTCAAACAAAGATACACTTAGTAAGTACTTGACTACACTCACAGTGACAGAGGCTGTCAATCTCACACAATTGATCCAATATGAAAAATATTGAATATATATTACCCCGCAACCAACAACTTATCTGATACCTTGTGCAAATGCAGACATGAGGACTACAATTCTCATCAGCCAGTGCACTATTCCAGGCAATTTTATCAGTTTAAATAAGAGTATGAATAAAATCAGCATATAGCAATTGCAGCATTTTTTTTTCTTCCTCAAATACTTTGGGATAACAGTTTCATTATCTACCTGGATTACAGCAATTATCTTAGAGCACTGTTTTTCAGACTTTATGGCCATGGGACCCTTTAAGTTCCTTAACGACACATAGAAAGCATTTTAAGAGTGAGAGGAATTGAGAGCAATTAGAGCAGCAAGGAGAGTGGTCCTCTTGGTGAAAGAAGCACAATTAGAAATGCTGTTGATCGCTTCAGCACATGTCACAACACTCAGCACCTAACATTGCTTTTCTTTTTAAGTACAAGTGGGTCTGAACTTCAAGGACAGCCACGTAAGACCCACCGATTGCAACCCATGACTTAAAACCCATGACTTAGCTCAGAAGGGGCGGCTGTTTTAATTGAACCTGCACCTCCAGATTACAGTTTTACTCGTGCAGATCGGAAAGGAAAAAGAGGTGGGGGCTTGGCAAACATTTACTCGAGCAAGTTAAAATGTAAAGATGTCAGTTTTGGTAAGTTCAACTCCTTTGAGTATCTCGCCATTGTTATTCATGGAGATTCTCAAGTTCTAGTATTATCTATGTATAGACCTCCAAAATTCAACGTTTCTTTTTTTAAAGGAATTCTCTGACTTAATGTCAATTTTAATTACGAACTATGACACACTCCTAATAGTTGGAGACTTTAATTTTCATATAGATAATCAGTGTGACCTAAAAGTAAAAGAATTTATGAACCTCCTGGATTCTTTTGATTTGAGACAGCTCGTTAATCAGCCCACACATAAAGCAGGTCATACGTTAGACTTAGTGATTACTAAAGGACTAAAAGTTGATATAAAGAAGTTCATTGATACGGGTCTATCAGACCATTTTCTTCTACTTTTTAATATAGAAATAATGATAGAAAACACACATGAGAAGCACATTGTTAAAAAATACTTCTTTGACTCAGCAGCAGCTTTAAAACTTATAAACATTCTAAGCAATCAGTCCGTTTATAGTGCCAACTATAATAGCGAGGATAATGTAAATAGTAAGGAGGAAAAATTTAATACTAAAGTGAGAGCTGCTGTTGACATAGTTGCACCTGAAAAGACAGTTAAAAAATCTTCTAGCATTGTTATACCATGGAAGACCCAAAGAGTGCATGATTTAAAGAGAACATGCTATAGAGCTGAGCGTAAATGGAGGAAGACTAAACTTACTATCCACTATGAAATATTAAAAGTTAAAATAACAGAATACAATAACACTGTCCGTCTTGAGAGGCGCTGCTATTTCTCTAAGATTATAAATAACAATGCTAGTAATCCCAGAGTCTTATTCTCTATGATTGATCGTCTGCTAAACCCAGGTAACTCAAAGGAATGCCTCCTAAGTACTTCCAGTAAAACCTGTGAGGCTATTGCTGTATTTTTCAACCAAAAAATTAATGATATTAGAAATAACATAGTATATCTCCCCAACACTAAGGATCCTCCTAAACCCCAGCATTCCGTCATAAACAAATTAAACTCTTTCACTAGGACAGATTTACCTGATTTACAAAAAATAATATCTTAATTAAAACCCTCCACCTGCGTCCTTGACCCACTACCAACAAATTATTTCAAAGAAGTATCGGGCGTGCTAATTGATAATGTTCTTGATATAGTAAATTCGTCATTAGATATGGGGGTCTTCCCAGACTGTCTTAAGACTGCTGTAGTTAAACCCCTACTTAAGGAACATAATCTCGACCCCTCGGCTCTTGAAAATTTTAGACCCATCTCTAACCTGCCTTTCTTAAGTAAAATTCTGGAGAAGGCAGTCATTATGCAGTTCAATGACCACCTAAATAAACATGCTATTCTTGATAAATTTCAGTGGGGTTTTAGAACAAATCACAGCACAGAAACTGCACTAGTTAAAGTAGTAAATGATTTGCGGGTGAATGCAGACAGAGGCCATTTATCTGTTCTCATCCTCTTAGATCTGAGTGCCGCATTTGACACCATTGATCATAATATTCTTAGAAATCGCCTTAGTCAATGGGTGGACCTCTCTGGCAGTGTCTTAAATTGGTTTGAATCCTACCTGGCAGGGAGAAAATTCTTTGTTAGTTGTGGTAATTACAATTTAAAGACACATGATATCTAATATGGTGTTCCGCAAGGCTCTATCCTGGGTCCGCTGTTATTCTCAATCTACATGCTTCCGTTAGGTCAGATTATCTCAGGGCACAACGTGAGCTACCACAGCTATGCTGATGACACACAGCTGTACTTATCAATAGCACCTGATGATCCCGATTCTCTTGATTCACTAACACAATGTCTGACTTGTATCTCAGAATGGATGAATAGTAACTTTCTCAAGTTAAATAAAGAGTTAACTGAAATCTTAGTGATTGGCAATAATGGATACAATGAGGCTATTAGAAATAAACTGGATACATTAGGATTAAAAGTCAAGACGGAGGTAAAAAGCTTAGGGGTAATTGTTGACAGTAATCTGAATTTTAAATTGCATATTAATCAGATCACTAGGACAGCATTCTTTCACTTAAGAAACATAGCTAAAGTTACACCTCTTATATCACTGAAAGATGCTGAGAAATTAGTTCACGCGTTTGTTTTCAGTCGACTAGATAACTGTAATGCACTCCTCTCAGGACTACCCAAAAAAGACATAAATCGTTTGCAACTAGTGCAGAATGCAGCTGCTAGAATCCTAACTAGGAAAAGAAAATCCGAGCACATTTCTCCAGTTTTGATGCCGCTACACTGGTTACCTGTGTCATTCAGGATTGACTTTAAAATTCTGCTTATGGTTTATAAAGCCTTAAATAATCTCACCCCATTTTATATATGGGAATGTCTGACACCTTATATTCCAAATCGTAACCTCAGATCCTCAAATGAGTATCTCCTTAGAATTCCAAGAACAAAACTTAAAAGTGATGAGGCGACCTTCTGCTGTTATGCATCTAAAATCTGGAATAGCCTGCCAATGGGAATTCGCCGGGCTGATACTGTGGAACACTTTAAAAAACTGCTGAAAACACATTATTTTAACATGGCCTTCTCATAACTTCACTGTAATCTCTATTCTCTCTTCTGTTTCCTTTTCCGGTATCCTTTTGGTAGTGGCTTGCACCACCACCATCTACTCAAAGCACCGTGATGTTCCAACAATGATGGATGGATTAAAAGCCAGAAGTCTGTATGACCATCAACATCAAGTGACTCTGTGAGAACCCTAACTACAAAGAGGACTATTTATGTCCTCTTCATTTATATTAGGTAGAATGCCCAGAGGGGACTGGGCGGTCCCGTGGCCTGGAACCCCTGCAGATTTTATTTTTTTTCTCCAGCCGTCTGGAGTTTTTTTTTTCTGTTTTTTCTGTCCACCCTGGCCATCGGACCTTACTCCTTTTCTATGTTAACTAACGTTGTCTTATTTTAATTTCTTATTTTGTCTTTATTTTTCTTTTCTTCATTATGTAAAGCACTTTGAGATACTTTTTGTATGAAAATGTGCTATATAAATAAATGTTGTTGTTGTTGTTAAAAGGGGGTTCCCATACAGTGTTTGAGGAATTATTTATCTGACAATCTACAAAGTGAGATTTGGGCAGCTGGACAGTAGTAGCTGTGAAGAGATAAATCAGTGTTTTTTGTTTTTTTTAAATCTGTTTAACAGATGGAGCCAAGCCACGACTAAATAGAATCAAATTAGTTTTTTTTCTGTAGCTGCTTTTCAGAACGTTGTAAGAAGAGAACAGGACAGTTGGTAGGGGGGTTTGTAGACATTTATTCAGACCCACACTATACTGAAGCAGCGCTAATTTTATACTTTGATTCTAATGGAGTGTTAAGATTTTTAGCAGTTTTAAGCTATGAAAGAATCAACTTTAAATCCTCACCTTTATTACAACTGAATATCACTATTGGTAAAATCATTAAAATTATACAAATTATGAAAATTATAAATGCTGAGTATAGTTACGTTGTTTGACCATACCCTACCTTCAGCTACAACTGAGACTTTATCTTCTTACACTTCCCTAGCATTTACTTATGATCTGTTTGATTGTGTTGTAAACAGCGGTAAACAAGAACACAAAAAAATGAAACTCAAACATTTATTGTAAATTAGAACATTTTGATCAAATACAACAGAATTTTACATTATATTACTGTTATTTTTAATTAACTACTTATTCTTGGTCTTGAACTGATTCTGGCAACCTCCGTCTTTTATAAGGTTTTGGAACTCAGGAATTCTGATTTTGCTGTCAAACTTGATCTATAACACATTTTGGAAGAAATGATTATTCATTAGTGTTTTTCCATACCATTTTGTGGATGTAGCCATAAACAGGTCCTGGATGCTGTGGGTATAGCCTTAAAGACCACAGCAGTAAGGGTTAAACTTAGATAGGGGTTAAAAGGTCATCATGGTGGTCATTTTGTATCTGAGCTTACAGATAACAAAACCTTTTTGTGATTGCTCCAAGCCTTTATTTTTGATTTTTCCATTTGACAAATTTTTGCTCTTGTCACTGACTTTCAGGTTTTGATCTAATTTTGTCTTTGAAGAAAGATTGGTGTGATTTTCAATTTTGACTTTGCACATCTCCCAGTCATTTCATTCTTTATATTATCTCTTTCAAGTCAGTAAACTAAATTGGCAAAGGTTCAATATGAATAAAAATAATAATTGAATATACTTTCAAATAAAAGCAGATTTATAAGGTACCGATTTTTACAAAACTATTAAGCAAGTAAGGAATATTATAGTGAAATAGTGAATGCTAGAGTGCAAGGATTGAAGACATTAAAACTGCATGCATGTAAAATGGAGACAATTTAGCATTTATTCCCATTTCTTTAGTGTGGGCCAATAATTAGACTAGACATAACTCATCAAACCATATCACCAAATTTCATTATGACAGGGATTTGAAGGTCAATGTCAGAGAATCACATCTAGGGGTAGATAACATGTGTCAGCTTTAGATCAATCCATATAAAATATGAACAGATCAGTCATGCGTATGTTTTCCAATCTTAGTTATTCCAATGAAGGGCCACAGAAAAACAGCCTAACCTTCCAGGATACGTTGCAGACCACTAACAAACTCAGAACTGAAACGCCATGTTGCTGAATGAGAGACAGTTACATATACTGGGGAGGTTTAATTGCTTTATGTACATTAAGGTGAAGAGGTGACTAGTGTTTTGGCATCTTGCATTACCTAACAAACTTTAATTTGTGAACCTATGTACAGGGTGGGCCATTTATATGGATACACCTTAATAAAATGGGA
>JANRMT010062806.1:30638344-30650974 GCA_026402145.1 Polypterus bichir lapradei
CATTCCCATTTTATTAAGGTGTATCCATATAAATGGCCCACCCTGTATTTACAAACACATACAGCTTATCCAAATTACTCTTTTTCCAGTGAGGCAGTATATGTGAAGAGGTCTCTTTTTTATTTTGTTTTTTAATACCTGTTAATGTACTTCATATTTAAATTATATAATAACATATTCTACATTGATTATTACTGTAGGTGACAACCTTATAAATGGTTTGCTTTGCCTGTTTTAAATATTTTTGTAATGGAAGAGTCATTATTACATGCCATGTTATTTTATCGCCCTGCTGTGGGCTGGCGCCCTGCCCGGGGTTTGTTTCCTGCCTTGCGCCCTGTGTTGGCTGGGATTGGCTCCAGCAGACCCCCATGACCCTGTTGTTAGGATATAGCAGGTTGGATAATGGATGGATGGATGTTATTTTATAATTACTATTGAAAAATTAGGTGTGCAGGTAAATCAATAATTAACTCATTCATTTATAGTTTTGTATGTATCTGGCAGTGGATAATTAATATTACTTCTCAAATCATCAAAACACTGACCAAGGGAGGCTTCTAAGTTGAAGAAATGCCTGAGTTTCATGCTGGAAAAAGAAGAACATTTTAAGAAGTAGACTAAAGATAGACCTTAAAAAAGAAACTGTACATCTGTGTTAAACTGAGACATTGTAAACAGATTTATAAACATGGTCACTTGATGTTCAAAATGAACATACTGGATATGCATTAGGAACATCCATATGGTAAGGCTGTTGTATTTATTTCCAGACTTCAGATATGCTACAATATGTATTAAAGGCCTCTATGATCCTAAACTAAGATAAGTATTCATAATGTCAGCAATGGAATTATGTTACTCTGGATATCACTAAGTAACAGTGACACATTCACATTTTAATTCCAGATCAGCCTATTTAAATATTTGTTTGGCAGACATGGTTACCAGCAATGAAACAGTTGGTCTTTTGTCCAACGAGAAAATGCAGATTTTTCTTTTTCAAATCCAATGGCATTTCTGAATTAAGGGTCAGTGGGGCATAGACCCACCAGAAGTTATAGGAAATAAGTCAAAAGCCTCCCTGAATAATTCAACTTATTATTTAAATGTTTATAACAACCCACAGGTTTGTCTTCTAAGGAAAAGCAATAAAAGGCAAAAAGGTATTATTGTTTAAAACATTGCTTCTTCCTCTTTGTTATCTTCTCTTAATATATTAAATAAGAAGTCTCTCATTTACTCTTAATTTTTGTGCATGTATTATCTAATGGAACAGTAGCATCTCTTTAAACTTTTTCCCTACAACTCTATTCATACTGTATTATCTCAGTTTAGTAAATACATATACCAAATAGTTTCTGTATCTGCTTTTGTTCCAGTTTCAGTCTCCATCCTGATTAAATCATTATAGGCAATCTTAAAGCAGGAAATTAATCAATTTGAAATTGATTTTCTTTAAAAGGTCCATTGAGAATTTGTGTAACAAAGAATGCTACAGAACTGAATGTTATTTTCTTTGGCAAATTAAAGGTACAGAAACTTAATTATTATTGCTATATTGTTTTTAGTAATTGCAGCTTGCAGCTGAAGATGATAACCTGAACAGTACTTTATACCGTAAGAGTAACACAAATGTTTCACATGACATTAAAGAGTGTAATAGATTTCATATAAAGTACAAAATTATCCGTCACTTGATTAACCATCCGGGCCAAAAAAAAAAAAAGAAACGAGTATGCCAGTGCTTATCTACTACTACTGCCGTGCAGTATGCTTCAAGCTCTGCACATTGGAACAACTCTCCCTTCTGCTAGCATGTACTTTCCCAGCACCACATGTCAGGCTGCATGTTGAAATCACAGTGTCTGTTATGTACCTTCAGTTTTAATAGCATTTTGAAGCTTTTCTCTTCTATCATAATTAATCTACTATACATTGGTATGGCTGATAAATGTAAGCGTGTGGTGTTGTAATTGTCACAAAAAACTGAAATTATTAAACGTTTGCAAAAATGTAAAAGTGCTTCAAGCATTGCTTCAGTTTATGAAGTAGGAAGAACAACAGTGAATGATATAAAGCGAGATGCTGACAAAATTGAAAAAATGTGTTGAAAATGGAAACCACTGACGGTAAGTTTAGTGTTCTCCTGTATTGTAATTTTCTTTTAAAATTATTTTATATTATGTTTTTTGTGATGTGCAGGCATCGTATAATGCACTGTTGGGGGGCAAAAAGTGTATAAAGAATGCTTTAAGTAATGGGATTGGGTGAAGGGCTTCTGTTCTGTAAGGGGCAGACACATCTGTTAGGAGATGAGTGACTGGAGAAGTTAGGAGAAAAAGGAAGGTGTGGCAAAAGGAAGTTTTGAGCAGTGAGTCAGGAGGCAATAAGCAGGAGTGTTTGCAGTATAAAAAAAAGGAAGTGAGAGGCAGGAGACAAACTGATTGATATAGAAAGCTTTCTATTGTTTTGAAAGTGTGCTCCATATAACCCAGATAATGGAGTAGAAAATGGAAAGAAGACTCTAAGTAAAATGTAGAAAACTCCAGTACCTCTGAGTTGTGTTTCTTATTACACTGGTCATTACAAAATTATATGAATTTATTTTGTTATTACTATATTATAATTTGTTTTGTAAAACTAAAATAAATGACTATTTGCTAATCTGCAGTATATCATTTTTAAAGTAGCTGTTCTGCTATCCATCTTTTCTCAGCCACATCCTCTCAGTTGCAAGAAGCAGATCATAGATATTTAATGTAGTATCTGCCCCATTATACAAAAAGAGTACATGACACGTGTTTCACCCTCATGAGGCTCATCAAGTACACACTTTTGAATCCCCTTTCAGAGATTGTACTTCGGACGTTAGCACCTGAAGTGAAGCCTCCGACGTTGTGCCACAGCGGCTGGTTCACCGATCTCCATAGGTCATTATGGAGGAATTATGTGAAGGTTCATTGGGCTGAATAGCCTGTTATTATTAAAATTTTTATAATGTCCTGAAAGCAGACATAAAACATCCAGGAAGGAGGCCTCTCTCATAGTCAGTGTTGAGATCAGTAATTTGAAGCACTATAGTGCAAAATATCGAAAGAGAAGGAAACACCAAATAACAGGCGTTACACTGTAAAAAGAAATGTTTAAAAGAGCCATAAGACAGCTAAACTATACTGCATTCCAAATCAGTAGCTTTGTTTCTTGTTAAAATTTGTGAAGAATTCAGGAAGAAACACACTCTAAAAGGAAAAGTGGAAGTAAAATATAATAAATGAATAAAGAAATATACAAATAAGTTACCTAAGTATGCCCAAATTAGTCTTGTGGAATACTATGTGGTGTGGTTTAAGAATAAGCCTTCGTGTTTCTGGAGTGCCTGCTTTTTTATTAGTCTCCTCTTTTTTTATTTGTGGTGAGTTTTAGTTGTTTTAACACATCTCACTTTGTTCTCAGTCGAAAATGCCTCACAATGCTGATGCCAGTGCCATAGATTTGGAGGTGGTCCTCCAGACCTGGGACTGACCCATTTTCCAGTCATTCAGAATGATCATAGACCATCCCATCCATATAGGCAAACCAGGTAATTGTCTAGAGTTTGTTTTTTTCTCGCAACCACATCTTCCACTCCTTAGTGTCTTTGAAACCTACTCCATGATGACTGGCACATTCCTCTTGAAAAATTGCCATCGATAGCCAAAATTCCCCCTTGGGAAATCACTTATATTGTGAGACACTTCACAAACTGTATGAGACCTGTTCCCATTGAATACAGTGGAGTGTCACGAATGTGTGACCCAAAAGGCAGCAGGTCACGCCCCATACTTTAAGAACCTATGATCTAGAGCAATACTTCAAAGCAAGAGCAGCTAAATGCACCAAGTACCCCTTGCTCTGAGATGCGGTGAACCCACCAATCCCACTTCATTCAGCCATGACTCTTTTCATACGTACGTACCACTTGAAATTATTATGTGACTTATTAAGACTTTGATGGCAGGACATGTCATCCCTACAGCTTTTTCCAATCATTCTGAATGAGTGGAGAATGGGTCAGTCCCAGGTCTGGAGGACCACCTCCAAATCTACGGCACTGGCATCAGCATTGTGAGGCTTTTTCGACTGAGAACAAAGTGAGATGTGTTAAAACAACTAAAACTCACCACAAATAAAAAAGAGGAGACTAATAAAAAAAGCAGGCACTTCAGAAACACGAAGGCTTATTCTTAAAATCCATTGCCATGAATTTTACTAGAAATTTTGCTTCACTGCAAACAGAGGGTGTACAGGAATCTGCTCCTAAGGACAGCATAACAGTTGTTTCTCATCCAAAAGACTATAGCTTCTAATATTAAAAGAAGAGGATTCTTTGAATGATCTCTGCAGTTCAATGACTTAATGGACTTTCTCCACTTCACAAAGTGCAGGAAGTGGTGCAGAACATTGAAATAGTAGTTTCTTGAAAGACCTTTTCAGTCATGAATGTCCTTTGTATACACAACTGAAAGCTAAGCTTAATTAATACATGATTTATGGAGAGTTCCTTTCCCTGTAGAAATCCAGTCTGTATCTGTAAAAACACATTCAAGAGACACTGTATTACTGAGAGATTAGCATCGGCATAAGTATGTATATTTCACCATCATTAAAATCTCTGAAATCTAGCAGGGCTCAAGGTAGCTGCTGTGTGTGTTGAATAGTCTACTGGCTTGTGCTGGCAGGACTTCATGAACAAGTAGCATGAACAGAAATTGCATTCTGTTGAATAGTTTGTTGACGGCATGTTCTGTGATGCAGCTTAATACATCATGGGATTAACATATCAGAAGAGGAACCTTAAACTGAAAAAACTGAGGTGTTTCAAACTCCAAAGCAGAAATCTTGTTCAGCCTAGCAGGAAACAGTTTTCAAGCTTTATATGGTGATAAAGGGAAACCATCAAAAACAACGTAAAATAAAATATTTGAGGCATAATGGATAGGATATAAAAACATGACAATAAAAATGAAGGATCAGTGCCACATGTATTTTACAGCTAGTCATTAATTATGGGGACAGCCTGATAAATGTATAGCAAAATAGGAAATTCCTGCTTTGTCAAGGACAACAGTCTACTCAGATGCAAAAAAATACTTTCGGTCATATCTAGAAAGCAGACTATATACACCACTTACCAGAAATTGAGATGTGTAATGATTATTATTATTGTTTCAAGTTACTCCTTTTGAAAGTGGCAAGTTGGACATTATGGGATCTTTCTAGAAGTTGAAAATCCAGATTTTAAATCAAATAAATACATTTTATTGATTATATGGCATTATCTTTGGAAGGATAACAGAAAAAAGATATAGTGCAAATATACAAGTCTTACGAAATACATACTCAAGAATGAGAAACCCAGTTTATGTCATAAGCGATGTCTGACATTTCGTAATTGAGCTGTTGTGGATTGAAAAAAATGCATATAAGCATATCTAAATCATCACCTTATGGAGAACCTGATGAACTAATGGACTGTTTCTTAAAAAAATAAAAGCAGTTATTTCTATTATGTGAATTTCACAATAATAGACATATTTTAATCAAATGGTATTCCTTATGAATGTTATTAATACTTATTACTCACATTCTGAAGTAACCCTAGTGACCTTATTTTAAACCTGGATCCTCAACAGCGATATTGATTTCCACAAAATAAGTGAATTCTCAGAATGTTTCAAGAATTTAGGTAACAAAGAGAAAACCATAAATAAGCTAACAGCTTTGCATATAAGTAAACTAAGTAAATTTAAAACCAGTTCATCTACCCTCTCTTTTCTGAAACCACTGATTTTACTATAGTGCTGTAAAAAGCATGTGCCTATTCCATCGGAATCAGGTATAGGGTAGGGATGATGAGGGCTGTCATTTACAGGACACACTCACTCATGCACATACACAAATACACATTTAGTCATGTAGGACAAACATATAAATCAGATGCGGGAAGAAAATGGAGCAGAAACAGGGCTGGCATATGGGGTGAAAGTGCAAACTGAGTATACTGTACACAATGACTGGACTAAGGTCTCCAAAGCTATGTGGTTTGGTACCAACCAAACATATTCACTATATGAATGTGTTACTAGGGTGTAAAACCAGCAAAGCAAATTTAGTATAATCTCTTTTTTTCTAAAACAATTAAGGCTAAATACTGTGCGCTTATGATTTGAGAAGATTTATACAACCTTAATACGATTGTCTCCCGCTCTAGAAGATGTCAAAGAGATTGATTTGGTATTACTTTCGTAACCTAGTCTTCTTCAAGCAAAGCCTTTACATCATACAGGTTATTGGGGAAAATGAAAAAGAATACATCTGGAAAAGCATATGAGGGCTTTAAAATGCTATATGACAAAGCAATGCAGAAAAGAAGTTTAACGTTTTCCAGGGAAAATAAGGAGAAAAGAGAAAGGTAAGGGATCATGAAGCTACTCAATATTTCATCTACAGTAGTTTAACTTAAAACCCTGAAACTAAAACTGCACAATTTATTAAATGTGATATGCTTCTAATCACAATTATTTGGAACATTTTAAGCATAGCATTCCATATTTACATTAGTTTTACTTTTACATTCACTCACTTGGTACACACTTTTTTCCAAAGTGACTTACAAAAGAGGTCAATATAATCAACTACATATCAGCCCTGGGATTGTTTTGGAACAAGTTTTACAGGAAAAAGATATGGTTAAAAATATCCATTACAAGTAAAAATCTTTAAACCAAAGAGATTGACACAAGAATATTCTTTTCTTAGCTACTAAGAATTTAGCATCAGAATCTTGCATCTACAAGTTACAAATCGCTTAATAATAATAAAAAAACCTTCAATAATTTTACTGCCAAAAAAGTGGTTTGCTTTTAACAAATGAAGTTAACAATAATCTTATAATGTATTTTATTTACCATGTGGAAGAAAATGTCAATTTTAACTAAGTCATTAAAAAATCACAACCAGTTCTTTATGCAGTCTTCTCATTAGCTACTGTGTACAAATAAATAGAAAGTTACTGATGTGTATAATTGTTCACTTGAATTTTGCTGATATACTTTCTTAATATGTCCTCTGCCTGCACCCCATGAACAACATCAGGTAGAGGAGACAAAAAATTATTACTTGTGGGGTATATTGGCTGATAATTCCAGGAAGAAGTTGTAAATTCTTGTCAAGTTTCAAAAGATAAAATCATACAGCTTTTTGGTTTAAGGCTTGTCTGCACCTGTTGTTCTTCATTTATAATGCATTACTCACAGCATCATAACTGTAACAGAATATCAGTAGAAGATCAGAAAATGTTTTATTTATGTTTTTACATTTGCATTTTCGAATCGCATTGAGACTTAAGGTCTCACTTAAAATATGTCTGAATGCTTTTGCTACTTCACAGACATGCAATTTTAAAGGTTCATTGACTCCTATACAATGAGTATTCATTATTAAGTATCAGGATCAATCACCTTTTTAAAAAGCTGAGAGTTAATGGTTCAAAGTTTACATTAAAACAGATTTGACCCTTGTAATGTGACTCTCTTACAAACACAGATGCAGCACTATCTTAATGAATTATGCACCAGAGTACTGTATTGGCTAACAAAGTGGGAGGTACTGCATGTGTACTGTACATTGGAGCTTTCAAACAAGTAACACACACACACACACACACACACACACACACACACAGTACATTTCTTTTATTTGCGGCACCTTTGTTCATATCTCTGATCTAAAAGTAGTACTGGTACAGAACTCAGAATTTAAAATTATAGCTACTTGCTGAATGAAAATACACAAAAATGGAAGTAAAAAATGTTTTAAAGAAATGTGTATAGTATAGTTATTAACTCTCAAACAGGGAGCATTTTCCACTTTCCCAAGAATAAAACATTCCCACTCACCAATGCCTCAATTCCTCCCCCAATTTCAAGTTCAGTGGACCACTGACTTGGGAGTGACCTCTAAACCCCACTCAAAGGTTAGCATTTTCAAGGACCTGTTCCTAATTAAAAAGCCAGATACCTACAGTAGCTCCTTCCCATGCTGTCTGCTCTCCATAATCTGCCACAGGCCTTCACTTACCTTATGTGGCACCCTTTGCTGATATCTACTACTTTTGGAGAATTACCCTACTTTGGTGCCCTCAGAGTAACTAAATCTGAGGCACAATTTACGTAAGTGAGGAATACAGAAACCATCTTCTTCCACAGTACCACAAAACAATAATAGAGTGTTTGTAAATACAGTAGACACAGCTCACTGATATGGCAGTTATTTTTTCTCATTTGTGTTAATACACAAAGCAATGTAATGAACTGAAGGGTCAGAGACATCTAACAAATACTTATTAGACCATGCTCAAATGTAAATGGCAACAAACTGAAAAATAATAATTTTAATTAATTCTGAGAGAGTAAAGGGTCCTTTTTATTATTTTCCTTAATATAAAATAAATCTACAGGTCACTTGTTAATATTTAAATACATAAATAACGGAATAATAAAACAATATAAATTATTCTTCATTTGTGATATTTTAATTAACTGTACATATCAAAGAAAAAATATTCCAACTTACCAAAAAAATATATTAGGCAAATGAAAAGCACATTGGCACTTGAAATTTAATATTACTATGGACTAACAAATGTTTGGCAGCACATGCTTCTAATTTCTCAGCTGTGTATATCATTTCAGTGAGCCAAATGCCATGGACTACAGAGTTCATCTGAAATTAATAAATCTAAGTAATTAAGCATTGGCATGATAGCTGCTGTATTTTAGCAGAGAGAGACTAACAGAGAGAGTAATACTTTTGCTTTATCTCCTTAATTTGTTTTATAGAGATCCTCCAACAAAGTGCGTTTTCAGCAAAAGAATGGAATCTAATCATAAATGTACAGTATATGCCTCAGGGTGTTTCTTACAAGCAATGCCTACAACATCCACTAGCCTAAACCTCTATGTACAGTTCTTTGTGTTTTAAGGTTACAGTGCTTTATATAGAATGCTATTTAATGGATTAAAAGACAGTGATGAAATGTATTGGGAATACTAATATATCATTTCAGTTTTACTACTAGATGAACTATTACTCCCAAGGGGAATTTTAGATATATACAGCAGCAGAAATATAAAAAAACAAATATACAGACTCATAGGACAAATAATACAATCAAATAATAATAAGCAAATAATAAATGTATATTTATGCAGAAATAGCAAATTAAAGAGTATAAGTATTTAGGCTGGGACATCAAGAAGAAACATTGAACTGTCTGAAAGCAGCAGGCAGAAAAGACCCCCAGAGGTGCTTCTTAGCACACTGTAGAGGAATGAGCCTGTGACTAAAGTGCTCCAACACAGCGTCTTCAGGAGGAAATTTTGCATGATGGTATCTAGTTTTGCCATCATTGTCCTTTCCACAATAGTTTTCAGTGTGTCCATGGTTAGTCCAGTAATGTAGCAGACTTTCTTGATGAGTTTATTTAGGCATTGTGCATCTTTTGAACTAAAATTGCTTCCCCAAGAGACCGCAACATAGAATAACACACTGGCTACTACAGGACTGGGAAAACATCTCCAGCAGCTTGCTGCACATGAAAAAAGATATTTGGAGGAACTATAATGAAAGTGTAAAATCCACTTCATTCATGCATATGCCCAATTTCTGAAACAGCTTTTTCTAGTTACAAGTGGAAGGGAACAAAGTGTGCTTAATTCAGCTGTTGCAAAATGGAAAGTAGCTTTGGATAAGAAACACACAACCATAGTTACCCATACTTGATCAATATCAGTTGTTAGTGAAAACAACAGCACACCTTTGTGCAGAAGAAGAAATAACCAAAAGGGAACTCATTCGACAGGTAGTATGTTGTAATGGTTAAGGCTTTGGCATTCATATCTTGAGGTTGTGGATTCAAACACCACTAATGACACTGTGTTACTATAAGAAAGTCATTACATCTGCCTGTGCTCACAAAAATCAAAGAAATGTAACCAGTTCTATTTCTCAAAAATTTTGTAAGTTGCCTTGGATAAAGGTGTCAGCTAAATAATAAGTAACTAGCCGAAGCCCGCCGTAGCATACGGCAGTGTAAGAATAGGAATAGAAAACGGTGAGAAAGGAATTCAGTATAACAAAAGCTTAGGAAACCACCGTTGCAGTATAATGAAAATAGCAAGGAGTGAAACCAATGCCAATGGTCGAGAGAGTACCTTTCTGTAGCAGGCTACGAAAAACATAGACATATATAGATAGATGCCGCATTCACTGTGTTGCCCAGTCGACACGATAAGTCAGCGCGTCTGTCATATTGCGAGTGGTAAAAGTGCCATTTAAACTAATACAGGTAGATGTGGAAACCAGGTTTTCTGATGAAAAAACAATTAACGTTTTAAACAGTATTGTTTACATACAACAGATTTTGGAGAATCGTTTACATGCAATTATTTATATTAATTTATACACTAATAATGGCAATTATTAAATAATAATAATATTAATAATAATAATAATTATTATTATTATTAAATAATTCCTCCCATATAAGTAACATTTCTCGGACTGCTTTCTTCCATCTCTGAAACATTTCTAGACTTCGTCCTGTTCTTACGCAACACAGTACTAAAGTATTGATTAATGCCCGAGTCACCGGTTCTTTTATCTGGAACATGTTGTAAATCTTTGTATCAGCCAATGTCTCCGTAACGGAATAAAAGTGGGTAAACCATAGGACTGCAATTCATATTTAGCGTGGAAATCTGTCTACAGGAGTTGCCTATGAGACAGATGCAAATGTCCCTTTCGACAGGCGGTTTGCCATCTTCTTCGACAAAAATCGCTGCAACATTGGTGTGACATGTCGGGGCATTGTAGCGTCGGAAATTCTGCCTAGGGTTTTACTTGAAAAGCTTTCGTACAGCTGCTGTTGGATTGGACTGAGCGATTTAAGCGTACTGCAGATGCTTGGCAAGAAATGGCATGTCAGCAGCGTATGAGCGGGACCGGTTTTGTGGGTGGACGTGGGAGGAGAGTTAGAGTTGGTGGGCGGGGCTTTGTCGTGCGTATCCCATGACGCGGTAGGAGGGTTAGAGTTGGCGGGCGGGGCTCTGTCAAGCGTATCTCATGGTCTTAGAGTTGGTGGGCAGGGCTCTGTGAGTTGACAGGCGTGGCTCTGTCTTACTTGTGCTCACTGTCATGCGTGCCCTAGGTGAATTATATATATATATTATATAGATAATGTGAAATTGGGGAGAATGAATCACCTGCACATAACTGGTACTCCAGGGAATACTGAACAGGAACTAAAAGCTAAGAAGTGTCAATGCTACCTATCACACCACTGCAATTCATTTTAACCAAAAGTGGGGAAAACAATTTTAAAGTTGTAAATAACAAGTAGTAAAGCCTTTTTGTGATGAATTTTGTATTATCAGTTGATAAATACATCCAGAGACATGGGAGAATGTAATAACCTGAACGAGATTAGCGAGGTAGGACGTTGATGGACACCAGTAAAAAGCGGCAGTGAGTGTTCTCTTGCATGTCTCACCTGCTGAATTAAGAATTTTGTTCTTTCACAGGGCAGCTTTGAGATTCCACTGTAGCCAGTCCAAGCTAATAAACATGAAGCTGTTTTAAGATGTGTTGTTCAGGTCACAAACTACTTGCAGAAAAAGCAGAAAATTGTCTGCCTTACCAGAAAGGAGGAGGTTAGGAGCACACACTGGCACAGTGCATTGCCGCACCCACCACACGACAAACCAACTCAGGATCCAGATTAGGACCTGAGTGCAGCCATGCAACGGGTGTTACCTCAGCACAACACTAGTTCATCTAGTTCAGATGGAGTGGAAAAGTGTGAGTTTTTTTTTTTTTGTTTTTTATGGTGGCTGGAATGCCAATTCTGCCACCAACCCCCAAGTGTTTCCCTGCAGGTTGGAGGACCTACATGCACGGACGGATGCAGATTAACGTCATACCCAGGACGGAGCAATTGCAGGTTAAGGGCCTTGCTCAAGTGCCCAACAGAGCAGAGACCTTTTTGGCATTTTACGGGATTTGAACCAGCAACCTTCCGATTGCCAGTGCAGATCCCTAGCCTCAGAGCCACCACTCCGTCAGAAAGAATAAATTAAAATCTCTAAACCCCTATTAAAGAATATTAATATATACAAAAGCCAATGCTTATGATATGGTTTTCAAATCCCTATTCATGCAGATCTTTTCAGTATATATGGTCCTTTACAATGGCTGCATGTACCGTATTTACTCATGTACCACACGGCCTTGTGCAAGATGCGCACCCTAATTTTTTACAAAGAAAATCACGAAAATAGTTTTGCACCGTGTACAACGCGCATTGTGATTGTATAGGAAGTGCTTAGAGAGAGAGAGAGAGAGCGTGAGTGCACAAGCAAGCGAGAGAGAGAGAGAGCGCAAGTGCGTGTGAAAGAGAGGGAGCGCGAGTGCGCAAGCAAGCGAGTGAGAGAGAGAGAGAGAGCGCTAGAGAGAGAGAGAGATCGCGAATGCGCGAGCAAGCGAGCGAGAGAGAGTGCGAGTGCGCGAGCAAGAGAGCGAGAGAGAGTG
>JANRMT010062806.1:30663273-30705315 GCA_026402145.1 Polypterus bichir lapradei
TCATGGTACATTTTCTAATGCAGCTAGACGAAAACAACTTCGTGACGCTGCCGCCAAATACACAAAACAATTACTTTCACAATCATGTTACATTATTTTTCAAATGTTTCCTTTTCTTTTTCATAACTTCTTTAACACACGACATCGCTGCGAAGTGCAGTTATTTTGCTATATATATATATATATCACAGCGACACTCATAACAGTGACAAAACAATTACATTGACAATCATGTTACGTTATTTTCAAAATGTTTCCTTTTGTTTCTCTTTCCTTCTTTAACACACTACTTCTCCGCTGCCAATTGCGGTTATTTTGCTATATAGATATAGATATAGATATAAAGATATATAGATATATAGATATAGATATATATAGATATAGATATAGATATTTATAGATATAGATATAGATATATATATATATAGATATATATATATATAGAGAGAGAGATATGGGAACAACACTCATATCAATGACAAAACAATTACATTAACAATCATGTTACGTTATTTTTTAAATTTTTCCTTTTCTTTTTCATACCTTCTTTAACACACTACTTCTCCGCTGCGAAGCGCGGGTATTCTGCTAGTAACTAATAAAGTAGACTAAACTTTGCCGATATAAAGTAAAAAGAAGTAGGTATTTACCTTTTGGAAGATGAATAAATATGCACCTTTTCATTATTTTAGCCTTGATTTGGCACTTTTTTTTCTGGCTACAATAGGATAAATTTATGAATTTAATAGGTTAAAGTGGAGGCAAAAGGCAAAAGTTGAACGTATAACTCATTTTATAAAGCCAGTTCCCATCTTTATAATCTGAGATAAAACATGCAAGTTACAAAAAAAAAAAATCATACATCATATATTGTATATACACTCACTGGCCACTTTATTAGGTACACCTTGCTAGTACCGAGTTGGACCCCCTTTTGCTTTCAGAACTGACGTAATTCGTTATGGTATAGATTCAACAAGATGCTGGAGACATTCCTCAGGGATTTTGTTCCATATTGATTTGATAGCATCATATAGTTCCTCCAGATTTTTTGGCTAAACATCCATGATGAAAGATCCCATTCCACCACATCCCAAATGTGCTCTATTGAATTGAGATCTTGTACAGTGAACTCATGGTCATGTTCAAGAAACTAGTTTGAGATGATCAAAATTTTGTGACATGCCGCTTTATCCTGCTTGAAGCAGCCATCAGAATATGGGTACACTGTGGTCATAAAGGGATGGACATGGTCAGTAACAACACTCAGGTTGGCTGTGGAATATAAATAAAGCTCAATTGGTACTAGAGGGTCCAAAGTATGCCAAGAAAATATCTCCCACACCAATATACCACCAGCAGCGGCCTGAATCATTGATACAAGGCAGGACGGATCCATGCTTTCGTGCTGTTGAAACCAAATTCTGAGTATACTATTCAAATATCACAGCAAAAATTGAGACTCATCAGACCAAGCAATGTTTCTCCTATCTTCTATTGTCCAATTTTGGTGAGCCAGTGCGAATTGTAGCCTCAGCTGCCTATTCTTAGCTGATACGAGTGGCACCCGGTGTGGTCTTCTATTGCTGTAGGTCATCTGCTTCAAGGTTTGACATACATTCAGAGATGCTCTTCTGCATATCTTGTTTGTAACAAGTGATTTTTTCCATTACTATTGCCGTTCTATCAGCTTAAACCAGCCTGGGCATTCTCCTCTGACATCAACAATGCATTTTCACTCAGAGAACTGCCACTCACTGGGTATTATCCTTTTTTCGGACCATTCTCTGTAAAATCTAGAGAGTCCTGTGTGACAGTACCAGTAGATTAGCAGTTTCTTAATTACTCATCTGGCACCAACAACTATGGCAAATTCAAAGTCACTTAAATCACCTATATTTTCACATACACACACATTCTACAACGAGCATTTTAGGGCCAGAACTGGGATAACATAGGTTTATCACCTTTGTTCCATATATCTGTATGTCTATTTATGTATATGTCTATCTATGTATATGTCTCTCTCTATCTATCTATCTAAATATATAAATATTGTAATGGGCAACTGGGATTCTTACCTGGCCGGGACACCTCTTTAAATGAAAGACTGGGGTAAGGAGCTTGCACGGGGCAATACCTCCACCAGGACAACAGAGGGCAGCGCCCCTGGCTTGCTACAGTGCCACGGAGCAGGGAAGCTCAACCCTGCTGGGGCCCAAGGCCACTGCCAGGGGGCATGTGGAAAATGGCTGAGCCCTCCTGTACAGGGCTGCTGTCACACCCATAACTGCAGCCGGAAAGTGATCATGGAACAGCTGGAGCACTCCGGGTGCTCTATAAAAGGGGACAGCTGCCACAACTCTGGAGCCAGAGCCATGAGGAAGGAAGACTGAGCTTGATGGGAAAGTAGTGGAGGCAGCTAAAAAACAAAGAAAGAGGAAGAAGGGACTGACTGTGTGCTGTTGCTTATATACTGTGCTGTGGGGAGCAGGGTGAAATATTCCGCAATTGAAAATAAAAGGTGTGTTTTGTGGCAAAGTCCTGCCTGCTTGCCAATGTTGGGCTGTATGTGCCCTAGTGGTTTCTCTATATTATCTATATTATATTTTATATTATGTTATATATCACGCATAGGAAATTAGGCCAACAGGCTCAACAAAGCACGATAGAACAAGAAAGTCGGGCTTGGGACAAAATACTGACCTTTCTCTTTCTTATCCAGCAGAAAAATGGAACAATAAAGTCAGTACAGTGATCCCTCGCTATATCACGCTTCCACTTTCGCAGCTTCACTCAATCGCAGATTTTAAATGTAAGCATATCTAAATATATGTCACGGATTTTTCGCTGGTTCGCGGATTTCTGCGGACAATGGGTCTTTTAATTTATGGTACATGCTTCCTCAGTTTGTTTGCCCAGTTGATTTCATACAAGGGACGCTATTGGCGGATGGCTTAGAAGCTACCCAATCAGAGCATGTATTACGTATTAACTATAACTCCTCAATGCTATACGATATGCTTCCCGCGCCGTGCTTGATTGTTTGCTTTTCTCTGCGCCTGACGGAGGGGGTGCAAGCAGAGGGGCTGTTTGCACAGAGGCTGTTTGCTTAGAAGATACGGACGCTCCTCTAAAAAATGCTGCGGTGCTTCGGCAAAAGCACGTATTGATTTTTTGATTGTTTGCTTTTCTCTCGCGCCCTGTCTTTCTCTCTGACATTCTCTGCTCCTGACACGCATTCCTTTGAAAAGAAGATATATTTGTATTCTTTTAATTGTGAGAAAGAACTGCCATCTCTGTCTTGTCATGGAGCACAGTTTAAACTTTTTACTAAAGGGTGTTATTTCATGTCTAGAGGGCTCTAATAATTTTAACAGTGTGGGAGAGTTTATAAGGGCTTAAAATATATAAAAATAACCATACAAACATATGGTTTCTACTTCGCGGATTTTCATCTATCGCGGGGTGTTCTGGAACGCAACCCCCGCGATCGAGGAGGGATTACTGTATCTTTCTAAATCTCCAAAACATCTTCATAAGAGTGACTCAATTCCGCAATGATTGTTTACCTTCCGTCACTTCCTAATGATGTCACTTCTGGTATCTGGTTCCAAATCATCTCCATCTTTGTCCTAATTTCCTCTGTATATCACTTCTGGCCAAATCTGTATAAAGATCCATCATTTCGTTACATCATTTGTCCATTGTGTTTCATCATATTGTAAACAGTCTGAATTGATTACTCGGGTCATCTCACACTATATGGGGAAAGCTCACCAAACCTTTATGAGCATTGTTGTCTCTTTTGTCTTATTACAAATTGGCGTAGTTGACAGGATATTGCTTGAGGAAGGATATCTGAAGAGCAGAATCTGCATACCGTCCTGGAATCAATCCTTACAGAACTGCAAACCATTAAACTCCAAGTTGGGGAAACACGTACTGTGTTGGCAGAGGCTCGAATTACCGCGGGAGAAGTGGTAAGACTGGAGGCTGCTCAGTCTCCCCCTCCTCCTTTAGTGGCACTATCGGAGAGGGATGATATTGAATAATATTTGCTGGTTTATGAGCAGACTGTAGCTCGTAAATCACTGGCTGAAGGTGGACTGGGCCCAGGGAGAGAGGAACTGTGTTTATCTGTCTGGTAGACACAGTTTTAAGGCCCCATAATTCGTATTGTGCCGCCTACCTGGATGACATATGCATTGCAGGTCTGCATGGTTTTATTGACACTAACCAAAGCCGGACTCCATATTACTCCAAAGAAATGTTTGTTTGGGTAACAGGAGGCCAAATATTTAGGCTACCTAGTGGGTGAGGGAACCGTTAGACCCTAGTGCTCCAAAGTTGATGCCATAATGAACTGGCGCCATCCGATAACCAAGCGGCAGGTTCAAGCTTTTCTTGTTTTAGCAAGTTACTACCACCGGTTTCTCAGAAAGAGCTGCGCCCTTGACTGACTTGACAAAGAAAAGAGCCCCTTTTAACATGGTATGTGATAAAAAAAAATGGAACTAGCATTCAGTGGCTTAGAAAATGCCCTTACTTCAACACCCATATTGATAACTCCTGACTTCTCTTTCATTCTCCAGACCGGTGCTTTGAACACAGGCTTTGGCGCCGTGCTGAGCCAAAGCATCAACAGTGCTGAACACCACGTGATGTACCTGAGCTGGAACTCACAGGTCATATATATATGTGTGTGAAAGTAAAGATGCCTGAGATAAACCAGAGGTACACTTTAAATTGGTGTGTCCAACTCCGATCCTGGAAGACCACAGTGGTTACGGGTTTTCGTTCTAACCATGTTCTTAATTAGTGACCAATTGTTGATGCTAATTAACTTCATTTAATCAATTTACTATTTAAGACTCAGACCTTTTAAATCAGGGGTTAGCAACATCAGTCCTGGATAGTCGCAGTGGCTTCAGGTTCTTGTTCCAAACCAATTGCTTCATGAGAAGTCATTTATTGCTGATAAAGCATTTATTACTCAAGTGATTCAAGTTTCATTTTAGTTTTCTTACTTGTTACGATTTTCAACTCCTAATTGCTTATGTTTATCTTGAAAGGCTGCATTCACTGTTTTAAATTGCTCCTTATTAGGAATATGATGCGGGTGTCAAAGGAATCAACAGTTCTCCATCTAGGTTATTTCCTTTAACACCTGTACGTCTTTATCATACACTATTTGGTTTAATAAAGTACACAAAAGGAAATAGAAGAGAAAGTGAAGAACTGAAAATTACTCATCCTATTTAGGCTTCAGGTCATTTGGATGCTCTCATTAGAAAGAAAAAAAAAAAGTCTACAATTTAAGAATAACCTAACATTGCAAAGTTAAAACACTGACAAGTTAAAATGTTAAATAAGACCTGTTATTGGCAAGGATTGTTTTCTAATTAAGTAACTAGGTTTGGAAGAAAAACCTGCAGCCACTGTGTCCCCTCAGGACTGACAGTGATCACCCTTGATTTAAATTGTGACAAAATAGATGTTTTATAACTCATATAGATAAAAGGAAATCAGAAAAAAAGTTGATATAACAAAAATGTCATGAAAAACATACAGCTGGGGAAAACATATAGCTGTAATCTTCTGACTTAATGATAACTTTCAAAATAACACTTTTGCAAATGTGCTTTACAAGAAGCAATTAATAAACAATTTACAGTATTATAAATGTATCTCAGTTTAACACATGCATGTACTAATTTCCAGTCTCAAGAAAGTAAGAATTTTGGACACATACAATTCTAAAAAAGTTCATGTCGAATTCATGAGTTGTAAGTGAGAAGATAAAGGAAACAGCCAAAGTAGGATGGAGTCCAAGCCCTGTAATTTCTTCAGAGTTCTGAGATTGATTGCTGAAGTCTGTTATAAGATTGTAAGTGTTGGGATATGCAGTGGGTTCAGTCATTGTTTAGCATGTGCTTTGTTGTTTGCTGATAAAGATCATACTGATTATTATCCTGCCTCTTCTTTTGACCTGTTATCTCTGTTTTCTTGTGCTTTTGTGTTCAGTATACTTACAGTAACTAAGCAATTGAACCACTCAGTCACTACACTCCAAGAAACGAATATGCAAAATCTTTTTTGCTTTTATTTAGCTAAAGTATGCTAATGGGGCAAGCAAAGCAAGATTTCTTACAATTAGCTAAATAATCCTAAATACAATTTTTTTGAAAAGTCACTAAATCCCACAATAAGGAAAACAAGATTTAATGACTTGATATATAAACTTTTCCTTGCTTAAATTTCATTTTTTGCAAAGTGGACATAATATTTCAGTATATGAGGAAAAAGCAGATAATAATTAAAGTCAAAAAAGAAATTAAGAATCAGAAATGTACTGGGCAAGCTGCACATTAAAATAATAATGAAAAATGTCATGTAAAGGTGAGCAAAATTAGCACTGCCAAAGATGCAGAGCATCAGTCTTTATCGGTGCTGATATTGTCAGGTATTTAATAATATAATGTGTATCTTGCAGGAGAAAAGTGACATAATATACTATAGAAACGGTGTTTCAAAAAGTTGTACAAATTTTCAACTTCAATTTAAATACCATGGAATGTAAAAGAGGTAAATTAAAGTGTTTGTCATTTCTTTGGGAGCAATAATGGCAGCGCTACATTAACATCCCAACAAGATCTGAACGTTGCATAAAGCCCATCTGACCTTTGTGTTACAGGAGCAGGCGTATGTGCCTCGTGGCAGCTATTTCATTTGATATGTGTGTATTTTCAATTAATTAGCACTGTAAATGTCACACAGTCACTTAAAAGGAAATTAGCCAGAGATGCTGGTTCAGAAGTGACGTACTAAAAGAAAAGTAGTTTCACAAGACTCCATACAAAGCACTTTAAGGTACAAGAGCTTGCCAGAATTTAGGGTGGTGTCTAATCAGGGGCATCCATATAGATTTTTTAACATTAATTTTTCTTTTACTGTTTGCAAAGAAATTAGAGTTATATATAAAAATGGATTACTAAATATGATTTATTTATACAGGACAACAGATTTCTATGGTTAGTTTGAGATGCTCGAAGAGGTAGCTGGTTCTCTCTGATGCTTATTTTTACTCACAGCTGTAAACCTATGCACAAAAACTGCATGTTCATCCTGTGCCTGCAGGGTTTTCCTTCCAAAGTCCAATGATGCACATGCTAGATTAATTGGTGCAGTATGTGAAGATGTGGGTGACTGTACCATGGGGTGAACTGGTTCTAACCTTATGCCCTGTCTTGCCAGGATTGACCCCCAGGTCCCTACAACACTAAACTAGGTAAGTGAGGTACAGAATAAATAGATGTAAAGCACCTATAGCTGGCTTGCAAACTATCTTTATCAAACTGTTTAGCAGCTCTTTGAATATGAAACAAATAATTTGGATGACACAGCTATAAATGTACTTACGCTGATGCTTTTCATCCAATGTTATTTACAAATCACAGGCCCATAATACAACTGGTTCATATTGCAACAGTTGTACCAGTGGTAATGAAGACCCCCCACTCCACCCCCCTCGGATTATATGTCTATTTTCCACTGTGTGTTGCTTAAGCTATTTAATCTATTTCTAATTTTCATTACTTATAAATCATGTGTAGTGCTATTTAAAGTGAAAAAAAAAATCTTCAGTAAAATGAATCTCGTACAAATGCATCATTTCATTATATTTAGTTAACCTTTTCAACACATTGTCTGACTGCTTGCCTAACAATCTGCTAAAGACAGTAAAATGAGGGCACCACCATCCCCCTCTTTAATAATGCATAACCCAATGGAAAATTACTTCAGAGGTTTTCATAGAAATAACAGAAAAACTGTCATTAGATATTTAACAGCATATAAATTGCACACATTTCCAGTAGCATTCCTGGTGGAACCAATTAATATGTTATTCATTTGTAATATATTGGCAGAAAATAAATTCAGCATCACCATGACATCAAAATCTACTATGAAATTATCCTCTAATTAGTCTGTAATGACTGCTTGCTAAGGTTGTGAATGTTGGTATTTTCTGGGGACTCGTGTATGAGAAAATATTACCATTGATAAGATTTACTGATATAGGCAATGACTTTGCATGACAGGAACCATTTTTAGGACATAGAAAATGTGTGTAAAACATACAAATATATACTTTAGACATTTTTAATTTAACAAAAATTAATATATACATTACAAATGTGTAAATGCCAGGGTGAAATCTGGAAAAAATGAGACTATATTATTGTATAGGTTATTGTTATGTTTTATTGAGTGATCAAGTATAAATTTTGCATTTATTAGGCACTGAGAATTTTACAGTGCTGTATATTTGATTTAATTACATTGTTGAAATTAATGATGCAGTACAGTAACTCTTATTTGCAGGGTGTGATATCTTAAACCAACTCATTAACTTAAAACCAAATTGCAGCACATTTTAAAATTACAAGTGATCTAAACTTTCATCATTACAGGCTCGGCATGTGAAGAAGACCAGCATTAGACTGAAGCAGCAAACAGAGGAGTAAAGTAAGGGTTACAAACATATCTAGTCACATTGCTCGATGATAACACATGGCACAGTTTCAAACTACTGATACGAGACACAATTCTGACTTAAATGGGTAGATGGTGTACAACTGGGTTTTCAATTTTTCTTTCCACAGAAAAATAATTGAAGCTATTCATTTTATTTCCTTTAGTAATTCCAAGACAAAAACTATTAACATTCTATAAACTGAGTACTGAAAGCTGAATTAAAAGAAATTCAGTTTTCACCACTTTAGTTTTAACAGAAAAGGTAAAATCTTGGACTGTGAGGCTACTGGTTTAAATGAAGAATGAACACCACCACCAATGCATTCCATCCATTCACCCATTTTCAGAACTCACTTCTTATATTACTGAGTCATGGTGAAGCAGAGCATATCCTAGCAGAACTAAAGAGAACTCAGGAAACTGCTCTGCGCTGGATGTCTGTCTATTATAAGGCACACCTATGTACACCCCGACATTCTTCCATGCTGTGTGAGGGTAAGGGATTAGGCATGCCACTGAGCCACCCACCATGACGTCTTTCATATTTAAATCCACTGCTTATACTACTTTATTAATAAGTGTAATGATCACTTTTTATTTGCGAATCAACAACAGGTAAATGTAAACTGTCCATCCCAGTTGTAGATGTAATAAGGAAAAATCTCCATTCAAACACACATCCAAGTCCACACCCATATTTGCAGTATAAATCTGACAGAATGGAGCTACATACAGAAACATAATATCCTGTGAATTTGACGTTCATTTGCAATTACACCAATAATTTTGCCTAGCCTTGGTGCAGTTACTGCTCTGTGTGATGTTGTATTTTAGATAAATAAAAAGGACATTGGCCTGTATTTCAGAAAACATTCGTAGGGATATTAATCTCTCAAAAAAAGTTGATGCCAGTGCTCAGTTGTCACTGTGCCTTTAGGAATTATGAACAAGTAGACAATTGCTGCACATTTCATATGAGACTCCGTTTTATTGAAAGACATCACTTTTTAAATATACTACACCCCAACAGGTCAAAGAGATTTGTCAAGGACTAAAGGACATAGCCTTGCTGGGTATCTGCTATGTTATCCAATGAGGGACCATGCAGTCTCTCTGCCCATCCAGAGGTCATTCTGGATGAAGAGACCACTAAGACAGAGATCCACCAGGCAAGTCTAAGCATACATGTATTGAATGTTTAGGATTCCTAGCAAGATAAAAAGCTTGGTAACCAATTTTATTAATTTGCCAACACTCATTATTTTACTCTGCTATTGTTTTGAGCACAAAAAATCTTTGTATGAATGAAAGTATAAGCCTTCTCTCCTGCCTGTTTTGGTAGTCTATCACATTGTCTGAGGTTATAAAACCAAAAGGGAGTGTAAACATTTAAGTACCTTAGTTGTGATTTTGAGCATTTTGTTCAGGTCTACGTAATAAAGAGTGTGAAAGGAAGAATAGGATCACTCTAGAATTCTACATCACCAAAACAGTGGGTTATGAAAATGAATAGATGGAATGATGAATTTAAATAATCTATTCCAATTAGCCCCTTAGTCCCAAGTCCACTGCTTAAAAATGTAACAAGGAGAAGAAACAACAGCAAAAGAATAACATCTGGCACACTCTCTGTATGCACAGTACATTCATTCTCTGTTAATAATGATATTTTGAGTCTCAAAGTATAGGCATGTAGGCTTGATCCATCTTGCAGTTGTTGTTATGTTAGTCATTAAAACTGTGCAGAAGTTCTCCTAAGAAATTAGTTTATTCTTTCCACAGTGATTTTTTTTTACTTTTATTTAAAATCTAACAAAACATAGCAACAGCACAAAGCACTAAATTAATCACAGTAAATGTAGTCTTATTACAAATCCTTCAAGCGTAACTACAAATAACTTCTTTAAGTAGCTTTCTAAGAATTTAATCAATTTTTTTTGTACTCTTTCAAATACATGGATCTGGAATAAGAAAGGTTAAGTAAAAGTGCAATTACTTGAGTTTACAAATACTATATACTTAGATAAAATAAATTATATAAAGCTACAAGTCATATTACTACATAGTATGTGAGTTGACCTTATATTTAAGAAAATTAAAATTACAGCTTTGCAGTTCAAAAAATTTAAAAAGGAGGAAAACATTAGGTAATAAAACAAAACAGTAAAGTCTGATTATTCTTCTATCTTATTATACTTTGCTGAGGCTGAGGCCATTTTAGTGTAAGAATGCATGGAATGAGGACACTAAAATGTGATGATCCAATAGAAGACCACTTATCCACCATTTTATAGATATTAACTACTATCACATTTTTTTTTTTTTTTGGTTCAGAAGAGTTACATCATCCAAATTTCATATTAAATAATGTGTTTTACAAACAGAAATATTTTACCATTTCATTCATAAACAAACAAAACATGTCACAGTTATGAATACTGTATATGATTAAAAAAAAAGGTTGGTAACCTCTTAACACTGTGGTAACAGAACTGGAATAACCATAAGATCTATAGATACACACATATACACAGCATAAGATGACCAAGGATAATAATGCTTTAAAAGTAGAATCATACATGTTTTTCTGTATTTTCGTATATATTTTTGCTTCTGTACCTACTAGTTATAATTATGCATCTGCTATGTGGTTTATAAATGAAAAGTATACATCTGCAAGTGTCTCACCCAGTATTAGACAAAGAAGAATCAAACCTTTGCTACACATTTTGAAAAGCTACTTTTTACATTTTTCATCTTTAAAGATTATATTAAATGAAAATATTCCTACTACAGCGTCTAAGTCAAAAGGAATACTGACTTTTGAAATTGCGTAAAGGAGAAAAGTAAAGATGATTCACTGTTGAAGCATGAATGTGAAAGAAAGGGCTTTAGAAATAGAGGAGTTAAGAGTCTCTACACATTATTTAATCTTTACTTAAATTTAAGATGGGAGAAGAACATCATACCTCCCTTTTTAATGCATTGTCATAATTTTTAGAGCAAAATACAGTTTTATTAATACTGTTCTTCAGGCTTTAAAAAAGGAGATGAAGGAGAAAAACATGTACCTCTTATTTTCAAAAGATCAGATGTGAAATCTTTCATAGAAAAATTGCCAGTATCAAATACTTTATATGTATAGTTATGGGACCTTTCTTTCCATTGCATTTCCGGTTTCTGTTCTCCTCGACCCATCCCTTATGGTTTTCCGCTATATAAATCACTATTTATTTCTCAGTTCTATTCTGTTGTGAATCTGACTCTGGAAAGACTGTTTATTTTGCCTACTAAACTTCAAGTGTAGAGAGTTACCAAAGTGGTGCCCCCAACTCATTTTTGGAGTTTTGTATTTACAGCTTATAGTATAAATATAGCACAAAACACTAAGTATTGCTCTGTTTGTTAACTGACCCTCTAACTCTCCTTAAACCAACTGTCAAATTTATTATTTATTTATTTTTTTTATTACATTTATTGCACATGGTTTCAATTGACTGTGAGATCTCATTTGGACAATTTAGCAATGATAAGTCTAATACAAGTGAAATATCAAATGGATAAAACTATTATTAATACCTTTTAATATTTTTTAGGTTGTATACTGCTTTATTTGGACTTTTACTTATATTTGCATGTACTGTATTGTGGAAATGTATTAACAGGCCTAATTATACATATGTGACGGTGTCATTCACGTTTACAATGACAAAAATTTCTGAAGAACTACTTGTGTCTTTCAAAGTGGCCTGAACAATTTTATAAACAAAGATTTAACAAAGCATAAAGTGTCTCAGACCATAGGCAGAGAGAGAGCACCCACTTCTTAAAAGATATATCTAAATTGTAAAATTCTCACATTTAGATTTAGTGCTGAATTTTTTAATACTGCAGCATCACTACCCCCTGATTAAAAAGCAGTTCAGGATTTTATATGAACATTTTGATGCCTTTTACCATTAGAAATCCATTATGAACTATTACTCAGAACCTTTTTTTCCCTCTCACACCATTAAGCTTTACTTCTTTCATCAATATGTAACTCTGTATTTGATACAGTCTGTAACAAGTCTAATGTTAAATCATAGAACAAATACTGAACACAGTTTAGCTTGCAGTGGAATGTAGAGCAAGCTAATATGCAAAATATTTGCTTTTGCACTAATTTTGCTCTGTGGGAATATTGTTGATAAGACAAGTTTTCTCACCTTGCACAGTGAGACAGAAATATTTGGTACATGCTGTCTATACAATTCTCTATTACTTGAAATGATCTCCATTTTGCCAGATTTTGTAAATTCAACAGTTTAAAGATTATAATGACTTTACATGTACAAGGGGATATATGTTCTTTGCCAACTGTGACTTGTTCTAAAAACCCAGATTTAGCTACTGTTTCTTGAATGCTTCACTGCTTGGATTAAGACCAGAGACCTGGGGCCTCTTTATAAATATTGCATATGCAGAAAAATAGACTCTAATTGTGCATACACAATTTAGAAGAAAGAAAACTCGACGGGGGAACAGGAGTATATTTACAGCATCTCTGACCCATGCGTACACAACATTTGGAAATAAGTCCAGTTTCTAGCCAAATGAAATAAGTGATGATTCGTACTCATGATTCATATCACCATGCTGTTATTATAATGTGTGTTGACGTGAAAAAAACATTAAAGCTCAAATGTGATGAATATGATGAAATACTGTATTTTAGAGGATAAATGCTGCATATTTTCACTAAAGAATTTTTTGTTCTTTTTATCATCAGTTTAGATTACCTGTTGTGACTACACAAGGAAATGGTCAACAAGTCAGGAGTATCTTGAGCATGGGAAAGGCACTATATAAATAAAATGTATTATTATTATTATCTCAGTCAAGCTTTAGTCCGTCATGCCAGTTATGCTGGAAGTCTTTAACCAACTAATGAAGTGTTACATTCAGTTTTCGTATGGTATGGGTGAATATACATAACACATGTTTTTACCAACATAAAAATGGAATATGCACCGATGTCTGCTTTCCTAATATAATCAGAGCACTCATATTGCTATAAGGGCACCTATTGAGAATGAAGCTGTTTTTGTTAACGGTATGTAGTTACATTCTGTTAACACGGAAGTCATCTGTGATGCCAAGATAAAACTAACAAACGTCAGGTCTACTCCGGCATAAAGCCACATGAAAAAGGCATCTCCAGGTTCAGATGCCATTTGTAGATTGAAACCAGAAAGCATAGATGTGTTTTTATCTTTCTCCCATTACACTCACATTCTGCTGGTGATTTGTCATCTGCTTCGTCAGAAGATATCAGATTTTTTTTCCTAGGCATGGTGTGGATGGAGCTCATGATACTTAGAGCAGCAGCAATATGTTGTCATTCAACATATTTGCACTTGTTGTTGACACCCACACTTAGGCCTCCAAATAAAGGTTCTTTCCATGTCTCTAATTTATAGACTCAAACTTCTATCTCACTGAATGTGTCATGTGGCTGTACTACCAGTCAATAAATGTCTGTAGCATTGTGATTACATATGTATGAGGTTAATTAGAATGGTTCATACTGTATATCATTGTTTCAGAGTGGAACTGGGCGGGGATTGAGTTCCATTCACAAACACACGTTTTAAGATGATTGCAATTTATAAAGGTAAATTGTGTAGAAATGTGCATACACCAGTGTTGTGATGTAAGATTTTGCATATAACTTGATAAATGTTTTGTATGTCTTTATTTGTAATTTAGGCAAACCAATGTAATTTAGTGTTACTTTGGTGAGAGGCACTCGTGTTTGCCCAACCCCCCGTTTACGACTTTTCTTTGTAATTTTACGACAGGATTTGGGGGACGTGTCTTAAACCAGTTTGATGAGTATTTCTCTGCTAAAGTCTTACAACCCCCCTGGTTGGTTTGGGGGCAGGAGATAAGATGTTCTATTTCACCCATTGGTCTGAGATATGGCTGTCTGGATTGGCTGGAGGGGTTGGACAGAAAACCTATAAATTTGCTTGCTCAACCACATTCTCTCTCTCTAACCAACATATGATGAAGAAGCATCTCTCTTGCTAACCTGTGATGATGAAGACAACACAATGAAGAGCACAGCTCAGCAGCCATTTTGAACAGACGTGGGTAAAAGCTGAGCACCAATGATGCCTTAACTAGAGACATTGTTACTACAAGTCTATGTGCCACCTGAATTACACATCACCATTTTATCAGGTTGTATTGTTGCCAATATTCAAATGTACTTTGCATTCTGTTATTATTTATGAATATTATCAATAATACATTATTTTATGTGTAACTTAACTCCTGCTTGTCTTTTTACTACATCTAATTGCCTGAGGTTATAGATATAGAAGGGAAGGTGGGGATAAGTTATATAAAATAATATCTTATAAACAGTGGTAAGTCTGTGAGATTAGGCATTCTAAGGCTGCATATTAATAATACAATAGGGGAAAATAGAGCAATATATATATTACTCTACCAAGATAAAACAACCAGGTTTCACAAATATATTTTTTTTTGGCAAACACATTTTCCTGTTTGGCATACACAGGTTTTCACATTCAAAATACTGCCCTGTTTTATAAATGAGTCCCCTAGTATTTCCATCATTTTTTGGGCAATTATTCAGTAACACTGCAAGATATGCGTACTATGACCTAACCAACAAATTTAAAATGCATTGCCACTTGCTTTATTAAAGAATCTGGAATATTATAAGATTTGTGAAAATTACCACTAGATCATTGGATGGCCAGCATACAAACGTCACCATTCATTTCTGTTACCTTTTTATGTTAGTATATAATTCTAATTTAGATATAAATTTTATGTCAGTATTTACTACATACATACCTGCTGTCTTTATTAGGATACTGTTTAAAAATGTTTTTTTAAATACTTTAAAATAAGAAAATCAATTATTTTTATATTGCTTACAGCTTTTACCTAAAAGATATTTGCTAATATAAAGACAAAATTAAGTTTTACAGGTGGTAGGAGAAAGTAGTGAGGTCACTTCCCAGAACACGAATCCTGATTTGATCCTTCACACGAGTGCCATGTGCAGGTCCTTCCAGTGCATTTCCTCCATGTGTATTGTTTTCTTATAGTAGTCAAATCACCAGCAAGTCTAAAATAACGTGATGTAAGGACGCATGTGTACATACAGTATGTGTCCTACGAACAGCTGGCATGTAACATTAATCACTATTTGATTCTGAACGCCTGTTGAAGATTTTGATCTATACAACAAAGACAACTAATGTCATTTGGCTTTTTAGAGTTAGGATCCTGTTAGCGGGACTGCTTGAAATGCTTTGAAATATTTTGATGAGAAAAAAGCAAATTAGAAAATGCTCAGAAACAGCCTTCACTGAAGTGAACCTTGGGTTTTTGACAAGCTTGAAACAATTTCAATGCAATAAACCTTGCAGTGTAAGAAAGGCACAAAGAAGAATCAAATTGTTTTTCCATACATTCATTTAAATTCAAGTTAATTGTTACAAAAAATGTAGCAGCACACACTGTTTATTGTTTCAAGTAGTGAATAAAATTAAACCTCACAAATGTCAAAGGAAGCAAGCAGATATGATGTTTGCATGTGAAAGTGAGAATTATGTACGGTTTCATAATTTGCCATTTGTTTTAATTCTTTGCAGCGTTTGCTTTTCTAGAAATCCCATTCCAGCACATAAGCAAAATGCAAGTGGTATCTATCCTCTGTGACCAGCATGGGGTGCTCCAGCTCCCCAAACACCCGACACAAAAGCTCAGACACAAATGTAAAAGGAACATAAGAGTTTTATTGTGAGAAACTCGCCATGTATATGTTTCCCACAACAGCCCAAAGTACAATAAAGACAGTAAGCACACAGCAATGCTTTTCTTCTCTCTCTCTCTCTCTCTCTGCCAATGCCTCCACATAAGTGTTGTCCTCCTTACTCCCAACTCTGGCTCCATTTGAGTGTGCAGGCAGCTCCTTTTATGTTACACTTGGAAGCACTTCCAGGTGAGGCAAGAGCCCGTCCACACAGCACACACGGAACCCAGCAAGGCTGAGTCCAAGAACTCCAGTTCCCGTGATGTCCTATGGGAAACCATGGTGCTGCCATAACCCAGGATGGCTGTTATCTAGCAGTCCATCCATCTTGAGGGCATGCCAGCCGTCTCTTACACCTGACATCTAGATGTTATGGGAACTGTTACAATTTCTGAATGATCTTGTATGGCAACAGAGCATCGTGTCTATCCATCCATCCAGTATCCAACCCGACTGTGCCGCCCTATCGTGTCTAATATTAGTGAAAAAAAATTTGTTTATAATTCTTGGGAGAAAAACTGATGTATATCACATTCACAGCTGCCAAAATCACCATTATTCAGAAGAAAATATTAGTACGAAGCAACATTTTTGCAATGACTTGCATGAAACATTATTTTAAAGATCATCTGATTAGCAATATTATACTAACATATGAATCAGTCATAAATATAAAATGCATAGGGAAGGGATCTCAAATATTAGCATCTGTAAATGTAACGGAAAGTAATTGGTTGTTTTTATCATTTAATTGGGCAAAAGAATCTTAGCTTACTGTACTTGACTTAGAAAAAATATTCATATATATTTTACATAATATATTTCTGTTCAAGGTAGCTGATCAGTTTCATTAGTGTTATATATACTGTATTTATGTATATTTTATGTAATTTTGTCTTTTTTGTCATATTTTTATGTATTATCTGTTATGTTTGTACTTATGTAGCGTTCTTTTAAATGTGTCTGAAATTGATGTGTTTTTGGTGAAATTCAAATAGCTAGCTTAACATTAGCATCCAAAGACTGGCTAATTACACATGTCACAGGCAGACATTAATTTTAATTTTAGCATCTTGTTCACTCTGGAACGCAAACTGGAGGGAGGATTCAGGGTGGGAATCATGGCCTTTCCATTAAAACAGGTTCTGAATCCACATGGGTTATTTTAGCAGAGAAGACAATGAGCACCATTAACAAAAGGGGCAATCCCAAACTTATATCACAAGGAGTGCCTAACTTGGAATACAGTAAGCATGGTCAGGAAACAGGAGACAATGGAGCAGACACCAGAGCATACAGAAGAGCTTATACTGTATCTTTCAGTTGACATGGAAGTTCCTGAACATTCCACAGAACAGGCTGCAAATAGTTTCTGGTTTGAGAAATCTGGTGTAGTTAAATTAATCACTGTCTTCACTGTGGCCCATAACAGGAAAAACAGACAAAATTTAAGAGAAATAACAGAAAAAATGATCTATTGTGTATGCATTTGGCTGCAGACCCATTCCAGAAAAAAATCTATATGACCACAAGGAGAATAGGCAAACTGTAATATTATAATAGATTATTTTGCTTATTTTTATAATAAAACACTGCATAAAATAAACTTTGTTAGAAATAGGTTGAACAAAAACAACATTAAGCTCCAAGAAGCATAAAATTACATAATGTACAGTAAGTCTGGTACCTTATACCTCTATCAACTATCTGCAGTGAAGTATGAAGAAGCCTCAAGTCCTTTACTTTTCATAAATATCTGAACTTTAAAATAATAGTAAATTCTCATAATGTATTCTCAATTCTCCTAATCAAGAAAACCATTGTGGTATAATATCATACAGAATGTTTGTTGGCTGGAAGCTCTCTTTTCAAAAAATTGATTTCCAAATGTAATGCTAACCTGATGTCTGTTGGATCTTTTATTCCTCCTCTTGTAAAATAATGCATTAAGAATGCAGCAAAGCAGGCATCTTTGTTTAGGCCTTTTCAACTGCTTATTTCGGGGGACTGGTAAGTACTCTTACATTTAAAGTGACTGTTTAATTAGGAGTTATGTATAAAACACAGCTGAATACTAATTAATTAAAAGAGATTTTGACTGAAAAAAAGTAGGCTTTATTATATCTTCTTCAAAACAATTACTACTGTTTATCTCAAGTATGCAGGATACTTTGCTTTAAGATGATCACTGAAAATGAAGCAGTTAGTGATACTGCCTCAGAGATCCAGATTATTGGGTTCAAATGCTGTTCAGGGGCCTCATGTATAAATGGTGCATACGCACAAAAATGTTGCGTAAGCCTGTTTCCACGTTCAAATCATGATGTATAAAACCTAAACTTGGCGTAAAGCCACACATATTTCCACGGCAGCTCATACCCTGGCATATGCAAGTTTTGCGCTCGGTTTTGCAGACTAGTGGCTCCCAGTGTCAAAGCAGGTCTACTGTTCCAGTGGAGTTTTTTAGATCCACATCCCTGACATGGCTTTATAACTACGCTGAAATTAACCGCATATTGTTTATTAGTTTAATGCATCTGATTTTAATAAACCTGTAACAATATAATGGTCCACGGAATGGCCAAACTATTCCAAATACCATAGCTGCTTTAGCGTTGTTACTCTCACTGCATCTTCTTTTTCTTCTTTCAGCTGCTCCTGTTAGGGGTTGCCACAGCGGAGCATCTTTTTCCATATTACTCTCACTGCACCACTCGGAGCAGCTGATCGGAAAGAGAATTATCGGTATATATCAGCATCGAGCACACGCTGCCTCAGCCATGCTGCCTATTTGAACTGCTCTCACATGGCAAACACTTCAAAACCTTTCCTGTATGGACCTCGCGGTTCAGAAACAGTTTCATCCCAAGAACTATAAACGTAATCAATCAGTCCATCACATGCTCATTGTAGAACTGTTTATACTTATTTGTACAATCATCTCACTGTAAACTTGCACTACAGTTATAATGTTGCACAACCTGAGACATTTTTATAAAGTGCGTATTTACATATGATGATGATATCACTTTTAAGATGAAATGCAGCAAAATATGTTTATTATATTATACAGATAAAACTTTAACTTCATTTAAATAATTTATATTGTTAATAATTAAACATGTGAGGACACTGTGTCACTGCGCTAGCAAGGATCTGGAGCTCCGTTCATGGATTGTTCCTGCCTCGCGCTGTATGCTTGCTGGGACTGGCGTAACACTGGAAGGATAGAATAATTAAACATGTACTACGAAGATATATCAATGTTCCTTAAAAATTTTGAAGAATCGCCCTTCTAAGCTTACAGATGGCTTAATGTCTATTACAGAGCTGATTGTGTGGCATTTAACGTGCTACTTTAGTTACAATGGGATTTGAGAAACTAGTAAATTAAATGATTTTAAGATGAAGTTTATGATGTTCTACTTTAATGACAAAATAAACTATGTGATTAAAGTGGAAATATCAAGATTAAAGTTGACATTTCATGCTTTTTTCTCCACTGTATGCCTATTTTTTTTTTCTCTGTACCCTAATAAGCTTTCATATGAAACTCAGACAGTAGGCTACGACTCGCTTTTTCACTGTGACTTTGATATTTGACAACGTTTTTATTTCGGGCACTCTGCAACTTTATGAACTTCAGCTTTCGAGTTTCTCCGACACTCTATGTCACTCAATCAACTTCCTTTTGTTGTTTATACCACTGTTTAAACCAACAAATAGTACGTTTTTCCTTGCCTCTACTTGGTATTCGCTGAACTTCTTCTATTTCCCCTCGTGCTTTTGCCATTGCCTTTTCACAGAACGCTCAGCTTAAGGGCTATTTATATTGATTTGCATATTCAAAGAGGTGTAATTCTGGTAGGAGACGGGGCGGGACAGCAGGCGCGTGCATGTGCGTTACTGTTCACGCTGACCGGGATTTATGGAGCGGAAGAACATGGAAGTTGGTGAACGCACAGATTTATGCATCTGGATTTTTTTGTGCATAAGCACATTTTCGCTTTTGTCCGCACGCCACGTTATAGTGTGAATTTTACGCACAACATTATGCATGAGGCCCCAGATCATTGTGGCAATTATCTGTGTTCTCCAGTTTCTTGGATACTGAACTCCAATCTCCACCCTATCAAATAAACGAACCAGTCACCGTGGTGCAAGGTCAGAGACTTTGCTTCAGGTGCTGACGTTCCATGTTCGATCCATATAAGGGGATGCAAAAGTGTGTACACCTGATGAGCTCCAATAAGGGCGAAACACGTATTGTGTTCTTTTTGTATTGTTTGTCAGATACTGTATCACATATCTATGAGGTGCTTGTCGCAACTGAGAAGATGTGGCGGATGTTTGCCAACTGGCTGACCAATCACAACCTGGTAGGTAACCACCTAAATAATCAAATTGCGATTCAGAACTAAGAATGTAATGTATAATTTATATATACACACATACATACACACACAAATGCACACAAGAGATAAACAGATAGATATATAGATAGTCTATATAGATAGTGTGAGATTTTTTTTAATTCTTTTGAGACCCTCCCCAATGGTGCTACACCCTGAAACACAGTTTATGTGTCTGTTGAGGATCACTTGTCCATTTGCAAGGCAACTGCAAGTTCACAGCCTCACCGCGTAGCACGACTATCACCAGATTGGTGATGCAGGAAGCATTTTAACCCGGCCATTAACACAGCCCCATACCTGCTCGTTTGCTGTGTCTGTGTGCATTGAAGTGATAGCTCCCATTTGAATAAATACCCTGGCTGTGATGAATACCCTGGCTTTTGATGAAAAATAAATTTGGTTTTCTTGAAGTCTTTGGATTCAGTGTCATTGTGACGATGCGGGTTCTGGCTCCACATTCCCATTGCTATTTGGAAGCCTTAAACCCAACACCGTCGATAATGAAACCGAGTGAGCTAGTCAGTGGAGGCAAATAATTCGAGCAAGGGGAAGGTTGAAAGTGAAACAGTGCTTTTATTTAAAATAGTCAACAGTTCATCAAAACAGTGTTCAATAAATAGTGCAGTGATTCCAAGTTCCTCCATAAATAATCCAATAAAAGAAATGTGGAGGTTAAAATAATAGAAAAAAACACAATCCTTTAAAAACGAGGTTAAAATGTTCCTCTGGAAGCAGTTCTTAAAACCAACAACAACAAGCCCGGTGCATCTTCTTTTATGCTAGCGCCTCACCTGCTTCTCCCATACGGGCCTACGCAACAGGCGAGACGTTCGCTGCAGCTGCCCTTTTCTCACTCAACCACAAGACTGGAGACCTCCCGATCCCTGGCTTCAGTCTGGCACTCATCCCAGCCTCGAGACTTGGACTCCTTGGTCTCCAGGACACCCACACCAAGGACTGCCACTCCAAGTCTCCCGACTTCCGCTGCCTTTCCGGCCTTCCGCGGCCAGTCACCTTCCCCTGGTCACTCCCGCTACCTGCTCGCTCAGCGGGAGCGACATCAACACAAACGCCTGGGTGTCGGCCTCACACCCAGCTTCCATGCAGCTGCCCACGAGCGCTCGATCGCGCGCTCACCACACGCTCCGCGTGTCTGTCTCTCTCCTGCACCGCCTGCTTCCTCGCTTCCTATAACCTCCGTTCTCTTCCTTTTGTTCGACCCCTCTCCTGACCAACTCGCCCTTCTTTTTTTATAACGCGAGGGGCCACCACAGCCGTAGCATTAGCCACGGGAGCAATCACGGATGTGGGCAGTTCCTCACCTGTGCACTCGGTGAGAAACGCCCACACCCCCAAGCGTCCCGCGGCTCGCCACGGACCAACGCCCCCCTCATGAAGCCGCCTCTGGTACGGTGATTGTTTATTTAAAAGAAATGGCCTTTGCTCAATGAGTTGTGGACCCACTATACCACAGTCATCTCTCAGGTGAAGGACATTGACTCAGTTGTCATATAGTACCTGGAGTGGGGTCCTGTACTGATGGATTCTGAGCAGGTGTGTGATTCTCTGTTTCCACCAGAGCTAGAGGAGGCTCCAGCAAATGACCTGACCCTAACCTTGCCCATCCCAGAGATGTGCTGGTGAAGGTGGCTCCCTTGGACAACCCAGAGTGTTTCCTATACTGTTTTGAACATACAGCATCACTGATGCACTGGGACAAGATGCTTGGCAGCTATTTTGGATCCCTTTTTAACTGGGGAGGCCCTACAGATCATGCAAAAACCTTCCTCCTGGAAGACTTGATGATTATGACTTCCTGAAGCAACAGATCCTCCTCCATATGGCAATTAACCTCTTGGCCAATGGACATCAGTTTCGGCTGTGGCAGATCAATCTGGATTGCCCAGTAAAGGACAGGTCTAGGAGTTGGTGGCTCTGTTCCAAAGCTGGTTTTAGGGAGACATCTTTGAGTGCATTGTGGAAAAGTTTGCTATTGATGCAGTCTTGGCAGGGATAAACAAAGACATTGGTGATAAGATGCTCTGGAACGATGTCCATTCACTGCTAGACCTGACCCGCAGACTGGAGGGTGCCCAAGTCACCTGGAAACAGAGGGACTATCCTAACTTGACATCAACTTTGACCCAGCCATTGTGTCCCCGTCCGATGTCCAACCATTGCAGCTACAGGTTGCAGCTTCCCCCACCACCTCATCCTCTCCTTTCCCCAAAAAGACATCTGATGTCTCACCCTGCATCTGTTTCTTGGACTGGGTGAACATTAGCTGTGTTGATAGAGACGTTAAAGAATAAGAGAATATTTTACTCCTACTGAAATTTAAATGGAGGAGCTTTAAAGTTTGGACTGCTATTTCACATACTTTACCCTGGCCTCTTAATAGGGAGGAGAAATGCCCTCTTCCCATGTGTCCTAGCCACCTGCAGTGAACCTCTGTTTGTAGTAGAGAAAGAGGGGCTTGCCACTGACAAGGATGGTGAAGAAGCTGGCTTAGAAATTGAACCTGATTTGTCTTGTGAGGTAGGGGACGACACCTCACCTGAGAGTCTGAGACAACTGGGAGGATTGCAAACAGACACTCACACCTTCAACAAAGGGGAAACAATAGCTGGAGAAGAGCAAGGTGATGTATCAGGTCCCGAGAAAGTAGGGACTGACACTCCAACAGAGTTTGCACGTCTGCAATGGGACAACTTCAGTCTAGATTTTACATTTAAACAGGCACATGCTGCAAATGATAGCTACTATAGGGAGTGGAAGGGCCTGAATTTTAAAATGCCACAGTTTTTGATTAAGGATGGTTCCTTCTATCGAGTGGTTTCTAATTACATAGGGGAAGGGCGGATTGAGCAGTTGGTGGTCCAGAGCAGGCACAGAGTGACGGTTTTAAGAATTGCACAGAGCCATGTCTTTGGGGGCCATCTTGGCACAGAGAAGACAAGGGATAACATCTAAAAATGCAATTATTGGCTGAATATAGGCCAAGATGTGGAGCAGTTTTGTAGGTCTTGCCCCAACTGTCAAGTTGTTTCTGCTCATAGACCTCCTAGGGCACCCCTCTAACCAATGCCTTTTTTGGATGTTCCCTTTAGAAGGGTTGGGTTAGATATTGTGGGCACACTTCCCAAGAGTAAGAATGGTTATTAGTACACACTTGTGTTGGTTGGTTACGCAACAAGGTACCTCAAGGTAGGTAGCCACTCTGCGGAAGGTCAACATCCAAGCTTTTGCTAAAGCTTTGCCAGACATATTCATGCATATTAGCATTCCTCACAAGATTTTAACTGACCAGTGTACACCCTTGATGTTGCGCATCATAGATAGAACAATAAGGGCCAAAAATATTGATATACAGTCAAATGTTTGATATATCTGCAGTGAGTCCTGCAACTTTCCTCAGACCTAAAAACAAAGAAATAAACTATTTTTTCTGTAAATGTATGTTCTTGACAATCAGCATCTTGTTGTGAATGATAAGTGTTCTCCTCTGTCTGTTGTAATTGGGAAAATCAAGTTTACACACAACTTCATTCATAGCATGTTCATTGCAGTAAGATTTTCAGGTGTCACTGTCCTTATAACACTAATGCACCATCTTCAATCCTGCTAATTTTTTCTTTGAATGTAAGTCAGTTAATTTATACACCTCATATTGAAAGTCCCATCTCATGCTAGCAATGTAGTAGCTATTGGGATATCATTGGAAAAGGACAATGACATTTTGCTGCTTGTTGGCAAGATGATTGAACCAACACACACAAATTGAAAATAAAGCCAAAGGTGTTGCATGAGGACAGAAGCAATTGTTATCTAGGTGGTGATATACTTTATCAGATCTGAAAATAATCTGAGGCAAAAAATATGCAAGATTTATAGGCAGAGTCAAGTCTGTTTAGGGATTCCATGTCATGCACCATAACTTCATATAAATTAAATTACATTAATACACCAGCTGGGGATCTCTGTGCCAGCTGAAATATTTTGTGATAATGATTTATTACCATATTACTACATTTAATCATCTCAAGAAATTTTTACCTTGAGGAACATATTCTATATGTAGTTCAAGTTGATATGCCTGCTTATTGTTCTAATTCACAGATTCAATATGTATATTTTACTATTCCTGTGGGAAAGTGAAATACATGTATTTTGTAATAAGAAAAGGGTTTTACTTCTCCCATATTCCTACTTACATTTTCTTTTTTAAAAAGAAGATGGTGTAAAGCCTCACTTCATGAACAAAGAAAAAAAAAAATCATCAGCAAACCACATCTGTGTATCATCATCATCTTAAAGCGGACATCTTTGCAAAGTAAAAACTTTCTTACTTTTGAAAGCCAAAGAAATATAAGACAACCTTATTTAATTTTTCTTGTATGCAGCTTCTTTTGATCAATTATTTAATAACATACGCTCTCGAAGACAGGAGCATTTTCTTTTGGTTGCTAAGAAACAGATACTGTTCTGCAAAAACATATATATTCACATCTTTTTGTGAAAAGATTTAATGTAAACTATAAGCTGTCATCTGGCTTATTTTAAAAGGATAATGCAAAAGTTAATAAATAAATTCTATATTTGATAAAAGCATGAGAAATAAAAAGTACTGTAAGTAAAGCTTTGTGTATTAAGAAAGAAAGAAAGAAAGAAAGCCATCATTTAATGGTTAGTCTACTTACTGTAAGTTGCTTCAAGAGCAATGTGAATATGCTTTCATGAACACACATTCTGTGCCGGAGACATCTGTCTGTTTCACTAAAAGCATTAAAGGTATACAAGATACGGTATGCCACTGTGTGTCACATTTAATATCCTTCATTTTTGCGTTTTCAACTACCCAGCAAAAAGAACTAGTAATTTTGACAGGTCATGTCCTGTCTATCTTCCGTGCATACATTTACTTTGAATTATGACTAGATGCTAAGTGTATGCTAATGCAAATAAGCCAGTGTTGCTGATTTGCTTCTTAATTTTCCCTTTAATGTTTCTTTGCATTATTCGTCATTGATGCGGAGCTGTTATGGCTTTTCTAGGCACAATGCTGATTGAGCAACTTACTTATTTAAGATATATTGCATTTAGTTCTCATCAAAGTATGTAATAAAAGAATAGTTTTTGGACTTAGCAGACATAGATAAAATGTATGTTGTGATAGGTATTAAAAAAATACTAAATCATTTTTAGCAATATGGAACCAATATTTTATTTTAGAGTATATTTTTATGAAATTAATGTTTAATATAGAAAAACACTAAGCTCTGTGTGTCCAGTCCTTGAGTAATCATTGGTCAGTATGGCTTTGGTGATGCAATGAAACAGGAAGTGCAAGTGTGAGACGCACAAGGAAAAGCAAAGGCACACGCTGAGAGTCTCCTTCAAAGACTGAAACTGAAAAACTGGACAGGAGGCAAGAAAGGCACCCACAAAAATAATGAGTCTAAGAAGCAGGCTTTATGGGAACATGCTTGAGAGGTGGAACACCAGTGGAGAAATGTTCACGTACACATGAATACAGAGGAAAAGGTGCTGAAGATACATGCAGAGCAAGTGATAGCAATTATTTTTACATTTTTCTACTACCTGTCTTCAACAGATCCCAAGGCTAGCAATACAATAATTTGGAAGTTTTAGGTAGCCTTGTCATTATTTGTGAATTGGAATACCTTACACAACAACTGTACTAAAATAGAACCCACTATACTTTTTTTATTAAAGAAATATAATGAACAAAATAAGAAAAGATTTACCAAAACTGAAACTTCAAAAATAAATGTGCACTAATAGGCAGGGCCAGTTAAGCTGTCCTAGAAACTGTTCCATGCACAGAAACATCTTTGACACATCTTATCACACTGGGAAAATTACTCCTCTAGAAACTAACTTTGATCTGACTTCTGTTTTCATCAACAGCTGAATTCTCAAGAGCAGAGTACCATTCCTTGAAAGGCTCGCAGGATAACTTACCTACTTCATGAGGCGTAAATGCTTTGCTGTCATTTCTGCTTGAAAGAGGTCATGCAAGAATTGTTTCTGCCCTCCTTTGCACAGCTTACAGTATTCACTTTGTGTTTGATATTGTTAGGTTATAAAGAAAAATGTATCCTGCACCATGATATTGAATATTATACATTATGTCTAAATACAGAGCAGTACACACACAATCAATAAAGAAAAAAGCACTTCCCATACACATATGTAAAGTACATGATTGTTTATTCTTTCAAGCATAATTGCTTCTAAATTCTGTCATCCATTTCTTTACATTTGAATACCACTTTTAAAATAAAGCAGAATTTAAAATGCAAGAAAAATTAAAGCTTCAAATAAAAATTTAAATTTTTGTCTTTCTTTGTGGATACATGCCAAAGCAACTCTTCACAAGTGCCTTTCAAATACTCTATTTATATTTTGTCACTTAGAACATTTCTGACTAAACAATGGAAAAAGAAAAAAATCATGCAACCTACCTCTGGAACACAGGTTTAAAATTTGTTCTTTGTATATTTTTAAGAAAACTCTTAAGTCTGAATCACAATCTGATTGCATGGGTGGTTACCTACCAGGTAATGCTTGTGGCTGGTTTGTAAGTCAGCAAACATCCGCCACGGTGCCCTCTTTCAGGTAACCACCCATACAATCAGATTGTGATTCAGACTATGAATGCCATGAAAGTAATTACCCCGATCTACATGCTGTCAAATAAATGAACCACACGCCGTGGCACAACGTAAGAGGATTTGCCTCTGACGCCAAGGTTCGATTCCTGAGAGGGGGTGTAGTGAGTGTGTATGCCTGATGAGCCCAGAATTAGGGCGAAACATGTGTTGTGTACTCTTTGCATTATTTGACAGTAAACCATATATATATATATAATATATATATATATACCGGTAAATGGTAAAATTTGCTAGACATTAATACATGGCAAAGACTCTTTTAGGGACAAACAGAGTAGAATAGTCAAAAAGTTATTAGGGCTTAATACACAGGTTCAGCATCATAACATAACTGCTTAACAAGAACTCTAGAAAAAGAATTAAAAAGACAATGTAAACTAAGTCCTTGAATGCTCAACTTGTATCATCTCGGCATCCATGACATTTACAACATTTATCTTTTTTTCCAAGTACTTTTTGTATTGTTGTCCACATATTGATTTGGCAAAATTTTACACCAGATGCCCTTCCTGATGCAACCCTCCCCATTTATCTGGGCTTGGGACCAACATGAAGAAACACACTGGTTTGTGCATCCCCTGTGGCTAGTCAGTGGAATGGTGAGGATGCAAGGAATAGAGTTGGCAAAGGTGGATGAGTTTAAATACTTGGGATCGACAGTACAGAAAATGGGGATTGTGGAAGAGAGGTGAAAAAGAGAGTGCTAGCAGGGTGGAATGGGTGGAGAAGAGTGTCAGGAGTAATTTGTGACAGATGGGTATCAGCAAGAGTGAAAGGGAAGGTCTACAGGACGGTAGTGAGACCAGCTATGTTCTATGAGTTGGAGATGGTAGCACTGACCAAAAAGCAGGAGACAGATCTGAAGGTAGCAGAGTTAAAGCTGCTAAGATTTGCACTGGGTGTGATGAGGATGGATAGGATTAGAAATGAGTACATTAGAGGGTCAGCTCAAGTTGGACGGTTGGGAGACAAAGTCAGAGAGGCGAGATTGCGTTGGTTTGGACATGTGCAGAGGAGAGATTCTGGGTGTATTGGGAGAAGGATGCTAAGGATACTGTAGAGCTGCCAGGGAAGAGAAAAAGAGGAAGGCCTAAGAGAAGGTTTATGGATGTGGTGAGAGAGGACATACAGGTGATGGGTGTAACAGAACAAGATGTAGAGGACAGAAAGATATAGAAAAAGATGATCCACTGTGGAAACCTCTAACGGGAGTAGCCAAAAGAATAAGAATCTTCTTTCCCTAAACAAGCCCCCCGCCCCCAATAACTTGTTGGCCAATATGCACCCATTTTTTTTTTTTTTTTAATTTGTTATCTACCCTGCACTTGTAGTAATGGCAGATGTTTTTATGGAGGAGGTGAAACTAAGGTTCCTGGCATTGCAGGCTACTATGATGACGAATGTTGAACAGGCAGCAAATAATGTCAAAATGTCCTTGAGAAAAATCTCAATTTACTCATGTGACATGTCAGATTTATAGTCATATGCTCATAATGTCCCAAAATACACAGAATGCATAAAATAAACTTTCTAGATTACACAGTTTTATTATGGGAATTCTTTAAATTGCATAAAGTTTGAAATGGCTTTGAGTAAATACAGTATATAAAGTATGTATATAAAGCATATTCAGAAAATTTGCAATTTGCAAACCTTTTTGAAAAAATAAAAACAATTTTCACTTTGTCATTGTGGGTTATTGAGTTTACATTGTTGGGAAAAAACAGCAAATTTATTCATTTAAAGTTAACTCTACAACACAACAAAGTGTTCAGAAAGTGATGTATTCTGAAAACATGTAAAAAACTAATCTCCCTTGTACAGAGTTGACAACAAAAAATCAGTAAAAGTTGAAATGCAAATTAAATTCCTTCCCTTTAAATGTATGTTTATATTTCAAGTTATGCTAATATTATGCTTCAATTTACATCCATGTTGTTGGCAACATACCCTGGGTAGACTCAAAGCACACACCTCCTACTGTGAATCTAATGAAACAGCAAATGATAAAGACTTTAGCCATGAAAAAACAATTCCAAAAGCCCCATTTACCTTACTACTATGTTTACCCTCTCTGAATATAAATGGTCGAATGCAAAAGCCTTTATACCAGAAATAGTTCTAAAGAAAGAATTTCAATGATATTACTTTCACTCTTCATCCAAATAACAGACTAGCAATTGAAAGCTTGAAAAAAAGGACAGACTTGCTGTAATGCACTTGATTGTTTTCTTTCATTACGCTCACTCAGTTCCCTTTCATGCCACCTAAACTTAATATCTTTTGCTCTCTGTCTCAGTTTATTCCGTTAATAAAATTCCAGTAGCCTGTTTTAAGTTTAGCCTTGTGAATGTACTGTAATTTTATCAACATCCTATGAAATTACATGGTGTGCATTGCTCAGTATTCCATTTGTTTTTTTCAAATGTAAAAAAAAAAACTACTTCTCTGCCTGTTTACATGAAGAATGTGTCAAAATATAATCTTCAAATCTGAGATAAAGGCTGGATTGTACTGAACTGTTACTGTATATTATAATTAATTTCAGCATTATTCTGTTTTTAATTGCTTAATGAATCAAGTTAATTTTCAGTACTTCATCCTTTTGAATTAAGCAGTCTTTTGATGTGATAAATTGCACCTCTTTTGCTACTTTAATATATTTGCTTTAATTTAAATGCAGTTTGTGCTGTGTTTTCCATTGATACATGGGTTCAAAAGAAATAAACAAAAGCCATCTTAGTAGTACAATACTCATACAACTACTCAATCTTCAGACAGCTGCATGAAGGAGAGACTGAAAAGAATTTATGATTCAATCCATTGCATTAAGATGATAAGAACAAAAAAAAAAAAAAGTAAGTAATTTGGGTCATAATGGGATAAGGTCCTGACCATCTAGATTGGGGTTGAGCTACAATTTCATCTGGGCTTGTGATGGAATTAGTTAAAATCAGACTAGGACACCTAAGTCCCATTATTTATGTTAGAACATAAGATGTTTCACAAATGACACAATGTAAATCAATGGATTTCTTCTGGTTAGCTATTAGGTAAATGGTCCAAATCTCTTGTTTGGATGTTTTTAAAAAGTTGTTAAGAATACTGTCTGGACTTGATAGTTTATTTTATATTCCTTTGTGTGAACTAGTGCTTCTTCACTGCACTACCCTTTTAATTCCTAATGATGCCCTAGAGTATGTGATCCCTGTTTAGTGAGTGCTTTTGAGAACTGTGAAAACCTGGATTAAGTTCCCACACACCCTACTCTGTTCAAGGCCAATGAGTTTCAGTCCCAGAAAATACTTGGTAGTTTTTCTCTACACGGCTTCTACTGCTGTTATGCCTTTTGTAATGTGTTGACCAGAACTGCACAGAGTACTCCAGATGTGACCTAGTCAGTACATTATAAATTAACTAAAATTTATTTTCATTATAATTCCAGTTGTCTTTTAAATTATTTCTGACCATTTCTTATATGATATGAATGTTGTGTCAAAGCAAACTCCTAAATCCATTTCTGAGGTCGCTTATTGAAGAACAGCATTGCTCACCTTATACTTAAGATTCCTTTTGACCGTGTGAAACACTTTGCGCTTGTCTATATTAAACCGCATTTTTCTGGTGTTTGGTTTTGAAGTTGTCATTTTTTTTTTGTTTTTTGTTTAATTCTCTTATCTTCTTCGCATCCTCCTTGCTACCCATCTAATTTTAGTGTCACCTACAAAAGTCCACTACCTATATTAGAATTAACAGAAACTAGAAAAACCAACAGTCTAAGCACAAGTTCATGAGAGTTACCATTGCTGACCCGGTTCCATGTGGAGCACCCTTCTTTTATCTTAAATCTCTATCTGACCTAATAACAAACTGATATCGCCAATGGCTTCCAGTTTAAAATTTAATCTTTAGTGAAGTACTCTATCGAAGGTTTTTTTGAAAGTCTTAGTAAATTATGATGTGTGCTTTTCTTTTGTTTACTACTACAGTTATCTGTGCAAAAATGTTTAACAGATTGATTTAGCAGGATGTTCCTCTCATACAATCATGTTAACTGTTACTTAATGTAATATTCATCTTAATAGAAGGACAAGTGTCTGCATATCTGTGTATCTATCTGCGGCAATGGCTCTGTTAATATACCATTTTGTTTGGGATTTGTAAAACCAGTTCTATTGCTTGTGATGTTACATGTGTTGGAATGAAAATTGCAATGCATTTATTACTACATGCATTACAAAATACATTCCAATAGATGGTGTAACAGTGAATATGGTTAGGTGTACGTTGATTAAACCCATCTTATTTGGGTAGCACAGTTATCCATCCATCCATTTTCTAACCCGTTGAATCCAAACACAGGGTCACGGGGGTCTGCTGGAGCCAATCCCAACCAACACAGGATGCAAGGCAGGAACCAATCCCAGGCAGGACACCAACCCACCACAGGATACACACCCCAAGCACACACTAGGAACAATTTAGAATCATCAATGCACCTAGCCTGCATGTCTTTGGACTGTGGGAGGAAACTGGAGTACCCGGAGAAAACCCACGCAGACACGGGGAGAACACGCAAACTCCACGCAGGGAGGACCCGGGAAGCGAACCCGGGTCTCCTAACTGCGAGGCAGCAGTGCTAACACTGCGCCACCGTGCCACCCCTAATAGCACAGTTAGCTATCATATAATTTAACTGGTGTGTTCATTTGTTTTTGATTAGAGTTACCGGACGAGATAAGGAGTATAATAACTGGTACCCATTTTGCTGCAGCCTTGAATCATATCTGCACCTTCCCAGTCATGATACTTCTTAAATCTGAAGTGCTTGCTAGAATAGTCTTAGTAAAGGTTTACAAATAATGTCTGTCATTTCCTTCATTACTACTGGTAAAATCTAATCAGACCCAAGGGTTTAATTAGTTTTCAACACAATGCAAGACTGTAGCACATCTGAGGCATGTATTTTAAACATCTATAAACTCAGAAACAATTTTTAGTTCTACTTGTGGTATTCATTTATTTCTTTTTTTATAAATACAAGGGTAAATGTTTATTTAGTTCACTATTTGCTGTTGATTTACAATAATTTCTAATTGTGCAACTAGCAGAAAAAAGGTTCCTATCTTAGATTCAAAGAAACCTAGTAAAATGTTTTTGTTCTTTTGCCGTAGTTTCCAGTAATCCTTCATATATAATTTTTTTTTTATTCCCTTGTAGAGTGATATCTTTAATCTTAATTTAATAAGGCCGCTATTCGTCCATTGAGGCAGGTTCTTTAGTGTTTGAATTTTATTTCTTTCTGGAATATATTTATTAAGGACCTCAAAAATGGCACTTACAGCAACATAACTGTTATATATTACTGCAGTGTTTTTGTTTTCATATTCTTTTTTTTCTAGATATTTCCAAACTCCCACAAAGTTTGCTTTCTGCAGTTTGTCTTTATTCTGAAGTGCACTTCTGTGACTTCAAATGTAAACATGTTGTGATTATTGCTTGCTCAGAGAATCAATAACTTCAGTTTTATTCATTTTTTATCTATACACAAGATAGACAATGCACTACAAATGTAGGATGATGGTCAGTGAATAACTACCATTAATGGAGTATCACCTTATTACTGTTAAGCGACTATTGGCATATTTTAAATCCCATTCGCTTTCACATTATTATAAGAGAAGATGATTTATGGATGTGGTGAGAGAGGACATGCAGGTGATGGGTGTGACAGAGCAAGATATAGAGGATGATCCGCTGTGGCCACCCCTAACGGGAGCAGCTGAAAGAAGAAGAAGAAGAAGAAGAAGAAGAAAAATTTAATAAAAGATGGAGCAGATTCCTGAGATGCAGAAATGCCTAGAGAATATGGTAGGAGATATTTCCCATTTGTAGCTTTTACTTACACTATTCCCATGCACAGATACCACAGACTTTAAAGTTGACTTCTTTTAGCAAGTATGCTTAGGTTGCCTTCTTCTTTGGATATCTGTTCATTTTATGTACGTGTGTTAAATGATTACTCTGGCATATAACCACCTTGTTCAATTACTCTTTTCCAATACCTCAATCTATCTTTCCATTGCTTTTGAATCAGTGCTTGTCAGCCAGCTTGTTACAAACACATTATTTAAAATTATGCGATAGGATTGGGGTGTAGGATTAGGCTTTCATACACAGACTAACACTAATGAGGCCCAAAAGGTTAAAATGTAGCCATTTTTAAGTATAAACAAATGAATGGTGAACCTTGGCTATGCTCAGACCGTTTATCAATTTTCTTTATATTTTATCCAAGTAATTATATCCTAGACTATCCAACCCATTACTACTCTGGGTAAACCTAAAACATGAGGCCATGATCAAAATCTAGATCATGAAAGGCACTTGCTTTAGCTGGTCTTGATTGAAATAAACTGAACCAGATTTTATTATGATTATGGCTGAAGTAGTTTACCAGGCATGTGGCAAGGATTGGTGTACACCTTGCTTCTCCTGTATTCAAACTATCTCATTGTTGATATTTACTCAGCAACATTATGAAATGTAGATGAAACACCCAAAATAAAAGAAAAACTTAATTTACACAAAAGGAACAGAAGGAGGCTACAATGATTAACTCTAGATTGGTTAATATACTCTGAAATTTTTTTCATTAAAATTTTTTCTTTGAAAACCAAAAAAAATGGCCACCAATTGTCTTTCTCTGTAAATTCTGCAAATAATTATTCCTCACCTCTCCATGAACACTTTCATCATACTGGTGCAATGTTAGACAGATTTGTTTTTTTCCTATTTGATTTATTGACCACTTCTTAAATTTCCAATCCAAAAAACCACAATAAATGTTTTCAAAGAGCAATGTGTGGCAGTATCCATAGTGCTGCTTGTTAAGTCTGGCAAGTTCAAAACAGTTTTAGCTGCAAAATTTAAAAAGGAGAGCAAAAACCATCTCCTTAGAATCAAGGAACTATTTGTTTGAATTCTAGCAATCCTTAGTTTATACATTAGAGACAGTATCAATAATTTTTTTTCAGTAGCAAATTTACTGGTAATACTTCTAAGAAGAGAATTTAAATGCTATATCTAATAGTCCTTCAGCACTACAGTATGCAAAAAGACCTTAAAGACTGAATGAATATGTCGTACAAAGCAGCAATAAATCTCTTTATGCAAGGTGTCTAATTAATTCTTATTAAACAAAAACAGATTCTTTTCAGAACACCACCTGCCAAAATGTATAATATTGTCCTAATAAACCTTACCAGCCTATTTGAGATAAAATTTTAATTAGTACTTTGCAGCGATCTAATTCATTCTATAATGGTATAAACAAGACTCATTTTAGAATGGAGGCTGCAAATCAGTGTAAAAGCCACCAAAGTATAGAGAATAAAATCATAATTAAACTGTTTCACTACAAAATATATGATTTAAATGAAATTTCAGTAAATATAAGTAATGCTACATGTTGGGATAAGCATGCATAATAGTGTTCAAGTAACAAAAACACACCTACTAGACCAGACTTAATTTTGTAACGGTCATATCAGAACAAGTGCAGCATAACGCATTTAAACTGACTTTACTTGAGTATACATCCTGTGACTCTTTAATCATTGCTTAACAAGAGCACATAAAAGTATTTTATTCAAGAGCTATTTTTATCAGCATATAGCTCTAAAATATGTCACATTGTAGGAGGAAATTAATTATCACTTTATGGTGCTTTGTATGTCATAATATGATCGAATAAAGCCTTTGTTAAGGTTTTGTTATATACTGCCACGGTTAAGTGACTAATAATTGCACTATAGGTAATACTCATTCTAAAAGAGTTACCAATTTCTTCTCCTCAGTTTTATAAACATCAAACCATTTCTGTGGTTCTTATATAGAATGTGTGCATTTTGTGTTTAACTCCCAGTCATACAGCTCAAAATATTTTCTCTCGATGCTGACATGTGCTTTTCTAGATCTAGCAATTCTCTGAAAAGAAGGGTGCACCTAAACAGCCGATTTTCAAATCTGCATTATGCTTGACTTGTGTCAAGCATGAAAACAAAACTAGTTCCAAAGTTGTATTTGTACGCTGTGCTCCATTCTCCCTTTCCTCTCAATGACTTGAACCCCATGATATTTTTTTTTAAAATCAGAGTCTGTATGCACATACAAACATAGAAGCTCTTGTAAGAATAAATTAATAAACATTTCATTACAGCAAAGAAAAAGAAAGTCTTTTATATGCCAATTTGTGTCTAGTTCCTTGAAAAAAGATGAGATAGAGAGACAGAGGCAGATCGAGAGAGAGAGATAGAAAGATAGATATTTAAACATGCATAAGAAGTTTGGAAGAAAAATCATTTTAACAATGTTAATTCAGGAAAGCTAATGTGAGATAAGGACATAATATCTGAAAGTCTTACATAAAACATTCCATCAGATTGCAAAAGTTTGAAAAGGTCTTGATATCATTGTGTAATAATTGTTCCTAGTTATAAGAAAAGTTATGAAATAGTTAAACAAAACCCATCAACTTTAATCAGAGGTGCAAGAGAATTTACAGAAAGCAATATACTCTTTTTTTAATGCGTAATTGTTATTTTCAGCAAGCATTCTTGTATGTGCAGTAATTCCTTTGGTGTTCCTTTAGTTGCGCCCAAAAAATTGTCTGTGTCTGTTAGATTCTGAAGACTACAAAAGCCTCAAAGGATTTATTATTTTCAAAAAGGCCTTGAATCCTTTCTATCATGGAGTTGATTCATATTTTACAATGGCAGGAAATGACAAGGGAAAATCTGAGAAGAATAATGGGGATTTAGCCCAGGTTGCTCCCTATTGACAAAAGGGAGAGGTCATTTCTATACATTGCGTAACATGGTCTCTTTGTCAGTATTGTGCTATTTTTTTTTTAATAAATGAACTTCTGAAAGGTTGAAATGCAGCTTTATTTATTATTCTGTCAGCTTTTGAAAAGCAGATATAAATCTTATTTTGGTATACAGATATGGTATTTTCAGTTCTCTCAAGAACATAAAATGTTCATAGGGATAAAAAGCCTGTAAATTTAGTTCAGCTCTTTTCAGCCCACCCACAGATAACCAGTCCATGCTGTAGCAGACGGGTATTAGCTTCTTGAAATATACTGTAGGAATTTATTTTTTCCCAGATAGACCTTTCTGGCCAACAAAAAGCCCACTCATTACCACTAAAGCAGACAATCTGTGGGTTTTTGGATTTCCAATTTTATTTTTTGTTTCAAATGAATTTGCTACTTGTAACAGCTTGAATATAATCAGTAGCATTTATATGGACATTAAAAGATGCATAGAATAGCCTGCATGCTATATTATCTACACAATAAAAAAAGCATTCAACCCAAAAATGCCTCTTAAGTAAATGCTGATAAGTACTCTTTTATAAAATCTGGGCAGCATGTATTGAAATAACAAAAAAAGAAAACTCTTGATCAGCAGCAAAAGTCAATCCTTATTTTATACAAGGAAACATGGCTTTATGATATGCCACATTTGGGTCAGATATTGGCCCAGAACATGCTTAGAAAACTCCTGAAATAGTTGAAATATGCTCTCCTTTGGCTAATAGTACCTGCTGACAGAATATTTTTTTCCATTAGGATTGTAAGAGGTCTAATGGATTACAAATTTAAGCAAATTACACTTGAATTCACTTTCCCTTTTATCAGAATCACGTATGACTTCCGAGTATATGGTTCATCATTTCCATTTGTTTTGACATCTGGCCAAGGTGTCCTCAAGTAGCGTAAACATTGAAAATGCAGGTCAATAACTGCATAGTGGATTTCCTCTACTATCCTTCGTATTCCAAACCCCTTTGGTTTTAAAAAGAGTCTCTGCTTCCATGAACAGATTACTTGACTGTAGCTGTAAATTCTGAAATTGAAGATGAACTGCAAGCAAATATGCACTTCAGGTTTTAACAAATGAAACTTTATTCAGTTGGCTTGAAAATGGAAGGCGAATATAGATGCTCACTCTCAAGAATACATACACGTGTAGTAGTATTCTAGATGATCATTTATTCAGCATGCTTGAGTAGGAAGCTGACATGGCAAATGGAACTCTAATAAACATCAACATACAATTTCAGAATATATTTCAGTTGCATAGGAATGCCTAGAATCTTGACTCAGAAGTCAGCAGTCACTTGTTAGGTTAGTAGAGTTACCTAGAACAGATCTAGAAGAGAGGGGTATTTCCTTAGTGGTGTAGAAGTAATGATTTCAGAAAGTGCTAGAGTGCTCTTGCAACATATCAGAAAGTCTAAAGTCAATAAAATGTAATCAGCAGAGTTTTACTTATGTAAATGTCTTTGCATTACATGCTTGTACTTTGCTTTTGCAAGAAACATTAAATTAAAAACAAAAACTGGATATTTCCGCATTTCTTGACATAAAAATGTGTTATGGGAACTAAGAGGTGTCTTGCTACATAAAAAAAGTGTATTGTAGCTGTAAACAACTTTTGAAGAGATTTAATAGGATATGCATTTGACTTATCAAGATTCATTTCTCTTAAGGTGTGCTAAGTTACCTTTAAAAATTTAGATTAATGTTATTAGTATTCATTAGATTTTTCACAATAGGCACAATGACCATCTTGTTTATTATCAATGGTTTAATAAACAACAAAATGAGAAGCTTTGAATACACTGTATATGAATATCCAAAATCCACAGTTGCCATTTTCTCACAGGAGTGATTTTCTCAAACTGGTAATATTTTCAGGAAGAAATGTGTTTACAATTATTGATTTTCTGAAGAGTAATGAACCCATGACCCTAACTGGATTAATTGGGTAAAGTAAATGGGTAGATGGGTAACTGTGACATTTTCAAATGTTGCAATGAATAGGGCTGTGGTAGGGTTAGTCCATATGGCTTAATATTTTATAAAGTATTATAGCATTGAGACTGTTACTCAGTGCACTTATATTTTTTGTGATCAGCTGGATTTTGAATATTTCCAAAGTATCAAATTAAAAACAATTGTAAAGAACTCCCTGACCCCCAAGCCTGTCCTGAATCAGGGAGCACTGGACTAACAGAAGCATTAGCGAACAACAGACATTCAGGACTTAGAGGACTAAATGGTGGTAGACCAGCCTTAATGTTTTTTCATAGAAGCTTTGTTAATTTGAGATGCAAACAACTTAGTGTGTAATAAATTGTAAAATGAATACACCAAATTGTTATTTGTGACAAACTCTGGAAGTTTTCTACTGTGATGCTAAGAACTTTAGCAGCAAGACTAACTAAACAGATAAAGTTCTTCTGGTAAGAGGCTAGATGTAGGAAGGGCAAATAAAGGATCAGAGTATCAGGCAGCTGCAGTATATGAACAGAGAGGAAAGAACACAAGCAGCAAAATACAAAGGCACAAGGGAAAAAATACCAAAGGACAGAACCAGAACATTTTATGAAAAGTGTCTGGGACATCCGGTGGGGAAAAATGACAAAGAAAATTGGGTTCAAGACTAATCAGATTACACTTACTGAAAGCAGGAGAAAGTCTGTGAAGGAACTTTAATTGGTATTGTTTACAATTGGGAATTTTACATTATGGAATGTGGACATCTCAGTAAGAGAAGTAGAAGAAGCAAAGAGGTCTCTAAGCCAAACTGAAGTTAAGGAGATAAGTTTACAAGTTGAATTATGGAACAAAGTATAATTGTTAAAGACTTGTTTGCCTGTTCATGTTCTTGACTGCCTATCTCATTCTTTCTCCTCGTAAACTTTCAAAAGAAAGAGAGATACGGCATGTTCTTAACAATGAATAAAAATGAATAAATAAAAGGATGAGGAAAGAAGATAAAAATGATAGTGGATAGAGTGCAATGACACAAGCCCAGCATCATTAAATAGGTCACCAAATGCATTAATTTCTGCAGTCTGCCAAACAGGATAAAGAGATGGGTAGACAACTCTGTTAAGGGTTGTGAAAAATGGGAATACCCCTGTCAGGGATGCCAGGGGTGACGACCCAGCCGGGACGCCATGAAGGACCGGAAGAGGGCGTGCGCCCACCTTGGACCACGTGGGGACTGCCACCCTGGTGGTTTTGGGGGCCATGGGTAGGGGGCTTGGGAGCCCAACCCTGTAGGGGCCCGTGGTCGCTGCCAGGGGGCGCCTTGAGGCCTTGGAGACCCTGGACCTCAGCACTTCCGCCACACCAGGAAGTGCTGGGGGGAAGAGAAGCAGGGACACCCGGAGTGCTTCCGGGAGTACAACCACTACTTCCGCCACACGGGAGCGTGTCGGTGGAAGATTGCCGGGAAGCACCTGGAGCACATCCGGCTGTGGATAAAAGGGGCCGCCTCCCTTCATTCTGGGCTGGAATTGGGAAAGAAGGAAGGACTGAGCTTGCTGGAGGAGACAAGGAGGCGGCCTGAAGAGAATAAGGCATTGTGTGGCCAGGACGTTGGTAGTTTGTGTGCACTTTTGACTCTATAAATACTTGTAAATAAACATGTGGTGGTGGAAAACAACATGTCTGCCTGTCTGTGCCCGGGTTCCGTTCACACCCGCTATGCCATTTCATTGCTACATTGATATGTCTCATCACACAATGCCATATCTGAAGTGCATAGGAATTGATAGGATCAAGATAAAGCCTGTAAACGTAGGCTATACTGATATTTTTTATTACTCTTTTACATTTATTCTTAATACATCAGAGTATTGTTATCAATTATCAAATATCTCATAATCAGCTTTCTATCCCTATGAGTACAACTATACGCTCTGATTTATATGGGACCATTAACATCGTCATTTTGTTACTGAGCACAATGGAAACCTAACCACAATTTTCTCCTGCAGCCCAATGCACAATGAACAAAAGAAACAGAGGCACAGATGAGGTATCCAAATAACATTTCTTCCTCATATCTTCTGCCTGAGAAGGTTGAAATGTTCCCATTTACACAACTGTTTCTCACTAACATGCAGAACGTTTCCATATAAGACACACATTTTAAACAGTAAAACAGTATTAAAAAGAGTCCAACACTTCATATAGACCTTCAGTCTCATGGTATGTGCTGCAAATCACCCATAACATGCTAAAGCACTCCTAGTGATTCACCATGGAAAGAACTGTGCTGGCTATTAAAACCAAAGACAACAGCATCCACAGAAAATAATGTGAACATCAAAGAACAACTCAAACTTCAGGGAGAATATGAAGAAAATAAAACTAAAGAAACAAAACCAATACTGCCAGGTATATGCCCTCTCAGTCATGGAGGATCATCTCCTTTCCCACTTTGTGAGTAACAAACTAAAGAACTCTCTTTTTAAAGATCTCTGAGGAGGTCTTTATTGCTGCCATTATTTGCAGGGAATGGGCAAAACTTCTTTTGCTGCAAAGACATCAGAGTTATCTGAAGTAGAATTTGGATCCTGGATATGTACATCCCAAAGCTCACAGTATAGGTTTTATTTCCAGTGTTGCTCTCTAACATTCTTCTTTAATATTCACTTAAAGAAGTAACAAAATTCTTCTAGTTAAGACATCAGTGGTATCCTGGGAAGTACATCTGACCCCACTGCCAAATAAGTATCTGCACACTGTCAAAGATGACTGGTTTTGTTTTTTACTTGGTTATAACGTATGAATTTTCTTTACTCAGTATAATTCCACAAGTCTCTGACTTTCATTTAAAATTTATTCCAGAAACAGAATGTAAAACATAAAGTATCAGTTGATGAGAGTGATAAACAAATGTCTGTGTTATGATATTGTTTATAATATAAACTGCATATTATGAATAAAAAAAATTAAGTCCAGAAACAACATTTTTAAGTGTTCAACATAAATAAATGTGAGGAGCTTTCCAATTTTTAATCCCAAAATAATGAAAGATTATAATTAAATAAAAATGTATATATTCAATATATACAGTATGTGCTCAGTGCATTATGTGTTATAATAAATACAATATAAAAAATTAAGCAGGTAAATAGTAGCAAATGTATTCAAGATATTCTTGTGGTTCATTATGTATCAACTATGGAAGCAAATGATTAATAAATACTTATCTACAAGCAATGATTTAATTAAATAACTCGTACAGCATGTATTTTAATGTGGAATTTTATACATATTGATTCCCATGAACATTTTTCATATAAATTAATAAAACATTCAACGGTGGCTTTTACTGAAAATACCATCTTTGTACACTGCATTTTACATGTAAAGACATCAGAAAAGGCTAAGGTGATGCTGAACATCAACCTGTGGTTGTTTAGTTTCACACTCAATTCAACTTCTTAGCCTCAAGACCACACTGCCCTATTACATACTGCCTGCAATGTTCCTTGTCTTTTCACCTCATATTCTCATCACATTTATTTCTGAAGTCAGTAACTTATAATAAGCTTAAATGATGCATATAAAAGCATGGGCTGTCATTACAATATATTGTAAACAGTTGATGCTTATAAAACTGTTATGAAACCATTCATGTTATACTTGTAGTCTGGATGCCTAGAGGACATGTGT
>JANRMT010062806.1:30705715-30740077 GCA_026402145.1 Polypterus bichir lapradei
TACAGAAACCATATTCCTGCAAAATATTTCTGAATGTTTAATACATACTTAGCTTTCTTTTCCTAAGCCCTTTATAAACACAGCTATAACCATCTTAAAGAGGGTTTAACGAAGGAACTACATAAAAATAAAAAATGCAATAGAAGCCGGATGCATGACATGCTGAAATTCACACTGGGCATTGTGGGAATTAAACATGTGGAAATGTGGTTTACATTACAACATATATTTTCCTACTTGCAAAGTGAAAAAAAATATCAAAGAAAAAAAAAATACTAATTCCTGCATTTATTTTAATTGTACTCCCATCATATAATCTTTACTGATGTTCCAATTCTGCGCAGATTATCACTTCTAAAACATTAAGTTTATAAGTACAGCCTTCATTAAGTAAATGTGCAGAATTAACTATGAAACATCAGAATTGCATTTTAATGCCACAAAGATGGAGTTACAAGCAAGAGGAAAAACAGAACAGATTACACATGCCCTTTAAAAAGTGAAGAGCAATTTCAAAGAATCTTTAAAAACAATAAATCAAAGCAAAAAACATGGAGGAGTAGGCTTTTGTGCTAAATGGAACACACTCTTTTTGAGCTTTTTATATTGTCACAAAAGGACAATCAATGGCAAAGACTATACACAGAAAAAATGTCTCTGTAAGAAAATTACTTTTTGCCTAACTCATTTGCACTTTATGTCATAAGCCTCAAAATGCATTAATAATTCCTGAAACAACTTCATTAATATACTAATTTGTTGAAGCCAAGGCAAACAAAGATAACCCAGACTTTAATAATGACAATCCATACATCCATTATCCAACCCGCTATATCCTAACTACAGGGTCACGGGGTCTGCTGGAGCCAATCCCAGCCAACACAGGGTGCAAGGCAGGAAACAAACCCTGGGCAGGGCACCAGCCCACTGCAGGACACACACACACACCAAGCACACACTAGGGAAAATTTAGGATTGCCAATGCACCTAACCTGCATGTCTTTGGACTGTGGGAGGAACCCAGAGCAACTGGAGGAAACCCACGCAGACATGGGGAGAACATGCAAACTCCACGGGGGGAAGACAACCTGGGTCTCCTAACTGCAAGGCAGCAGCGTTACCCACTGTGCTACCATGCCGCCACATAATGACCATCATATCAATTTTTTTATTACTTATAAAAACTTATAACACTACCAGTGATAGATTATAATTGGCTTTATCAAAAGGCAGTGTTCATATATTGCTGAAAGGTAATAGGTTAAATCTTTTTTTAAAAAAAGGGTTTGGCAGTAGAATAGATGTACGATGGAAACTGCCACACCCAATAGGACCCAAAATGTACAGCTGAGTAGTTTTAGTGCCCTTGAAGGTTAACACCTGCAAGACTTAATTTATGTGTAATTTACTTTAAAGTGGCAGCTGGTGTGTTACATAAAACAAAGCAAATTGTGTACCAGAGTGGCAAAGTAGGTCTCACGTATAATGATTGTATGACCTGAGGCACTGTTTTTCCTAAAAGCAACTTTAATGAGGTCTTTTCAAAAACAGCTGCATTCATTAAAATATTTAACGTGTTATATAAAATATTTAATGTGTTGTATACATACAGACTTTAAAGAAAATCATAGAAAGATATATATCTGAAACATCATGCATTTAAACAGCAAATTTAAGATACTTACCATCAATTTGCTGCCTTATATACTCTAGAAAAAAGACAGTGTTTAATGTACTCTATAATAAGTGGGAAATGCAGTTACCTGGTATAACAATATTTCTATACAAACATTGAGAGTGAGTGGAAGATGAAAATGTTAGCCCAGTAGAAAAATCAAGCAGCTGAACATTTCAGGGGTCAATCACAATTTACTGCATCACTTATTGATAATCCCTCATTCTTCTTTTCTTCTTCTATCTTTCCCTTTCCCATTATAGCATCTTACCGCTGCTTTCTACACCTCTCTGTTGCTACAGTGTATCCGTAAAGTATTCACAGTGCATCACTTTTTCCACATTTTGTTATGTTACAGCCTTATTCCAAAATTGATTAAATTCCACACACAACACCCCATAATGACAACGTGAAAAAAGTTTACTTGAGGTTTTTGCAAATTTATTAAAAATAAAAAAACTGAGAAATCACATATACATAAGTATTCACAGCCTTTGCCATGAAGCTCAAAATTGAGCTCAGGTGCATCCTGTTTCCCCTGATCATCCTTGAGATGTTTCTGCAGCTTAATTGGAGTCCACCTGTGGTAAATTCAGTTGATTGGACATGATTTGGAAAGGCACACACCTGTCTATATAAGGTCCCACAGTTGACAGTTCATGTCAGAGCACAAACCAAGCATGAAGTCAAATGAATTGTCTGTAAGACCTCCGAGACAGGTTTGTCTCGAGGCACAAATCTGGGGAAGGTTACAGAAAAATTTCTGCTGCTTTGAGGGTCCCAATGAGCACAGTGGCCTCCATCATCCGTAAGTGGAAGAAGTTCAAAACCACCAGGACTCTTCCTAGAGCTGGCCGGCCATCTAAACTGAGCGATCAGTGGAGAAGGGCCTTAGTCAGGGAGGTGACCGAGACCCCAATGGTCACTCTGTCAGAGCTCCAGAGGTCCTCTATGGAGAGAGGAAAACCTTCCAGAAGGACAACCATCTCTGCAGCAATCAGGCCTGTATGGTAGAGTGGCCAGACAGAAGCCAGTCCTTAGTAAAAGGCAGCCCGTCTGGAGTTTGCCAAAAGGCACCTGAAGGACTCTCAGACCATGAGAAACAAAATTCTCTGGTCTGATGAGACAAAGTTTGAACTTTTTGGTGTGAATGACAGGCATCATGTTTGGAGGAAATCAGGCACCGCTCATTACCAGGCCAATACCATCCCTACAGTGAAGCATGGTGGTGGCAGCATCATGCTGTGGGGATGTTTTTCAGCGGCAGGAACTGGGAGACTAGTCAGGATATAGGGAAAGATGACTGCAGCAATGTACAGAGACATCCTGGATGAAAACCTGCTCCAGAGCGCTCTTGACCTCAGACTGGGGCGACGGTTCACCTTTCAGCAGGACAACGACCCTAAGCACACAGCCAAGATTTAAAGGAGTGGCTTCAGGACAACTCTGTGAATGTCCTTGAGTGGCCCAGCCAGAGCCCAGACTTGAATCCGATTGAACATCTCTGGAGAGATCTTAAAATGGCTGTGCACCGACGCTTCCCATCCAACCTGATGGAGCTTGAGAGGTGCTGCAAAGAGGAATGGGCGAAACTGGCCACGGATAGGTGTGCCAAGCTTGTGGCATCATATTCAAAAAAACTTGAGGCTGTAATTGCTGCCAAAGGTGTATCGACAAAGCATTGAGCAAAGGCTCTGAATACTTATGTATATGTGATTTCTCAATTTTTTTATTTTTAATAAATTTGCAAAAACCTCAAGTAAACTTTTTTCACGTTGTCATTATGGGGTGTTGTGTGTAGAATTTAATCCATTTTGGAATAAGGCTGTAACATAACAAAATGTAGAAAAAGTGATGGCTATGAATACTTCCCGGATGCACTGTAAGTCCAGGTTTATCTCTCAGTTATCTTCCTTGATGCAATCCATCCAAATCTTCCTTAATTTTACTTTTGCTCTTTATTCTTCCCCTTTCTTTCCAATTACAATCTAACTAAACATCAATCCTTTATTCTTTGCACATGCCCATACCAGCATTGGAAAACCTTTAAGTGGAACAGCTTAAATATAATAAAATTAACAGACCTCTCCAGGCTAAGATTGGTTTAGCAGGAGAGGAGAACAATGTATAGTCAGGATCTTTAGATAACTGTCCAACTAAGTCTTTTGACATTTTTGATGAGTTTTCCCATACAATGTGGATCTGTAGTCAGGTTGTCTGGGTCAGTCAGAGAGATATAAATAATCCTCATATCTGGCAATAAAACTCTTGCTTCTATTTAAATCATGTTGTAATGTGTTCGATTTTAGCATCAGTTTAACTTCCCATTCTTTTCTATCTTGCTGGGTCTTGAAGTTGCCCATAAGCACTGAGACTTTAAACTCCTTCAAACAGTGTTCATGACAGCTGAAGTGAGCTCCTACCTACAAGAACATCTCTATTGCCATGCTTAAGGTGGAACCTGTGTAAAGTCATTCTTTGGTGGTGCCAGTATACCATCATCATGGGGGATGTTTGTGTACAGTGCCTCAAAATCCATTGTGGCCAGTAAGGTTCCCTCAGGTAAGGGGCCTTTGTGTATATAAACACGAGGAATTCCACTTTGTGTATTACATCTTGCCTGAAGAAGGGGCTTGTGTTGCCTTGAAAGCTTGTATATTGTAATCTATTTAGTTAGCCAATAAAAGTTGTCATTTTGCTTGACTTTTCATTGCATCCGTAATGGCTAACATGTTACCTCATCCTACTACTACTTCCTTACTGGTGCAAATTACATGACTCTGTAGCAGTTGATTCTATGCCTACACCTTCTTTTCTAATTCCACCTCTTGGACACTTCATTTGATGTGATCTGCATACAATACCTTTGCTCCTTGTTTCATCTTCACCATTCTACTGATGAAATCCATAATGATGATGAATAACAGAGGGCTTGGTGCTAACACTTTGGTTTAAACTATCACTCTGAAAGCATGAGTTGTCCCAAACCATGTAGAAACTTTTGTTTGTGGTTCTTTATAAAACATCATTACCATTGTCATTAGTTTCTCTTATACTTTGTAAATTCTTTGTGCTGGAGCAACCAGCTCTTTTGGTATCTTATCAAATGCCAAATCCACAAATGCTCATCTGTCATCCTGATGGAATTCCTTCTTTCAGTTTTCTGCCTAATTATGAACAAATGGTCTATGGTGCTCTTCTTCACCTAATGTTTGTCCTCAATCACTCATACAATAATTTCACCCCTCATCCCCATAATGCCAACATTCATGAATATTTCTCTTATTTTTAAAGACTGGTATTAATATGGTCTCTTTCCATTCTTCTGGTATCTTTTTTTAATTATTGCTTATTTGGTGGATGCCATTATCCAAGGTGACTTGCAACATTTTAAGTAAAACTGACTACATTTCTGTTGTTTTTTCCAATTTGAGCACAGGAAGGTGAAGCGACTTGCTCATGGTCACACAGTTGTTAGTAGCAAAATCTGAACCCACAACCTCAGGATCTGAAAACCAATGCCTTAACAACTACACCACACCATCTGCCTTTTCTGTCCCTATAGCTGGCAACAATCACATCACCCACTCCACTCCATTTCCTACCGGTATTATTATTAAGTCCACTGAAAACTTAGCTATTTCTATTGCTTTCTGCATTCATCTTTCTCACTGCTATCTTTTCTTTTCGTACAGTGATATCTGCTTCAAGTCCACAAACTAGATCAAAAATTGGCAACTGCACTGTGAATAATTTTTCTTCATTCACCAGTTTTTTTTATATCTTTGCCTATCCTTTTCACATGACCCGTAGTCCTTTACAAAAGGTGATGTTACTCCATCCTCTTTTGCAGGACAACTGCTCCTTGCCATTTTGTATCTTTTTGTGCCCCACCATTACATCTCTATCAATGCCATTATATTATCCTATTAATGTCACCTCTCTAGCCTATTTGGTTACTGTTTGGTCATTTTTTAGCTATTTGATAGTCCTCCCTTTTCCATTGATTCCACTGCCTATCAATTGTTTTTGCTCTATTTGCAAATTCTACCCTGTCACACAGGTTCTCTGCAGATCCAAGAAATTCTTCTTTCATTTTTTACACTTTTCTTGTGCTGTACATACTACTCGCACCCCTTCATCTTCTCTAAGAACATCCGCCTAAACTTTTCTGCTTATTTACATGTTAGTCTTCCAAATGCTAACTACATTTCCGTTGACAGCAGTTGCCCTCTTTCCCACTCCTCTAGCTCCAAGTTTGTCACAACCAACCTTTATCAAATACCACTGTGACTTCTTCATCAACAACATACTGATATGAGATCTTGCTTGTTCACTCTAACATGAATACAGTTGACTGTCTGCTTTTTTCAAACCAAGTGTTTGTATTCTTCCTTAAATTACTGATGCAAAGGTCAAGAATCTACGGAAGCTCTGAACCGCACAGTGAAAAAAATTATGGGATAACCCTTATCACGTACATACGAGATACTTTCATGTATGTACGAGATGTTTTCATGTACGTACAAGATAAACTTAGATTAAAATATTACAAAAGTGTGCTTCAGGGCTTCCTAATCACGACCTTACCAAGGCCATGGCGCTTCAGATTGACATCACTTCCAGCGCTTCTAGCGAGGTGATATAAAAAAGCAGACTGGTGGACTTTTATTTATTAAAGGAGTGTGGGATGGTTGGAGATGGGTTTAACAGCAGCTTGCAATGCCTGTGACGTACGTCAGGTAATGCCCAGAACGTAAATCAGGAAACAGGACATATCACTGAACAGTTTGATGTTTTCCTCACACAGTTACAGACCACAGAAATGAATATTGGCAAGTTTAAAAAGCAGGCTATGCATTCAAAATGTTGTTGTTGTTGATATTCAAGTTTGGCTTTTTAACAAGGGTACATTTCTTGTCTGAAAATGGCGGGAGTTAAAGTGGCCTGATTTGGATTTAACTCTTTAGATGCACGTTAAATCAAACAGTTCATTGGTGTAGATAAGCGATTGAGTGTGCCAGGTTTACCAGTGCATTAAATTAGCAAACCCACATTGGACTGGGTAAACTTCACATGCACTAAATACGTAAAATATGAATTCCTTTTGTAACCTGTGCAAATAAGAAGCTGCAGGCTAGTAAGTAGATTGCTGACTAATGTTGTTTCCTTTTACTATAAATTAATGCATTGGTTAGCGGTGCTGCTTCGCAGATTTAATGATCTGGGCTTGAATGCTTAGCCTGCTTTTATAAACTTGCCAATATCCATTTCTGTGGTTTGTAAGTGTGAGAGGAAAACATCAAACTGTTCAGTGATATGTCCTGTTTCCAGAAAATTATGTACAGTAGCACGCAATGGCATTTGGTGCTCATCTGAATATATGTGGCGCACACGCAGTATTGGCCGGTGTGACCTTAAGGTACCTGGTGCGCAGGCTATGGTAAGTGGTGGGCACAAGTGTGGAGACGAATACCTGTAAACATAAAGTATGTAACTAAACCCTTACCCTTCCACAAGCCTAATTTAACCATTGTGTAACGGTGTATGTGATGGGCATTTCGTGACTGACGTTCTAGGCATTACCTGACGTACATCACAGATATTGCAAGCTGCTGTTAAACCCATCTCCAACCATCCCATACTCCTTTAATAAATAAAAGTCCACCTGTCTGCTTTTTTTATATCACCACGCTACAAGCGCTGGAAGTGATGTCAAACTGAAGCACCATGGCCTTGGTAAGGTCGTAATTAGGAAGCCCCAAAGCACACTTTTGTAATATTTTAATCTAAGTTTATCTCGTACGTACGTACATACGTACGTACGTGAAAACATCTCGTATGTACATGAAAACATCTCGTGCGTACGTGAAAGTAACTCGTACGTACAAGATATTTTCATGTACGTACGAGATAAGGGTTATCCCATAATTTTTTTCACTGTGTGGTTCAGAGCTTCTGTAAGAATCAATACCCCTTCTGTATTCTTTATTCTTCTTCCAAATCTACCTAAACATTTGATATCTCATTCATGTCACCAAAGACCAGAGGTGGATAGAGTAGCCAAAAATTGTACTTAACTAAGAGTAGCGTTACTTCAAAATAATATTACTCAAGTAGAAGTAAAAAGTAATCATCCAAAAAATTACTCAAGTAACAGTAAAAAAGTATTTGGTGAAAAGACTACTCAAGTACTGAGTAACTGTTTGATCATAATAAATAATTTATTTTTCAGAAATGTTGTAATAAGACAGACAAAAATATAAAATAATGTGCAAATTCTGCTATTTCCAAATAACAATATACAAAATGAGTAAAAATAAATAACATCTTTACAAAATAAAGATGCACAAATAACACTAAGTTCCAAATTTCAGTTTTTCACAACAAAGTTTTGAAGCCAATACCTACAGTATGTAACATGTATGTTAGAACAGTGCAAACTGTGGAGACGGGCGTGTATATATACAGGTCAGCACAAAAAAAAGGGGTAATCAAAGAAAAGGAGAAAAGAAAAGAGCCAAGATGGAGGTCGGCCAAAAGGAGCTTGTGGCTGCTGAGTCTCTGCCGGCTACGCAAGCAATAGGTGAGCCAAGAGAATGAGAAGGAGGTGGGCTGAGATCAGGAGGAGTTAGTCTGCATTTTAACCTCGGATTTTTAACAAAATTATTTATTGATTTTTTTATCCTTACTTTTCACAATGATTTTTATGGATTTATATATGTACTGTTTTTTAGAACACTGCACCATTGACACTTCTGTGATTTTACTTTTGTTTTGACTGGTTTTTAATAAAAGCACTTGAGCACTTTTTCCACCATCCTCTGGCCTCATCAGTGAATTATCCTCATATGTCAGCTCATCTCGGTCATAACTATCAACGGTGTGGGTTCAGCAGACTCCCATGTGGGAAAAGGGAGTCTGTAGGGGACCGGCATCATCACACACTTGCCCTCCAAATAGCACAGCTAATAGAAAATAACATTAGAACAAGGCAGCTTGTGCATGTACAAGAAGTCTCACTTTACCATGGCTGTCTCTGCATGTCTCTGCGTGCTTGTTCTTCACTCAGTGAAGTGATTGTTAAGCTTCAGCAGTAGTTGGCTCTCAAGGTTTTTGCAGTGAAGCTGTGACCGTTTAGCAGTGAACAGGAGCCCTGCATGACTAAAAAGTCTCTCACAGGCTGCAGACGCAGGAAGCTTGTGTGTGGTCATGTGACTGCATGACTACATCTGATTGGTGAAACAGAATCATGTGATTATTGTTGCTAAGTCTGATTGGTGAAGCAGTCATGCAGTAGATCCACTGGCGATTTCTCTCTGGCAAAAATATAGTGTAATGTATAAATGGAAAAAAGTAACGAGTCGAGTAAAAGTAAAAAGTATGGTGCAGTGAAACTACTTTTAGAAGTACCATTTTTTTAAAAAGTTACTCAAGTAAATGTAACTCGTTACTACCCACCTCTGCCAAAGACAGACATCTACTCTGCTCATGCTTTTCTGCCAACATTCATAGACAAACATCGCAAACAGTATCTTCACCTGTGCTCGAATTTTACTGCCTGGTCATTAACTTGCATGAACTCTTTCTAATATCACCCCACAGCACCCCTCCCCCCCCCCCCCCGTTCTTGTATAATACAATTTACAGTCCATGCCCCCATCATAACTCCCCATTAGGACAGCCTAACATCAATTGATATTTTAAAATATTTAAAACCAGTAATGGCACACTGCACAATAATGTGCAGTGAATACACTTGACTTGGGCTTTCATAGTTTTCATATTCTTTCTTTGTACGTTTAGCATTCGTTTTCTCAGAGACTGCTGCTTCCTGAGCAGATCTTCTTTTCTCCACCCTAGCGGCTCACTTCTTCTCTTCTTTCATCTGCATCTTTTCGTGTTAAAACTGATTAAGTCAGTGTTTGTGTTGCAATTACTTAGTATGTTTTCCTTAATTTTTCAATTAAGCTGGCACTTAAGTCTTAAATCTGCCTCAAGAATGATTTAAGATATGAAGAGGTAGGGATGAGAACAGCGCCCGTACACATGCGCCGCATGACCGCCCTGCAGGCTGCTGCTAAAAGTTGATTCTACAATAAAATAAAATAAAAATAAAAGGAGGAATAACTCTTGGAGGTCAATGATCACCCCAAAAGTAAATAGTAGACATCACGTAGTATATGTGTACAAAATTTCAGGTCAATAGTTCAAATGGTTTGCGAGCTACAGGTGATTTAAAATCCTGGACAGACAAACGAACAGCCACGGTAGCGTATTATATAAAAAGATTATATATTTTATATAAAATAAAAATTATTTTATATAATTTTGTATATCATCCATCCTGCTTCGCCTCCACTGGCTCCCTGTGTCTTACAGAATTGAATGTAAAATTCTATTATTAACCTACAAAATTTTAAATGGCCTTAAACCAGACTACATAAGTGACCTTCTCCATCACTATGCACCTTGTTCTGCCCTGTACTAACCACACTCTATGGGTGACAGGGCATTTAGCTGTATAGCACACAGACTTTGGAATAACCTTCCAAAATTAATTAGATTAGCTGACTCTATTCTTCTAAAAAAAAAAACTTAAAACTCTTTTGTTCAGGAAGGCTTTTAACTTAACCTGACATTCTGTCTCCTCTTTCAGTTTTCCTCTCTGCTCAGATGCTCAGTATAATTTATTTATAATGTTTATTTTAATAATGTAAATTTGTGATTTTTAATCCCAGTTAACTGATCATATAAAACTTTTTGTTGGAGGAAACAGTAACCAAATACAATTGCAACTTGCAGTCATGGTAAATATTGCTTATTAAGTACTAATTACTACAGTAAATTCTTGATGTATATTTATGCATTTACTTTTATAACTGTTTTTAAAATTCCCATCCACCCATCTGTTTTCAAATCTATGTATAAGATTTCAGGCTCAATGCCCTGGCACTAAATGGTTTTGTCCATGCAGACTTGTTTGCATTGTGCTACAAACAAACAAAAAACAAATAAACATTGGTGCATTCAAGGAAAAGCTGTGGAGTAAGTTTGGTGCGAAAGGCATATTTACAATCATTTTTGTAAAGATTAAAAAGATGCTAATGTGGTTAAAAAATGATAGGAGACAGCACAAGCACTTGGCCAAAGAGAGTCCAAGTGCCAAAGCAAATGGAATCAAGATGTATAAAAAGAACTCCTGGCTTTCTCATACATGCAGATGTGTAAACCTAATGTCTTGTAGTGGGGTGTGGGGGAGCCATTCATATTACAGTCACACATCTGTGATTGCTGCACGTTTTGCACAAATTCGTTTTTGTGATGTTTCTGTTTAATTTTGAAGCACCCAAGCAGACACATGTATTTGTTTGGACCTCAGTCAAAATTATTTTGTTTTATTTGTGTACATACGTTTTGATTCATATACAGTATGTATGAATATAAAAAATATGAATTAGCCTTAATGGATGCTGTTTATAAGTACTTTATCTTCATTTGCCATTACCTAATTTCAGTATAAAGTATGTAATTGAGAGAAATACAAAACAACAAGCAAAATGTGCTGCTGTAGGGTATACAATGCACACAATATTGTTATTTACTTTTTAAAAGTTTGGAATCAAGAAACTTTCAAAAATTTTTATAGTACAATATAGTATAATGTCTGCACTGTAGTGCCATAGGAATATTATTGTTGAAGGTATCTCTCATACATTAAAAGTACACAACAACTCAGATTAGCTTTACAGTAATACATCTACAGTATATAAAAGCTCAATATCAAACATTACTGAACAAAAGCAAACCTATACAGAATTTGTTATTTTGTGATTTGTCCAAAAGTTATCATGATATGGGCAATCCACAAATAAATTGTACTTGTTCACAGTTATCAGTTAAATTATACACTACATTTGACTGAATGAAATTGGCTAAATTTTAAATCTAAGATTGCAGTGAGCATTGTAGTGTTGAAAGAGAATACAAGCTTACATATCTGCAAAATTCTTAATTTGTGATTCATTTATCATAGCTGCTTCTACAATTGTTTATAAAATACAAACACACTAAATTGAGTTCACATCTCCTAGTGCCCAGAAAAATAAATAGCTCTGTTGCTAGGATTAAACACTAAATATTATAATTTGGCGCAACAATAAATTTGCACCCTCGCAAAAACCAAAGAAACATGTAAAGACTGAGTTCCTCAGTTATTTCAGCAACCCTGAGAGACATTGTGGTTTTAATCTTATTTGACTATAAACATATTTAATACTTTACCAACAGCTGTGTTTATCTAGAATGGCAGACTCTTTCTCTTATTCTCCAAAATCACAAAGAATTTCTCTATGCTACCAAGCAGGAAAACATGCATAAAGCTGTGACTTTCATTATGTGCCCAATACAATTAATCACTGATATTCAATAGTTCCAGATTGTAATAGTGAAAATTTAGGTGTAGCTGATTTTTTCATGGGTCAGGTTACTTATTGCTTAAGTAGGCTTCCTGGCATTCATGAGCAAAAAAAAAAACCAAAACTGCCACAATAAAATTAATTAAAAATGTGGGCAATCCACATAAACTAGCATGTGTTGAAATCTAGGGGATAACAATTCTTAGTTACTGAACATATTGAATAGTAAAATTAAATTCATGCAAAAACATTAAACAGTATTTTGAGTTAAATACAGTTTGGAAATCCCTAATCTAAAATGTTTGGGACCAAAAGTATTTTGGAATTTGGAATATTTGCATATGCATAATGAGATAGCATGGGGGCACTCTTGATCATGTAGGGAAATTAAACCAAACCAGCTAAATGACAACTCACATGTATAATAATTCATATCACTGAGCCATTCTTACAATGTGCATTGATAAGATAAACATATTAAACCTCAATGAAAATGATGTATAGACTGTATTTTAGTTGCCTTTTAAGGGAGCCAATACTACATGTTTGTAGTGTAGAATTTTTTGGTTTTCCATCAATTTATATCAGCTACCTGTTGTCACTTCTTGGGAAACTGGCCAACAGGTCAGGAATATCTCAGCCAACCTTCACTACATCATGTTGTGCTAGAAGTCATTAACCAACCAACGATGCACTACATTTAGTTTTTGCATAGCATGAGTACACATTGCCACAGATGGTTGGGGGGGCGACCTGGCCGGGATGCCCCGAAAGACTGGAGGAGGGCTTGTGCCTCCCCCAGACCACAGTGGGGCAACTGCCCTGGTGCCTATGGGGACCATGGGTGCAGAGCTTTGAAGCTCAACCCTGTAGGGGCCCATGGTCACCGCCAGGGGGCACCCCAATGCCTTGGGAGCCCAGGACTTCAGCACTTCCGCCACACCCGGGGGGAAAAGGATCGGGAACACCCGGGTGTGCAGCCGGCACTTACGCCACACTGGGCAGTGCCTGCAGAAGATTGTCGGGAGGCACCTGGAGCACATCTGGGTGATTATAAAAGGGGCCACCTCCCTCCGTTCATTGACTTGAGTCGGGTGTATGAAGGACGAGGTCTTGGAGGAGAGGAGTGGAGGCGGCCTGAAGAGAAGTGAGGCATTTGATATTGTGGCCTGGACTTTGGGGTTTTGTGGCACTTTTGTAAATATGGAGTCAGAAAATAAACGTGTGTTGGGTTACTTGAATGTGTCTGCCAGTCTGTGTCCGGGCTGGCTACCACAACATACATAAACATAATGTATTTTTTGCCAAAAAATAAAGGCAAGTTTGTAGCAGTATCTGTTTTTCCTAAAGTAATCGGAACAATGTACTGCACTTATATTGCAATAAGGACACCTAGCAAGAATGACACTGCTTTTGTTAAATATAAGCAGTGACATTATATTAATGCACAAGTAATCGGCAGCACTTCTGAACTGTCACACAGGTGTTAATGTCACTTCACGAAGGACAAAGCTTGTCAAATGTGTTTCATTGCTTAGTGGTGCTCAGTGAATTAAGTGTTTCTGCCACACCACACCAACTGTTAATCGTGACTCGTTTCTTCACAGTGCTCAATACTTCACGAGGCACCCCCTCAACCGCACACCTAGATCATTGATCGCATGACATTTGTTTTTGGTACAGGGCACTCCTCCCCACCTCCATACCCCTTTGATAGAATAAATCTGTTTAAAATGTGCACATATATGTTATTCACAATAACTTTTTGCCATATGCATATTGACACATTCAATTTAAAGCAGTTTTATAAAAGAAACTCCTGGTGTGGAATATTCCACTTGTGGCATCATTTTGGCACTCCAACAACTTTGTATTGTTGAGCATTTTAGATTAGGAATACTCAACCAGTATTGATATTTTCCTGGACTCCACTCTCCTTACATACATATATGCATACTGTACAGACAGGGAGAGATTGGGGGGGGGGATAAACAGCCTCATTTTCAGGTAGGTAAATTTATTTTGCTATTGCAAGTTTAGAAAGAGGCGGCGCAGTGGTAGCACTGCTGCCTCGCAGTTAGGAGACCCGGGTTCACTTCCTGGGTCTTCCCTCCGTGGAGTTTGCATGTTCTCCCTGTGTCTGCGTGGGTTTCCTCCCACAGTTCAAAGACATGCAGGTTAGGTGGATTGGCGATTCTAAATTGGCCCTGGTGTGTTTGTGTGTGTCCTGCGGTGGGTTGGCACCCTGCCTAGGATTGTTGGCTGGGATTTGCTCCAGCAGACCCCTGTGTTTGGATTCAACGGGTTGGATAATGGATGGAAGTTTAGAAAGAGTAACCATTTTGATAATGGACATAAACACTTACATGCTGGTAAAAGGTATGGATTTTAGATTTAGTGCATGCTTGTTTGCTTCAAGCCCTTGCAGAACTTCTTAACTTTACTAATGACCACTTGACTATAGAAGGACTATTTTCAGGAGTACAGTATATCAGTACAGTATATTAGATGTTGAAGTGTTTAAAGATTTGCAATATAAATGTGTTCACATTCTTTTACACAAATTGACAAACTGAAAATGGGGGAAAAATTGCTTGCTACTTATCAAAACAATATTGATATTGATTTTGCAGTTAAGACTAAATACCATGCTAAGTCCTGAAATTAAATAAACAAACATTTCAATCACTGATTCAAATAAATCTCAACTTGTGAAGCAGTTCAACATATACTGTATAATGCTACTTGAAATAAGGAAAATGATCGTAAAACTGCAAAAAAAGTATAATCAAAGCCAGGCATGCACAGATGTACTGTATTTTACTATAGTGTTATACTTTTTTGATTGTTTTATGGGATGGTAGAGGATAATTAGCAACATTATATAAAAAAAAAAAAAAGTACTAAAGAATATAAACAAGTAAACCTCAATTTCTGTCAGTTTACCCCAGAGGAGCTGAATAAGCCAGTACATGGGCCAACATCTAGCAGTCACATCTGCTCTGGCTTAACACAGATAAAACAAATCGGGGAAAAAAAATAGAAATAAAAGCATTGTTTCATTTAGGAAAATGCAGTTTAAAGAGTGGAAAATTAATACACAACATTTGTGTGTATATATATATATATATATATATATATATATATAGATGGCCAGGGCCCATGCCCGGTTAGGACGCCCCTTCACCACATCTGCCAGGGGGACAAGGGTGGGAAGCCCAGTATCTCCGCCTGGACACTAGATCGTAGCATCCCTGGGTTTCAGCAGTGCCTCAGACTCCCGCTGGGCTTCATGGGGGTTGGAGTTCTGTGCAGCTCTGTGGGGTTTCGCAGGCGCCGCCAGGGGGTTCTGCAACAGGAGTGACTGGCCTCTTTTGGACACTAGTTTCACTGTACCCAGAAGTGCAGCCAGATGTTGATAATCAAGCACCTGGAGCACTTCCGGGTGCCTGATAAAAAGAAGCCAGCAACCACCACTCAGCGGCCAGAGTCGGGTGGAGGTGGACAAAGTTTGCAGAGGAGAAGTGGTGGTGGAAGACAGGAGAGAAAGAGTGGCTGGAGGGATCATGGGGAAGATGGCGTACCCTGCAGCTGAAGAAAAATAAGTCTGTTAATTTAATATGTGCCTCCCGTGTCAAGTCTGTGTCGGGTCAGGCACAATATAGTGCCTTTCTTACTATATATACAGTACAGGCCAAAAGTTTGGACACACCTCCTCATTCAATGTGTTTTCTTTATTTTCATGACTGAAGGCATCAAAACTATGAATGAACACATGTGGAGTTATGTACTTAACAAAAAAAGGTGAAATAACTGAAAACATGTTTTATATTCTAGTTTCTTCAAAATAGCCACCCTTTGCTCTGATTACTGCTTTGCACACTCTTGGCATTCTCTCGATGAGCTTCAACAGGTAGTCACCTGAAATGGTTTTCACTTCACAGGTGTGCCTTATCAGGGTTATTTAGTGGAATTTTTTGCTTTATCAATGGGGTTGGGACCAGCAGTTGTGTTGTGCAGAAGTCAGGTTAGTTGGACGATCATTTATTTTTCAACAGGACAATGACCCCAAACACACCTCCAGGCTGTGTAAGGGCTATTTGACCAAGAAGGAGAGTGATGGAGTGCTGTAAATGGTCATGAAAATAAAGAAAACACATTGAATGAGGAGGTGTGTCCAAACTTTTGGCCTGTACTGTATATATATATATATATATATATATATATATATATATATATATATATATATATATACATATACATATATATATATATTGTGGTGGGCGGCTGGGGGTGGTACCCAGCCGGGATGCCCAGGAGGATCGGAGGAAGACTTGCGCCTCCTCCAGACCACGAGGGGGTGACCGCCCTGGTTGTGTTGGGGGCCACGGGTAGAGGGCTTGGAAGCCCAACCCTGTAGGGGCCCGTCGCCACTGCCAGGCTCGCCCCGGTGCCTGAAGAACCCTGGACCTCAGCACTTCTGCCACACGGGGGTGTGTCCGTGGAGGATTGCCGGGATGCAGCTGGAGCCAATCTGGGCTTGTATATAAGGGGCCGCCTCCCTTTATTCGGAAGCAAGAGTCGGGTGGAAGTGGACGGAGCTGAGAGAGGAGTGGAGGCAGCCAGAAGGAAGGCACTGGAGACTGTGAGGCCTGGACTTTAGGGGATCGGTGCTGGAGGCACTGGGTTGTGCACTGAATACTATTTGTAAATACTGTAAATAAATAAATAAGTGTGTTGGGTGCTAAAATGATGTCTGGGTCCCGTTCCACAGTGGCGTAGTCGGCAGGATGCTCTGCCTGGTACAAGGCAGGGACCTGTTGTTAGAAATCATTCTGTGGACAGCCCGGCGCAGCAGCGGAACCCACACACATGCCGCGGGAGCGACGTATGCACAACCCTGCGGGAGCGGTTCTCCCCACGGACCTCCGCCGGTCCGCAGAAAGGCCATGTTCCCCGGGTGCAGAACGGCCGTTGCCGGAGTGCAGCGGGCTCCGAGAGTCGCGCTGTCGTGAAGGATGGCCAGGCCGGCAGTGCAAGAAAGAAGGCCACACCGAGGCAGGTGTCTCTGAGTGACGGGATCTGGGAGGTAAGTGCCCTGCCCCGTGGCGGTCGGCCCTTCGGGGTCGGACTTACCTTTTTTCCTTCAGGCAGGGACTGCCCGGATCCACGTCCGTGGCAGGGGCATACCGGTCCACACGCCATCGGCAGTGCGAAGGCAGCAGCAGGAGACGCTGTGAAATCGGAGCTGCTGCAGCTCGAGAAACCGCAGCAGCTGCGAGGCTGCCAGGAGGCACGCCACCGCACCTGGAGAGGGGGAGACAAGATGGCCGCGGACCGGAGGTCCCTCCTTGTGAGAAGCACGCAGTTGGATGGTGTGTCTTGTGGGCCCGCCGATGACTGGATGGAGGCAGGACGGAGGAATGTCCATCGCGTGCCAGAGAGTGACCTGATTGGGCCAGAGGGAAAGGCCGACCGTCGGCTGTCCCCCTGTCCTTGCCGGAGGAGAGCCTTCAGCCCGTAGAGTCACCTTTGTTGCAGGTGCTACGTGCTCTCTCTGCGGAGCTGCAGAAGCTAAAGGGGAAGGCGGTCGCGTCATCCAAGACGCCACATGCTGCGGAGGAACGGCGTGACGCTGGAGCCTTTGGCCGGAGGAGTATGGTGGGGAAGGTGAGTACAGCCCTCCCCGTACAGCAGAAAGGAGAATCCGCCGAAATCGGCCGTGATGTCAACGATCTGTATCAAGTAAGCAGTTCTCCGACAGCGGATGCGGCGGTGCAGGCTGTGCGCGGGGTGAGGACAGCGAGATTGCATGGATTTGCAGGACAAGGGCTGATGAGTGCCCTGCGTCCTAGCGCCCTGCGCTTCAAGCCCGCGCCAGTCTCCCGTTGCTCTGCAGGGACGCAGACGGGATTGCATTTCAGCGTTCGCCATGCTCATACCCAGACCGTCAGAGCGTCCAAGAGGAAAAGGAGGAATCGAGGGGTGAATGCCAGTTCCTCTGATAGGAAGGGGCATGCTGCTGGGTGCGCATGTCCAGTGAAGGGCTGCACTCTGCAGGAGCAGAGGGAAACCCCACAGCCGGCTGAGGTGACAGGGGCGTGTGCAGTCCCGTCCGATCTCCCAGCACGGGGGGCACGGAGGTCTCGGAGGGGAGGACTAGGACGCAGGCACCGGGGTGCTGGTCAGAGGGGGGAGCGTTGCCCCTGTTCAAGGCAGAGAGGTGCCAAGTGGCAGCGTCAGGGCAACATCTCCACCCCTTGTTCTGTTCTTTATTCTGCAGGACCGGGCTCTGGACTGGAGCGTGTCGGCTTTCCGCCGAGGAGGACCTGCCCTCGTGGGACGGGCCGCTGGCCCCTAGGGGTCTCAGCTTGTGGTGGGGAACTGTGGCGGGCGGCTGGGGGTGGTACCCAGCCGGGACACCCAGGAGGAACAGAGGAAGGCTTGCGCCTCCTCCAGACCACGAGGGGGCGACTGCCCTGGTTGTGTTGGGGGCCAGGAAGCAGCTGGAGCCCATCCAGGCTCGTATATAAGGGGCTGCCTCCCTTCATTCGAGAGCAAGAGTCGGGTGGAAGAGAACGGAGCTGAGAGAGAGAGGAGTGGAGGCGGACAGAAGGAAGGCACTGGAGACTGTGAGGCCTGGATTTTAGAGGATCGGTGCTGGAGGCACGGGGTTGTGCACTGAATACTATTTGTAAATACTGTAAATAAATAAATGGGTGTGTTAGGTGCTAAAACGAAGTCCGTCTCTCTGTGTCTGGGTCCCGTTCCATATATATATATATATATATATATATACACACAGAGAGAGAGGGAGAGAGGGAGAGAAAACTGCTGCTTCACAATAAGGAGACCTGGGTTCGCTTCCCAGTTCCTCCCTGTGTGGAGTTTGCATGTTCTCCCTGTGTCTGCGTGGGTTTCCTCCAGGCGCTCCGGTTTCCTCCCACAGTCCAAAGACATGCAGGTTAGGTAGATTGGCGATTCTAAATTGGCCCTAGTGTGTCCTTGGGGCATGGGTGTGCATGTGTATGTCCAGCGGTGGGTTGTCACCCTGCCCGGGATTGGTACCTGCCTTGCGCGCTGGGATTGGCTCCAGAAGGACCCCTGTGACCCTGTGTTTGGATTCAGCGGGTTGAAAAATGGATGGATGGATATATAACAATTTTTCAATTACTACAAAATGAGAAGCAAAGAGTGAAAGTGATTTTTTTTATTTTACCAAGTATTTGTAAGAAAATAAATCAAATCCCTCAGACTGAAGTAAATGAAAAGCTCAATTATGGAAAATAAAATAAAAAAATATTAATTTGAAACTAAAAGCCATTGATAGCAAAGGTAACTTGGAAAATAAAGTTTCAAGTTGGTTAAAATGCAAGAGGCATAAAATACATATACAAGGAGAATGGTCCACATTAAAGGAGGTCATCCGTGGAGTTAACACTGAGATTTTATCCTTGGACTGTTATTTTTTCTAGATTATATTAATGATATTGAGACTGTAATAACTAAGTAAACTTGTGAAATTTGAAGAAGATAACTAAACTGGAAAGATAGCAGATACTTAGGAGGCAGCAAAAACAATTCAAAAAGACCCGGTAAATCTAAATTGGATAAACATTTTGAAAAGGTAATTAAATGCAGAAAAATACAAAGAATTATAGACATGCAAAGAAAATATAAATATAATATGGCATCGATGACATACAGAGTTAGGGGTTTGCATTGATGCATCATTCTTATCATCTAGGCAATGTGCAGAAACAATTAAAAGCACAAATAAAAGGTCAGGATATTGCACAAACTGTTCAGTATAAATTAAGAGTTGTTGGGGTCAGACTGTATGCTGCGCTAATGAGATCAAATTAAAACTTTAGAACAATTTTGATGACAACTGGCAATTAAGCTCATTGATCGTGATAAACTTATTGACCTGGGTTCTCCATAATAACATAAGTCGATATTTGAAGTCCCCTAAGCCTTAATACACTACTTGGTACTTTATTCCATGCGTCTGTGGTTCTACGTGTGAAGAAAAACCTCCTAACATTTGTGTGAAATTTGGAGTATTGCCTGTAGTCCTTGTCACCACGCTACAAAAAAGAGAAAGTCACAGGTCCACTTGAAAGCTGTGCAGAAGACAAACACGGACCAGCAACAGCGATCACATAACACCCATCTTACTTTGGCTCCACTGGCTCCCTGTGTCTTACAGGATCGAGTATAAAATTCTATTAAAAATCTACAAAGCTTTAAATGGCCTTGCACCAGACTACATTATTGACCTTCTCCATCACTATGCTCCTGTTCACCCACTAAGGTCCGCTGAGTCTGGCAATCTTGTTGTGCCTTACACTTACCTGCAATCTCTGGGTGATGGGGCCTTTACTGTAGCTGTATAGCATCCAGATTTTGGAATGACCTTTTCAAATTAATTTGATCAACTGACTCCATTCATTCTTTTAAAAAACAACTTAAAACTCATCTGTACAGGAAGGCTTTTAACTTAACCTGACATTCTGCCTCCTCTGTCTTCCTCTCTGTTCAGATGCTCAGTATAGTGTGTGTGTGTGTGTGTGTGTGTGTGTTTTATCAGAAATTATGTTATTTGCTAAGCTTTTTTTTAGTACTAAATTTAGCATTTTACTCTGGTTTATTGTCTTTTATAGTATTTAATGCCTTTGTATATCCTGTATCTGTTTTAATGTTCTATTCAAGAAACATCTGCATCCAATGTTACATATACTTGCTGTGTCTTTATGAGACTCTGTGAAGCACCTTGAGGGGGGGAAAGGCACTTTATAATTAAAATTTACTATTATAATTAATATTTAGTATTGAATACAGAAGGCCCAAATCCTGGACATCAAACATTTTCAAAGGTATCAGTAGAGCTGATGCCGCCGAATTCCTTCAATTAAATAATGAATCACACGCTGAAGAACAACAGTGGAAATTAAGCAGTAGTGCACAAAATATAGGAATATATTATTTAAATAAAGAGACATGGGAATTTGAAACAAACTACTAAACCATGAATTTGAAACAGAAACCTTGAAAAAATATTAGAATGAGATATTAGAACTGCTTGATGAGCTTGAATAGTCTTCTCTTGTCTATCAATTTGCTTATGTTTTAATTGTGTTGTATTTGAATCCTAAACCTGTATTGAATGTTTAGCTCAGGTTAAGCTTAAACCTGTCATCTGATTAGATAGGGAAACTTGTGTAAAGGAAACCTGAATAGACAGAAAAGCACAGTACTAGGAAACTCATTTTATGTTCTTTCCTAAATGAACGTCTGTTCAAAGCACCCCTATACTATATTGTAAATCAGTTTGAACAGTCGTGGGGTCTGTAGAGTTATGCAAGTATGGATATTGAAGAAATAATAAAAAGACTGCAATACATAGTGTGTGACATGTAAGATTACCTCAGTACACTGACTTTTGGAATTTATTACTTTAAGTCTGCCTCTGCCTGTCTCCTTTTTGTGAGTGCTTATATAAAAACCCCAATAGTACTGAATTCACTCTTCATTCCACTCTTTACTTTTGCTAAATCTTACTCACATTTTTTCCCAGTATGTTTGGGCATTAAAACTGAAAAAGGGATGTCAGTGAAATGGTATTTTCGTTCTCATTGTCTCATGTTGCCATGTAGTCTATGGACATCTACTGTAAAAGCTAAAGTTTACCAAGTTTTCTAGTATATGCAATTCAGCTATCAATAATCCTGTGATTGCACTCACATGTTGAAATGTGCTCATTAAGCTCTTGAAATTCAAACTTGTTTTGCTATTTACAGATCTATTTAGTTACAATAATCAAACACCTCCTGATCAAAAATATTAACTGGGAGATTAAAAAATACAGATTATATTAATGAAAATGAACTAATGCTAGGACTTTACAAACTTATTTGACCATTGTGATCTGGTGTTTCAACTATTACAAAATAGTGGAAGACATTTCGTACTCTTTTTTTCCCCCCTAGTATTTGTTGCATTCTGGTACTCGTATCCTGTATATAAAAATCACAAAATATGTGGTTGAAGAATGTATGATTTAAGGGTTGAGTGGTATTTATGATTTTAACACACTTTAAAAAATTCTTTTTAAAAATCTTGTTAGATTTAATTTATTTTTGTACTATCCTTTCAGGGAAAAGAAAAACTGGGAAATAGCCTTAAAAGATATTAAATATCATTCATTTATTTAAGGTAGAAAAGCAAAATACGTCCCTAAAAAATAAGGTGCAAATAAAATCAAGACTGAAAAGTGACAGTCACAGAAACAAGGATTTTTTTTGCCTTAAGATGATTTTTAATAAAACAGAGAAAAAAATGTATACATTTTTATCAATACCATTGCCTGTAGGTACCGTAACATACATTAACTCCAATAGCCTTTTGCTAATTAACTGTTGGTATGGTTTAGCTGCAACATTTTAAACCTGATGCACAACCTACAATCAGTAGTCTTAGAAATTTACAGTAAGTACCATTAACCTTTCTGGTAATATGTCAGAATGAATCAATATTGCACAACATTTTTATAACTACTTCTCCCTATACATGAAGCAAAAATTATTTGCAGAATAATTGAAAAATATTTATCAACCATTCTCCCAATTTGTTTTACATTTTCTCCACAACAATTGGTAGGTTATTTTATGTGTCTGAAGTTTTCTGTGAAAAGAAAATGCTTGTAAAGTTTGTGCGAATTTTATCTGTAACAAGCTCCTGTCGGTATCCCTGTGCTATTGTTGAAGAGCCTGGCACCCACCCTACTAATTTCCTTCATAATTTAAAACACATCCTAATCTACAGTTGCTTTAAAAATTAGATTTACCTCTTTCTGTTCTTTCTCACAGCTCATACTGAATTCATGGAAACAGTCTTATAGCTATTCTCTGAAGTCTTTGTTGACACTGCTACAACTTTTCCTAATATGGACAACATTAACTACATAGAATATTTAAGATGAAACCCCCTAAGTGCTTTGTATACGGTATCTTAAGCATAGTCTCTCTAGTGCTGTACCACCCTCCTAATAACTTGTTCACACTGGACAGCTCACTCGAACACCTTTTCAAAAAATGTACTTATAAGTTTTCACATCCACCCCCATCACATAATTATATTTAATATTTTTATTACATGGAGTTATCTCATACACTTAAGGCACAAGGTAAGGCTAACCTTTAAAAGGATATCAATTTATTACAGGGCATAATCACACACTTGATTCCAGGCAGTCTAAAAACATATTAAGTTGAGGATAAAACAAGAAGTCCTAAGGGAAGTCAAGAGGATTACAGGGAGATCTAACACACTCTACACAGAAGACCCTTCAGCTGGGATTTAAACCAAGCTCAAAAAGTACAAAGTACCAATGCTACCCACAAATCTAAAAGAACTGCATTTCATTATAGATGATTTACTTGAGACAATAAGTGATGCTGGATTTTGAGCTCAAAATGTAATATTATTTGACTCATTGCTCATAACTGTTCCATGATATGGGACCACTGTCAAGCTGCAATGCACACAAGTCTCTTCTTATACATCATTCTGTTGTTTGACCCTGGGACTCAGAAAGCAGAAAAACTCCTTTCAGTTTCAAATTCAACCTAACACAAAACACTTTAAGCCCTTATGTTGTCTTTAGAAAACACTCTCTTAAATTTACTCTGGACAAATACATACAAGCATTATGTAATATTCTGTGAAGAAAATAACTGTTTTGAGCATTAAATTACATTCAAGTCCACAGCTTTGATAAAGTGAGATTCTATTTATGTTTTTGTAGAAGCATTTATTTAAATTTCAAAGACAAAACAGTATCTTATCTCTAAAGTTTCAAAGGGTTTAAAAATAAAGATTTTCACGCACTACCAGTATGTAAAACACAGTTTGTATTTCTCTGCCAATTATACAACTTTTAATTTATAAAGTAAACGGCACTCAGGACATGGAAACTGCAGGGCTCTCATTTCCACACAGTTCATAATAAGCAGGTTGTTTGCACAACCTAATGTGATTAGGTATTCAGAATGCAAATTAAAACATTTTTAGTCATTATAAGGTTTTCCTTGCTGTGCACAACATTTAGCGGATAGTACTTTCCAACACAAGACTCATTTTGTGGTATCCAAATTATAGATAAATCGTTACTCAGGGGGAGAAAAAGCTAGTAACAGAACTGTCAGTGTCTAAGCTATTGAATTTTTTTTCAGTTCCCCATAGGGGGTTCTACCCCTTACAATATTTTCACCTGGTATTAGACTTTTGTTAGTTGTTTTGCCAAACAAGATCACCTCCCTCCAGTCTTCTATAATTTTATAACAAACACCAAGTATGTAATAGGCAACCTCTTCAGAAAACCCTAGATTAAAAAAACAATAGCTATTACACAAATTTTGAATAGGTAAAAGATACAGACTAACAAAAAAAATTGATTCTTTTAGCATTTGGTCTAAAGCTAGCCCAGAAACACACATCCCACAAAACAGGTGGTGGAGGACAAAACACTTGAAAAATGCAGAAAAAAATAGCACTTAGCTTTTAATATTGGAACATACACTTGGCTATCAAAATGATCAGAACAAGAGTGTTTGGAACAGCAGGAATGTGGACAGGTTTCTTCTTTGTCTTTTTTTTGGCTGTTGAGTCATGCCTGGTGGCTTGGTTCAGAGAACAGATGTCTAAAGATTGTGCGGCTTGATAACATTCAGTAGGACAGCACTCATATGTTAAACCATTGTGACAAACAGGAACTAGCCGTGGTGTTTTAGAATTCAGACCTCAGTAATCAACAGTTGTTCCACAATAAAAGTCCATTTTCCTGAAAGGCCACACGGGGTGTTAAAGGGCCTGACCAAAGATGGAGTCATTTCTAGCAGAAGCAGTTAGTTCCTGTACTGTCTTCTGTTTCTTTATGTCCTTTTAAAAAATGGTACTGTTTCAAGTTCATAGATAAATAAGTGGCTGGGATTTGTAAAAGTGTTAATTTTACTGCAAGACCCACTACACTATCAATTCCAAATGAAAATGTTTTACTTTCAGTATTTAGTGTCCTTCCATCTCAGTGCCCAGTTTTTCACTGGCATTTCTGAAATCAGCAAAATGATTTTAAAAGGAGTTTATTGTCTTTTGACTAACTGAGGAGTGACAACTTAAGCAAGAATGTCTGCTTGCCACTCCAGTCTTCTCAAGATCCCCTGCTCCACGGTGTGTAAAACCATTATTCAAACTTGTGAACTCAAGTCTGCATCTTCTAATTGTAAACTCAATTAGCTGTCACATGAGGGCTCCTAAGTACTGCCTGGGGAAAGAAATGTTCATAAGCAAGTGTCATCACCAGGCAACGTAATTAAATTCTTTGTAAGAAGTTAAGTTTTTAACACAGCGGTCGCTTTACTGGTTTTATTGGCTTGCGGTCAGCCTATTAGTTCTAAAGATTTAAACTCAATAATGACACTAAAAGTAAAATCTCTATTAGTCCTAATAAACACAGATCAGTTCAAGCAGACTTTTTTCCTGGTGGGATAGGAATCTTTTTTATAGAATGTGTTTGGATAACCCCAATATTCTAGTTCACCCAATGTCCAAATACTTAAAGTTCACATAGACTGTGTTACTCAACATCATGAGGCCATTCTGCTTCAGGTAGCAAACTCTTAAACAGTTCATCTGGAATTAGTGACGGTGTTTGCATGCATAGGGATTCTCAAAAAAACACTCATGGATCAATTGACTTTGTCTACGTCAGAAATATTTAAACAATATTCCAAGTTATATAGACTCAAAATATCTTAAATATAAAATATATCAACTCTCACTCTAAGATGCAACCACAAAGTCCATGCAGTTAAGGAAAGAAAAAGGCTAGTGAATTACATGATAAGGAAACCAAATAGATGGGTCAAGGTAGAAACATATCTTGTTAATCTACTAAGCCCCTGGAAGCCATGTGATGAGGTCCCATAGGGATCCACTTCAGCACTGACTTACAATTAAGTGGTAGCTTATCTTCCCAATAACAGCAACTCCAGCTTATAAATGTATTAAAATTAGTACAAAATATCATGATGACAAAGCCCAGTGTCGCCCTTACGGTCTCTCCTTGGAGAAAGGTGCTGACATCAAGCTAGAAACACAGAAGATGCTCAAGCTAGGCATTATCAAGGCGAGCAACAGTCCCTGGTCCAGCCTGATCTTTTCCGAACCCGATGGGTTGTGGCACTTCTGACTGTAGATGACACAAGCAATTCTCTCACTTTGATGTCACCCTATGCTAAGTGTTGTTAATCCCACAGAAAGACTTAGCTCCTTGCATTTTCCTAAGTACAATAGATATGATAAAATATTATTTGCCATTTCCTTTGACGGACTTGGCAAAGACAAAAAAATGTATACATCACCACCAGTAAGGACAGTATCAGGTCCTTCCATTTGGGCTACACAGGCCTTCCATCGCTTCTCATTATCTGTTGGTGATACTGCTTAAGTCTCACAATGTCTCCAAGGCTCTGGTGGCTGGACTGCTAAAGCTTCACAGCCTACAGTACCTGGATGACATTACCACGTGTTAACGGCACCTGGGAGCACCACATATACTGTTTGGCAACAGTGTAATAATAGACTTTAAAAGATGCACAACTACCTGTTAACCCAAAACAGATATTTTAGTTTAACAGAAGTTAAACACTATCATGCTCCTCAGGGACTATCAATTTATCAGAGATTTCATCCTGGATACAGACCGCACACCTTTGTTGTGTATGTAGTGCATACGGATCTGAAATCGCAATTTACAAAATGGATTTTGACCTTTAACAATTTTGACTCAGGATTGTTCACAAAAAAGGACTCGCCATGCCATTTGAAGACCTCTCAAAGAGAATGAAGATCTATCACAGAATGAAACCAATGTGTGCAATTATTCTCTTTAAAGCTCCCCCTTTACCAGTTTTAACTAATTAATGGGGTTTTTCTTCTTTGACCTCAACAGTTCTTCTGTTTCTTTTCCTGTCACAACAAATTCAAGATGAGGTGAAAGAAAAGCCAAAATTAACAATTACCATTCACAGTACCCATGCTTTCACACACACAAATTAATATGCTTGTGTAAAACACTGCAGGCAAAAAGAAAAAAAAAACTGACTGAGCTTAGTAAGAGTTTTCCAGAAGATGTCACCAAAACTCCTAATAACCAGAACAGGATTGGGAAACAATTTTTAATTATTTGAGTATTTATGCTTTTTGCTCCACTAAACCTTATTTTTTGCAAAGATTTGCTAAACATTAGGCATCAGTGACCTAATTCACTCAAATAGTGTGAAGATTCATACTACCAATGCAAGTTGTCAGCTTTTGATATTTTCTGCAGTTATGCTCTGCCACTTCGTATTAATACAAACACTTGATTTCTTAGTCATTGTGCCATTTAAGTAGCAAGCAGTGGGAAGCTCACCACATATCAAAGTTCGAAATGTTTGTATCTGTAGATGGTCTCTTCCAAACATATTTAGTTCTAAATTTCACAACTTTCACAAAAAGCAGGGACAACAATGACACAGGTTGTTATTTTAATCCTAGATAATATTGTACCTGAAATACTTACAACAATGTGCAGATACGCAAGCATAATCTTTGGCAAGTAGAATAAAAATTATGTACTTCTCAGAATATTATTTGATATATAATTTAGAAAGTGGATGCAATTATGATTTGTAAGATAATACTGTATATGTTAACCTGGATGTGATTAAAAGAACAGGAATTGAGATAAAGCCACTCTTACTGTTTATACACCCGATCAATCCGCTTGTAAGTTGTAGAGCATTGACCCATACCTTACAAATAATGGTAACAGAATCTTGTCTTGATGTAATGACTTTACATAGAAGTAGCCACAGATGGCCACACATATGCAGGTTATATGATGACATCAATCATGCGGGTCTTTGAACTGGAAATGTTGTATTCAAGAAAACATTTGCACATACTAAATACACACAGATGCCTACCAGGCTTCAATCAAAGCTGAAGGCTTATCAAGGTGATGTGACCACTTGGACAATGAAGACAATATGCTGTTAGCATAATAAAAACAAGGAAATTAACAATACTTCTTAAATCTTATTATTGTTAATACATGGCAGGTGGCAGGTACATGTTATAACATTTCCTGCTTATAATTTAAACATTTAAATTGGGCAGCATAGTAATATATTGTTTAAAAAGATATGGAAAAAGATGATCTACTGTGGAGTCCCCTAATGTAAACAGCCGAAAGAAGAAAAAGAAGAGGAAGAAGTAATAGTAATTTAGTGGTTAACAGTGCTTTCTCACAGCTCTAAGGTTTAATTTCAACTCGGTCACAGCTTAGACTCAACACTTTGCCGTCACAATAATTCTTGAGATCATCAGGTTTGCCTTGACATGCCACAGACATGCAAATTAAGCCTACTACATGGATCATGTCCGGGTTTAGCCAGCATATTGTACCTCACCAGGTTAGGATCAGACATTGGAAAAAGCAAGTTCATTTGAGCCGACTTTATACACTACTCATTACTTGACATTCTGACCCAGCTTCTTACATTTTCACCATCTCTTATTATTACCTAGAAGAGATATCTTCATCAGGACAGGGAACCTGATCCTTTTTTTTATTAACTTGACAAGCTCCAGACATCCCTCTATAGATGTTCCCATTGCCTACAGCTCTACCTGAAGTCATGCAGTCAAAATTATAAGTAATCTATACATTCCGGGCATCTGCCAAATCATATATTAGCAGGTGCCGAATCAATGTTATCATTTCATGTAAGGCTCAAAATTAAATAATTCACTCCACTTTTGCCTCTCTGATTATAAAGTTTGTGCTTATAAGGGATGATTGATTGGGAGGCAGTGGTCACAACAGGCAATTAGTGCAGGGACAGGTGCTCAGGCAACCACATCCTTAAAGTACAAGTCCACTGCTCCATCAATGTAATGCTCATAAATGCAAAGTAGCACTGTGACTGTGTTGTCTGTTGATTCATCAATGACTAGGGATATGTGATCAGCGTGACTAACACCATCTGTCAACCAGCTTTAGACATTCTCCATCAAAACACAAACATGATGTACAGCTGAAAGAGTTATATGTTGTAAATACAGTACATCAATTTATTACTAACAAGCCTTCATGAAATGCCTATAACAAGGTCTTTTAATAACTCAGCATCAGTGAAAGCTTCATTATGCTTTGCTAGTATCCATATAGTTTGGAAGGATGGATGCACTTGTTGCTTGTTCTCGTTGAGTTAGTAAAGAACTATTTTCCTGCTGTGGTCATTGCTTCCTTTAAGGCCTTATTCTTTGCATTTCTGCCTATAGACTGAGCTGGATAAGCCACTTCTGGGAAAAAAAAGTGGTGCCTCACATTGGACTTTTTCATAATGGCAACTGGTCCACTGCAGCATTTTGGAATGATGGCATTATAAAGACATGCTTTCAGTCAATTTGGCATTGAAATTACAATTTTCTTCAAAGGTTTTCCTCTTAAGCCTTTTTGAGAGAGACATTTTTGTTGTCTAAATTGTTATCATACTTAACTTGCAATGTTAATTCTGAATTTCATTTTTTGGTTAATCGGTAAAGGTTGTACAATTGGGTACCACTACTCTGAATTTAAAAAGATAAAAATTTGAAATGAAAAGTTTGCTGAGCTTAGAATATAAAAGGACAATGAATTTAGTGTGTGAATGTTTCTGCTGTTATACACCTAAAATCTGGAATAGCATGCCAATAGAAATTCGCCCGGCTAATACAGTGGAGCACTTTAAAAAAACTGCTAAAACCACATTACTTTAACATGGCTTTCTCATAGCTTCATTTTTGTTTAATCCTGATGCTCTGTATATTCAATTAATTATCATTATCATTCATGGTGGCTATGAAATCCGTACTAACCCCTACTTTCTCTTCTGTTCTTTTTCCGGTTTTCTGTGGTAGCGATCTGCGCCACCACCTAATCAAAGCACCATGATGTCCCTACATTGATAGATTAAAGGCCATAAATCCACATGATCATCATCATCAAGTTATTCCATATGAACCCTGAATACAATGAGGACTGACTGAGGTCATTTATGTTAGGTAGAATGCCTAGAGGGGGCTGGTCGGTCTCGTGGCCTCGGAACCCCTGAAGATTTTTTTTTTCTCCAGCCAGCTGGAGTTTTTTTTCTTTTTCTGTCCTCCTTGGCCATCTGGCCTTACTTTTATTCTATGTTAGTGTTTCCTAATTTTATTTTCTCTTTCTTCATCATGTAAAGCACTTTGAGCTACATCATTTGCATGAAAATGTGCTACATAAATAAATGTTGTTTTTGATGATTCAGTAAGTTGCATAAATGTGCTGTAAATCTGACAGATCTGAATTTACTTCACATGTGTGATGTGAGCAAGTGGAGGACAGGATGGGAAAGTCCAGAAATTAACATGGGAGTATACTGTATCTATTAAAGTGTTTGTTGAGGTAAGGAGGTTTGGGGTGCCAGTTCTTGCCCAGCCTGGTCCAAATAGAGTTCACTCTGCAAGAATTTTTCCCCAGATTAAATCTATGTTATGACTCCTGATCTATAAAATCATTCTGACTCTACATTTAACCCTTATCCCAAAGTTTTTTGCTCCTCGTTAGACAATTTACTCAGATCTCATTCATTTTTTAAACCTTTCACTACTGTTTACATTTGATGATGGGGGCAAGGATTCAGAAGTTGAGGTGGATCTGGGCACTCTACTTGCTCTTGTGTTTTGGTAGTTTTCATTTTTCACATATTGCAGGGGTGTGGTGGGCTGGGGCCTTCCCCAGGGTTTGTTTCCTGCCTTGCGCCCTGTGTTGGCTGGTATTGGCTCCAGCAGACTTCCGTGACCCTGTAATTGGGATATAGCGGGTCGGATAATGGATGGAAGAACATATTGCAGGGTGGAGAAAGGCGGTGGATTGGTCGGGGTTGGGGGTATAGAGAGAAAATATGGAGTCTTTTAGGTTGGGTGCCTGAGCTAGGGGATCCTTAGGTTTTTATATTTCTTAGATCATTGATCCCTGCACCACATTGTACCTGTTTTTCACATTGCCATCTGTCTAGTGGGTTTTTGTTTTAAATGAATTTTGCCTAAGCTTAATATTATGTGTATTATGTGTTATCAGGGCTCTGAACTCATCATGAGTGCTAAAACTTCTCTATCATCATCATGTTGATGTGGTTTTAATTCAGGAGTCCTGCCTGCTAGCTGCTGATGCCAGCTGTTGCAGTAAGAAACATTACTGGGTTGCAACATCTTCTGCTTTCTCTTCTGTTTTCCATTTAAAAAAGAAATAAATAAAAAAATAAAAACTCCTTCAAAAGGCTATAAACTGCTGATTGTGTCTGTGTTTCAGTCATCCCCTTCACCACACCAATACAATAAATTGGTTAAGGAAGTCATCAATAAATTTTTAGTTTTAATTAAAACAGAATTGATCACAAAATAATGCAACTTCATGAAATGGATGAATGGAAAGACCTGAAATATTATTTAGTGAAGCAACCATTTTCACATGTTTCATAATTATGCAACACTACATATAATTATCAGAGGTATTACATATATTAAAAGCTTTCTATGCTTGCTTTAATCATGGGAGTAAAGTTGATCTCATTCAACTGCCTATAGCACTGTATGATTCATCCTTTTCTGTAGATGACATGAAGCATATTTTTAAAGCTCAAAAAGTACAAGCTTTAGACAGAACTTCAGGATAGCTGTTATAAACCTGGAAATACAGGATACCTGGCATTTTAACTGGCATAGTTAATGCTTCACTCAGAGAATCAATAATTCAGAGCTGCTTCAAAATGACAACAATTGCCCTGATGCCAAAGAAAACAAACGTGGACTGCCTCAAGGACTATAAACCAGTGGCACTCTCTTGCATTGTAATGAAATGATTTAGCAGACCAATGCTAGGACATATTAAATATAATATTTCAGATACTTTTGACAGCCTCCAATTTGCAAATTTTCACACCCAGTCAACTGAGGATTCCATATGTCTTGCACATCATAACATCCTGGCAAACCTGTATTATAAAGACTGTTATGCAAGAGATATTGCACAATTATATGGGTTTGCAAATCCAATAAAACCATCCTTTACAACATAGAAGTAAGGTAAATATTATTGATTAATCTGATAAGCACAAAAAAAAGATTGCAGCATTGGATAGTTGTGATGTATTTTGAGATCAGCATTCAGCATACCGTATTTCTACTTGTTGCACATGCTGTATGCCATAGATAGAGATGCATGAACACCCTGGAGTTTGCTGCACTTGAAATGTTCAGGAACTGCATTGAACTCCAATAAAAATTCATTTGAGTCAGGGTGGAAGGAGGAACTGGACTGGTTTTGAGTGTACGTATTATAATGATCTTTTAAGTGTCCCTGAATGCTAGGGAAGCATCTGCCAACTATGTAAGACCAATTATTATGGCCACAAATGTGACCTGAGCTGTGAGGCAGCAGTGGTAACCACTAGAACACCATGCCTCATGCAACAAAAGGCACAGATACAACAAAACGCAACAAAGCCACACCCGGAAGTGCTGCAGGAAGCTTGTCAGGAAGCACCTGGAGCACATCCGGGTACCGAGTAAAAGGGGCCACCTCACTCCATTCCAGGAGCCGGAGTTGGGAGGTAGTGTGACGGAGCTTTGCAAGAGAGGAGTGGAGGTGGCAGGAAGAGAAGATTGTAGTGGAGGACTTTGAGAGACTAAAGTCTACTTTTTTATGATCTACAGTATCTGTGTAGAAACTTTGCACTTGTTTCTTTCATTAAAAATGTACAAATACCTTATAAATTGCAATAAATCTTTAATTATTATTAGTATTATTTCACACCTTCTAATTTTGAGTTGAGAATGGAGAAGGGGGGGTCCTTTAAGGCTTGTTTTGACTCATTAGAGCAGTACATGGCTAATTATGCAAGTTAGCCAATGAGACGCTGCGCTGCCAGCTTACCAGGATCAGTGCAATATATCCAGTGGCAGCTAATGTATCTCTCAAAGTGGAAATATTTTTATAGCGCGTGTATGTGAAAACAGCAGTATCAAATGCGCTTGGTGTTGGGATCGTGAACGCAGTTGAGAGAATAAAACTGAATAAAAAAAAAAAAAAAAACAAAGCTGACCTTTACAAGTATCATAAGTTACACCGGCTTTTACAGACTGGAATCAAATGTATGTTTTTATTCTAAAATAGTAAGAATATGTTCAGCTCACTTCTCAAAACAGACTCGTCCGGAATCGAACCCGTGAAGTTTTCATTACCAGATGATACCGTTGCGCCACCAAAGTGATCATAGCAAATGCGTGTCAATGTCGCACCCTATCCCGGGTTCTTTTTCTGTAGTTATATTCTTGAATAGAAGCGCACTTGTTCGGTTATATTTGTAGCTTTTGTGAAAGTGTTTCTTTGATATTTGGAAATCAGGCTTCACACATTATACACTTTATGTCTACATTTTGTCAATTATTACTAAAACATGAAAAACATTTCTGTTTTAACAATATGTTTACATTGATTGTTGTAGACACTGAACACACATGAAATGCAAGTGTTCCAAATAATGAAATGGTATTTATAAAATGTGTCATTTTGCTTGACTTCTCACTCTATACAACTCTAAGCAACTGACACACAGGTAAACAGACTTGAGCTGACAAAACTGTGCGGGGTGAGGGGATGTGATAGCAGGCTGCTTGCTGTTTATCCACACTTTTACAGGACAAAAGACGCTGATGGAGAGGTGAGAAGTGATTTAAGGTGGGATGGATCTATGAGTTTTTTTGTAGGCTCTGGTAATTCTAGTGTTAATTGCATGCAAGTGCAAATCTGGCTGCATAGGGTACTGATATAATGTTATGCATGCCTGAAGTGCACTGGGCAGCAATCCTACATTAAGCATGCATTAAAGTTCTGTGCATGGCGGCAACAGCTCTGTGATATCGCACTGACCTTGGAAAGCATCATAGGGTGCATGAAAAAAAAAATGACTGTCTAAGCCAGCGTTTCCCAACCTCGGTCCTGGGGGCACACTGTGGCTGCAGGTTTTTGTTCCAACCAGCTTCTGTTTTTAATTGGACTCCTGGGCAAATTAAGTGATGTGTTATTTCCCAAGTTCTGTGTTTTGGGAACAATATAGAAATTAGAAAACAAAGTTTGGTAAA
>JANRMT010062806.1:30740177-30763896 GCA_026402145.1 Polypterus bichir lapradei
ATATATATATATATATATATATATATATATATATATATATATATATGGGTCTGATGCTAAAGTAGTTGCAGCCTTTGATTATTTGTGTTATTTGCCGGTGTGTCTGCTCTGCTCATTTTTAATTGTCATTAATAAGATACAAATAAGGGGAAAAGCAGCACAGAGAAAGGGCAAAATATAATTAAATCAACAAAAGAGAGTTAAGCATTTAAATCTGAAGCAAAAGCAGAAATATTTCTAAAAGTCTTATAAATGTAAAAAATCATGCTGCTATGCTTTTCTGAATGTAGAATAAAAGAAAAATAGTACCAGTTAATTAAATGAGATCAGTGTTATCAGGTGTTATCACTGATTAGGAATCAGGTTGGAGCAAAAACCTGCAGCCACAGTGTGCCCTTAGGACCGAGGTTGGGAAACACTGGTCTAAGCTACCTTCACGGCGAATTTCCAGAAAAACATTTGGTGACCAAAGTCACTGGCAAAAAAATGGTTTGGTGAATTTTGCCACCAGTTTTAAAAGTTTAAAATCATCCAGAAACTCACCATTCAATATCTGTATTGTTAAGCCCATTTTAAACTTTTCTTTGCACTGTACTTCAAGAAACCACAAAAGGGTAATAGATTATTCAGCTATGCAAACCCAATTATCATCTTTCACTCTAATTCAGCAATTTCACAAGCCATTTGAAGCACAATGTTAAAAAAGACAGCTCTTTTCATTCATTTTGCACATACCAGTATGCTATGGTACACAGAAGTGTACAACCACTGCCATGATCCACTGCTTAACAATGCCTAGTTCAAAATCAATGCCAAAGGTAAGCATTGTTTTCAATAATGGTGTTTGAATTAACAGTAAAATGAACAGATGCTACTATTATTCGGCAGTTATATTAAGTATTATCTTCGAAATACAACTAAGCAAAACCTGCCTGTTATATTCTTGGAAAGATGTACTCTGTGTTGCCTACAGAAAAAAAGACAATAGCAAAATATATGCAAAGCATCATAAACTTATAAGCAGACAGAGTAGCTCAGTCATTAGCACTACTGCCTCATGACTCCATGAACATAGGCTCAGTTCCCTTCCCTGTCAGGGCAGATTACAGAAAACCTTTTTCCATTTCCAGCAGGCACTCCAACTTCCACCTTGATGAAAGTGTGCTTTATGCTGGATTGGTGTCCTGATCCTGCTTTGCTTTGGATGCTGATGGAATTAGCTCCTGTTCCCTGTGACCCTATAGTATTTAAAGCAGGCTCACCAAAGGATTGAATAGATCGATACAAAGCATTTCAGTCTCATTTAATTATAATGAAGTCCTTCTGTGAAGAAAAATGATGGTATTTCCTGAAATAATTGTTAAAACATTTTTGGACTCCAGTTTATGTTGGTAACAGATACAAGACTGGGTGGCATGGTAGTGCAGTGGTTAGAGCTTCTATTACTCTGCTTTTGGGAGCAATCAGCTGCCTAACTCTTTTCTCTATGTCTTCTTTTCATTTCTTCCAAGTACTATGATTTTCAAAGATGTTATAGTAAAATCATTCAGACAAAGGATCCAGTACCAACAATACTGAAACATCTTTTAGTTTATAAGTTGCTAAAAAGTGAATATCAAATAATGTTGATCTGCTACTTTTCCTTAACCTAAAAATCAAATGAAACCATAATATTGAAAATATACAAGACCAATTTAGAAATTCAGAGCTTCAAAGTGTAAAATCTTTAGTATTGATATGTATACAATACCATAAAGGTGTAAGAACCATAAGATTCAGATACAGACTGCAGATAAGAACTGCACCAATGCCACTTGAAGTCTAGAGCTCAATCTACAAAAGGCAAAAAATGAACAGATAAGGCTACCAGATTAACCAGCACTACTGGTTCACTGTGTAACCCCTTAATAAGACACTTCACATTCTACAAGTGTTTAAAATAAATAAATAAGCAGCTGTGATTAATAAATTCCACTTGTTAAATGATATCAGCTAAATATGCATCTATTAAAACTTACGGTCAAAAATAAAAAACATTCTTCTTAGACGATATTCAAGACAATATATTAATTGAACAAAACAAGGATAAAGTTTAAACTACCAATAGAAATGGAAGAAAGCTTTATACATTAATAACAAGAATACTGCGCTTTTCTCATATATGAACTGAAATGATGCGCTGCCAAAACTATAAGTAAAAAAAAATATTAAAAGGTAAATTAAGTTTGAAAAATTGATGTTTAAACACAAAATAAACATGCCTTTGATAGATAAGTCAATATTTAATTAATTTAGATGTAACTGAACTCTGAATGCCAGCTGGAAAACCACTGAAATTTATAAAAGTCATTGCCTGAAGCAAACAATTAAGCATATAGAGGGTTCAGGATCAGAGATTCAGAATGTAATATGGCATGGGATATTGCTGAAAGTTGATATGTTTACTGCAACACAGACAATTTTCAAACCCCTCTTTTAATCCTGGTGATCCATTAGCCCACATACGTAAAACGGAGATCACCCAGTAATAGCTAAGTTGTCCTAATATGACATGCAGACATTGTTTAAAAGCCGTCAGGGTCTCCACTCAACTTAGCTACATGGCTTGCTAGCTTTTACCAGATTTTTATTAAAAATGCATGTTAAGATTTATGGGAAAAAACTGATTTCTGGCTTCCACTGTGAATGTATTTCTTCTTCATTTTTAATTTAATATAGTTTGTGTAAAACCACATTTCTGAACCTTAAAGGCACAGAATGGCAAAGTGGCCGGCACTGCTGTTTATCAGAGCCAACACACTAGTTACTCTCACCAAGCTATGCACGTGGATGCTGCATGTTCTCTCTATGCCTGCTTGGGTTTTACACAAGGCTGTCAATTTTGTCTCTCATCCAAAATAGTAGAAAGCTCCAGTTTCCTGTCCAGGTATAACATGTACTTTTTGATTTACTACAGCTTGTATATTTCCATTGTTACACACGTGCGCATGGGAGGCAGCTAAAGGGCTTGAGGAAGGGCAGTTACGAATCATACCGGGATGTGGCAGAGTGCATTGACTCTTTTTCTCCCTTGCCTGCAGACGATTCACGGGAGATTCCACCTGGCCCTCTTGACGTCACTTCCGGGACCGAGCCTATGGAAGAAGACCTTGCCAGCTCTGGCCCCTGTGATGTTACGTCCGGGCTCAAGCCTATGACTGAAAACCATCCTGAGCCCAACCCTTTTGATCTCACTTCCTGTCTTCCCCTTTAAAAGCCTCCACCTTTTCCCTATTCCCTCGGTTCTGTTTTGGACTCGGTTTTGTGCACAGCAGTGCTATTATTTAAAACGACAATTTGCAGCCAGGAAACAAATATATGGGTGGCTGCCCCAAACCTTGCTATGGCTCTTTGTGGCTTTTGTGACACCACTTAGATAGCAGATATGGCTTACTAAGTTAAAAATATGTTACATAATTAATTTTCATCTTCAAAATAAGTTTTACTGTGCCTGATTTCTAATTTCTGCTGTACCCAAACAACAATAAGTGAATATATAAAAAATAAAATGGACAGAATATTGAGTAGCAAGCATCACAAGGCATGTTATTTTAATCAAGTTGTTTTTCACCTACAAAACCAAAGCACTCTTGATCAGAGGGTTTGAAATTAATTGAAAAACTAATTAACAACAAAATCACTAGGTGTTTTCTGTACTATTGACAAGAATAAAAGCAATTTTGTCTTGTTCTGTTACTGCTGAACTAGCAAGAATAACTTAAGAAGTTGACTTGACAGAAGCAATACCAAAAAACAAAAGGACAGGAAGCAGATGAAATAATGGGACAATGCCAACAGTTTGTGTTTCACTGATAAATCCTGCATTTGAAATTTTAATGTAGGCTATCTAAAGAGAAGAAAAGACAACTTTGATGATGTATGAACGTGTCTACATCTCTTATTAAACACACTTAACTCCTTTTGTTTGCAAATGCCAAGTATGTAATTCTTAACCTGGAATCAATTGACTAAATGCAAATTCTAGGGTCTTATGTTATGACTGATCCAGATACATGCCTTATTATTCCATTTATATTCACAGACAGATCCTGAAATAAAACCACTCAAATGCCCAACATTGAATCTTGTGAATTTTAACAAAATCACAAGGGCATTTCAAGCATACCACAAACTACTAATCTGTGAAACAGGAATACGGAGATATTCAGTGCCTATTGGTAGTACAGATAAAGACACTTCCACTATGAAAAAACAAGCAGTCAGAATGTTTTTGCTGCATTGATTAAATCCATCCATCCATCCATTTTCCAACCTGCTATATCCCAACTACAGGGTCACGGGGGTCTGCTGGAGCCAATCCCAGCCAACACAGGGGGCAAGGCAGGAACAAACCCCCGGGCAGGGCGCCAGCCCACCACAGGGCACACACACCCACACACTAAGCACACACTAGGGACAATTTAGGGTTGCCAATGCACCTAATCTGTATGTCTTCAGACTGTGGGAGGAAATCTGAGCAAACCCAGGAAGAACATGCAAACTTGATGCAGGGAGGACCCAGGAAGCGAACCCAGGTCTCCTTCCTGTGAAGCAGCAGCAGCAATACCACTGCGCCACCATGCCGCCAAACTTGTAAGTGTAAATAAGTTTAATTTATCAACCCCACAGTAGTTTGGATTTTTTTTCTCTTCCACTGTCAGAGTTTTGTTTCCAATGTTGCTTCAATTATGTATTAATTTGAATTAACAAGTCACTAACTATTTAAATAAAGAGTATTTAAGTGAAAACAGTGCAGAATATAGTGTCTTAACAGAGGAAACAAGGTTTACTGAATAGGAGGCAATGAATAAATCTTCTATTCTGTCTTATTCTGACAGTTTGTTTAATTTGACACATGGTACTATTGCTCACTTTTCATTATGACCATTGTGCCGCCCCAACTATTATAAATATTTAATCTTTATATAGTCTTATCTGTGAGTAAGAATTAATTATACAGTGCAACAGTATACACATTCTTACCAAAGAATATATGCAATTTTCTATTAATTTTTTTGGATTAATAAGCCAGCTAGAAAAAAAAATATCTTAATACTTAAAAATGATAGAGAGGAAAATTTTGAGCAAATAAAAAACAGTACAGTACAGGCAAAGAGGGAACCCACCGACAGAAAACAGTGTTAAGAGAGTTAGGTGATTACTTCTTAAGAACAAGGATGCTTATGTTAAGAGCCAACTAACATTCAACAAGTTATGTGCCACCACAACATCACTTACTATACTTATCAAAATTTTTCTTTACAAAAAATGCAGATCTTGATAAAAATACAAAAGTGCTTAAAATATACTTTAGTTTCACAGGAAGGTTAATAAAACGACACGTGCATATCCTTGAAAATATTCAATAGCATAGTGTCAGTAAAGTAACTCAATGAGGCTACATCCCAGATGGATGTTAGGTCTACTTAAAGGTTCATACGCCATCATTCTGTTTACTTGTGATATTCATAATTCTATCTTCAGATAGGCCAACATTTCCTGCAAGATGGGGAAATGTACAATCATATTGTTATTGTTTAGCCAGGCTCAGGTAAACTTCATGTTTTGCTATTTTCTGCTTATTATATGTTGAATATTATTTTATGTGGTTATTATGTGTGGGACCACTATAACGTAAAAGCTGGAGCACTATGCTCTGCCTATAAAAACCAAGGCAGAAGTTTAAGTCTTCCAGCTTGACATTACATTTTTAGAAAGTTTAATTTGGGTCATAGTTTTGTTGATTTTTCTGAACATGCTGTTTTTTCTTGTGTTTTTGATGTCTGATTTCTAGTTTATAGATTTCACTTTGTTTTTCACAATAAACTTTAATTATTTTTCTAAACTGCCACACATTTTTACTTGGCTTCTCTCTCTCTCTCTTAATTCTTTGGTTTCCGGAAGACAAACAAGAGTTTTGTTGCTTGGCTTATGCCTGTTTAGGCCAAAACCTACTTAAAAGAAAGAGAGATCAAAGACCATAGCATTAGTTAGTATGAGAAATAGAATAGCAATACAATATTAAATGAAGAAAAACTATTTAGGAATTGAGTCATGTAAACCTAAATGCATGCTTATGGAGCAATGCTGGAACCTTTGATTTAAGAAAAGTGGTTCATTTGATGAAGCGAAGAGAGGAGAGACATTGTTTTTCATTATTCTAATCTGGCTAGGAAGACTAAAAAGAACTTACTTAGAAATGATGTGTGGCAGCTTTAGGAGTGTACAGTCAGAGTGAATGAGCAAACTTCACAGGCTTTAAAACCTTAAATAAGATCCTGAAGATCTTCAAGAGACCTACACAAAGCAATTTCAAATCTTAGTCAAGTCACAGTGTTCAAATACCACTAGATCTATCAGTCAAAACTCTATGGTGGCATTTTGAACCTGAGTTTGTTCCATGTAGAATGATAATGTAAAGTTTGATGCCTGTGAAGGAAAGATGAAATCTTTAAATTACATGCAATCAATGTACCATTTCAAAGTTAAGAGTTTATTTTTTTCCACTGATACTTGACATTTTAAGATTTTATCCCTCCACATAAAGTGCAAATGTACTTATCTGGAACATTACTCCCAAGGTTGGAGAATTACCTAACCTTTAATTTTTTTCGCATTCTAGGTCAACAGTGTAGTCATGGGTTTGATAAAGGATTCTATTTAAACTGCTCCTTGAAAGGCAAGTTCCCTTGACTAATCTTAAACCTTGGAAGAAACCAATCTTGGATTTTCAGATGCTTTGACATAAAAAGCATTTTTCTGAATGGAACTAAGCTTTATATTTCTCAGTATGAATATATATATATAATGTTTTGAGAATGCTGTTTTCCATTTTTCTATAGAAGAAAACATTCTTGTAGAGTTTCTAAAAGTCTTAAGAAATGCCAACATACACTGATGTTATCAAAAAAAAAAAAAAGAAAAAAAATTAAATGTACGGAAACAACAAAGTTGATGAGTCCAAAGAGATATAAGCAATCCATTAAAATTAAGAAACAGTGGTTATTGGTGACAAAGCTTTCAGGAATACAAATTTTGATTGCTGAATCAGACACTATCTTTTCAAAGTTGTATGTTCTCTCACTGCTTTCTGGGATTTTCTCTTGTGTTCTTGTTCTACAGACATGGTGGTAGTTCACCTAATAATTCTGATTTATATTAAATTCAATAGTAGAACAAAATTTAAGACTGAAAAAGTTTCCAACTGCAACCATGAAGCATCTACTTGTTAAAGAATGGGTTAAAATGAAAACCTGATAATAGTGCTACTGTAGTCATCATCTGTGGAATCAATCAAGGTCATTAGCTCATTTTTTTTGGTCATAGCGCATTATTTAAAAACTATTCCTAAGATAACTGAACATAATTTGCTATAGAATGTGTGGAATATGTGTACTAAAATGAATTAAATTTGTTAGCACTGCTGTTAAAGTAGACACAGTACATATCAATGTATCACCTAGACTATTGCAAATATGAAAGGACTGACATATAATTCGGAAAATAAGAAGAAAGCAACATGAATACTGCCCATTAAGTCAATCAAGGATATGCTGAAATCCAACAAAATCCAGAGTCTCCAACTAAACTGTGTAACAAATAAAGTACTCGAGAAGATAAAACCTCAAAACCGAAATAATCTTTTGAAAATGGATATAGTACCTACTTTTACAATTCATATAATTAAATCTGGCAAAAATCTTCAAATAGTACAATTTGGCTATTACTGTAGCTAAGCAAACATGTTCTCACACCTTTAAATTAGCAACTTCCAATTTTAGATTTGACTTTTAATTCAGCTAAATAGAAAAATAAGGATCATTGCAAAAAATGGTACAATTTTGAAGCCAAAGATTAAAAAAACATAAAATGACATTAAAATTCCAGGTTAAAGTAAGATAACTCATTAAAGACACAAAATGGTGAGTAATTATTCAATTGTAGTTGACACGGGGGACATCTTTATGCTAAAGACAAAGCAGAGAATATAATTTTTTGTTAAAGGTTTTCACTTTGATGCTATTACTGTACTGCCACAGATTTATGTCTGGGGTAGACTTCTGGAAAAAACAAGGCACCAGGAGATAAAATATGACCTTAAAAACAAAACAATGGCTAAAATCAAAATAAATAAATAACTTGCATCAAAGCCATGACGAATGCCAAATTCATAAGTCATAATTCACTAGAAAAAGCCAGTAGCCAGAAGATCTTTATGAAAAGCACATAAACAAGATTTTCAAATTTTATCCACAATCTCGGACATGACGGTGGCTTAAATATGTGGACTGACTTCCAGGTCTGTACCCCAGGACAATGATCATTACATCATAGAAACGATTAACAAAAATGGCAGTGCCCATTGTAGAAAAAATAAAAGAAATAAATAAGTAAAAACACAAAATGGCCTAATTTCAAATTTGTGAAGAAAATATCATGAGAAAATGAAAGTGTATTTGAATTTTCCATGATTGAAACTACTATAAAGGTTATGTAAGCTTACAGATTATAAAGCTCAGAAAAAATACACAACAATCAGCACAGTTATAATGTAAATAACAGCAACAATAACAATGCCAGTTAAATGAAGTGGAATATTTTTAATACACCAGATAAAATCATTCATATGTACCTCTGACAACTAAAAACTTGAATGTTTCTGAATTAGTAGGAAATTTCTTTAAATATTTTCAAGAAATATAAAACAAGGTATACAACAAAGTACTGTTAAGATGTGGTACACGCAGCACATCTTACTAAGGCTCTAGTAGAAACACTGAATTGAAAATAATAGAAGTGTATAAACCTTGTCTTTTTGATGAGATACAATGAACAACACAATTGAAAATGCAACAATTACCCTTGCAAACTTGACTGCAACATCCAGGAATATAAACAGATGTCGTCTTTTGTGTCTTAAGCCATGAGGAGACTAGTGCTAGTATCAGAGTTGATTTTTACTGTTAAACATGATTTCCACTACTTGATTGCATATTAATTATTATCACTTTACTTAACTTGTGTCCTTAGCACGCTTAGAAAGCATTTTAATTAAAAGATTTTGATCGGTGACCCAGTCATGCTCTTATGCTTGTACAAGTTTACAGTAAGTGTCAATAAGAAATCAATGCAATCCAGGGTAGCAGTCTTCAGACTCCGTGGGTCTGTTTATCAGTAACTTGAGAAATGCCTATTAATCACGTACTCCAGTAATTAACTGTGTACCTAAGAAATGCAATCAACAGTTGTAATTCAGTAATCTCTTTCATAGTGCTACGGTGACTCCACACGTGTGTCAATAAAGGTGTTCTTATCCTAAAGTGGTTCAGTGAATTTGACTTTGACACTAGCAACCTTTGTGAAAAGTACTCTTTCATTTATTTCAGTTCTACTAATACAAATTAACTGTAGTACCTATCAATTTTTAAATACCACACTTATCAGGAATTCCTGGAAGCAACACTGCAAAATATTGATCATTACTTCACATACATTTTAGCACAAAGATAGAGAAAGTTGTATGCAGTAGATAAGAAATACTCTGCAAATAGAAATAAAATGGACAAAAAAATAAAGTATATCATAATAAACTGTACTTTATAATAAGGTGATAAAAAACTACTTTCAAACTGTATTAATAGTAATTTTAGAAACTTCTGACATAAAATATATTAGCTATTGGCATTTGTTAAATATTTGGTAAGTTAGTAGTGAATTAGTCAATATTAATCCACACTATAAATTAGAAAACATATTTTGTGTTATCTCTTTATTCACTTTATACATGACATTGCCACTCATGCCTCTTTAGAAATTCTCATTTAATAATTATATTTATAGATATTTCACTTGAGTGTTTTCATAAAAATCAGTGACTATTCCACCCTGCTATGCTAGATATAATAGGCTCTAGTAATAAGTATTCTGCTGAATACTGAAATGAAAGCAAATATGTATTGCATTTTAACAGTCTGGGAAAGAGTGACCCCACCCTCATCTTACTCTCTGCAGGCACAGATAGGAAACATGTGGGCTATTACATTCATATGAGTGGAAATGAGAACACAGTGGTATAGTGGCCCAGCAGTTAGTACTGCCTTTGCAGCTACAGTAGAATGGATGTGAATCCCAGCCTTCTCATTTGAGTGGAATTTTTTTTTTCTTTCTTTTTTTTTTTGGTCCAGGACTCCAGTTTTCCTTTCACATCTTAAAGATATGAATGTTATTTTAAAAGACGACTCTAAACCCTACTGTGGGCATGTACATAGCGATGTACAAAACAAGCACTAAAACCTATTTTTCACATCTCTTTTAAGCAGCTACTACTACTGAGATTTGCAAAAGTTATCTTTCAGATTCTATTCCCCTGACTTTTCTCATGTGATATTCAAACCTTGTGAAGCACACACAGTATGGTTATAATGGTTATAAAATTGCTTGGATTTTCAAAAGTCATCTGAAGAGACGTAGGCAATAGCATATAAAATTAAGCATTTTAATTGTTCCACATACAGTTTATTTCTGTATAATGTGAAAAAATTGAGTAGGAATGAAACATTGTCCATCCAGTTTAAAAACAAATTTTTAAACTTCGTTAACTCCTCTAAAAGCCAATGCAGTATCCCACCATAGCTGTTTCAATCTTGGAAAATTTGTAGCATTTCCTACCAGTAAAAAAACAGTCCATTCTGGTAGCAGTAAAACCGCAAAGGTGAATCAGCTTGGGCAATGTGCATTCTGCACAAATGTCGAACTTTAGGAAATAGTGAAAATTCAGGTGCTGAATGTAAAGCTTTGAATCTTACAGATTCCTGTCCATAATAATGAAAGATGATATGTTGCTGCCTCAGTCTCATTCATTTTTGCTTTACATGTTATGCCCAGATCTTTCAATGTACACATTGAAAGAGGTAAAGGCTTTGATCACCCAACCCTGTCTTACTTATGGTTATGGATAAAACAGGCTTACTTATGGTCTGACCTAGCTTGAAAATCACTGGATAAATTGACAATTGACAATTAAATCTTTTATTTATGTTTTGTTGGTTTGAGCTAGGTGTTTTTGGTTCTCTTCTCCCTTTTTAGGATTATTGATTTCACCTTTTACTTTTGGCGAGTAAGCCTGGTGTGTAGGCTGAAAAGAGTTTTTGAGATGTAAGGCTGGTCTGAGCTAGTTTTGAGGGTGAAGCCTTCTTTTGAATTTTGTGAGCCTAATATTATGTTGGCATTGCAAATAAAATAGAAATTGCTTCAACTATTAACCATTTAAGCTGGGTGGAGTTTTTCCACACCATTTGTGCAATACGTCTTTATATTCTTATCCATTTATTCATGTGTGTTGTGGGGTTCTGATTAGGAATAAGTTTTGGTATCTAAGCAGTATTTACAGTCCCATTTCTCTCTCTCTCTCTCACTCACTCTCTCTCTCTATCTATCTGTATATATTCCCAAATTCTTTTTTTAATTCTGTAAGTAGCACATGGAAATACGAATTTCACTGTACTCAGTACATGTGCCAATAAGTATGCTAGGTATGCTGTAAACATAGGAACATATAAACCTATTTTTGTGTTTATTTATTTATTTTTATTGACAGATATTAGCCAAATTCAAACAAGTTCACTCAGACTCCTTTAAGCAGTGTGATGTCTCATTTAGATTTATTGCTTTAAAATGATCATATAATACTGTGAAAATAAAGGGGAATTTACATTTTCAATATTGTGTTGAATACTAGTTCATACTAATATTTTGTATGTACTATAAGTACTATACTTTGCATATACAAAGAGCATATTTTAATTTAAACCAGTTTATTTCAATTTGTAAATATTTATATATATTCAAACAAGTCAAAGTTCAACGAATGAGATTCTGGTATTTTATCATTTTTTATTTATTCATGTGGTATTTGAAAATACCTTAGTTATAATTTTGACTACAGCAAATGGTTAGTACAGTTAATCATATATAGAGCTCTGCTTTAGCAGCTTTTGGGAACATTGAACCTAAAGTAAAAATATACTATAGCAATACCTAGCGACATCTTAAAACAAAGCACAGAAAACATACAACATAAATAACACTACAGGATTTTGATTTTAGTTCTTAAGAAACCAGAGCAATGACTTAATGCAGTGCACTTGTACACATGTAAAGGATACTCAATTGCCATTAATGGTACACTCTTTCTTCTAGGTTATCCTGACAAGTTGATTTATGTAGTAGGTATAAAACATGCACCATGATTAAATATTTAGCAAAGTCTTTACACCAAATATATTTTAAAAATTTAATACACTGAGTTTTTAATATTAAAGAAATTAATCTTGGCATATCTTGACATCCAAAGTGCATGCTCTTTATTGCACAAGTATTGTCAGTCCTTTTATTTGCCATTGTACAGTAATCTTTGGAAAGTGAATAAGACCTAATTCTGAATTGCTGTAGAACATGTGGGGCAGAATGTGAATTTAGTGAATATACTGCAGAACTCTATGGATATTAAAATAGTATCTTCTTACTTACAGTATATGCAATACACACATAAATACAAAACATATCAGATTTAGGGTACTAGAACCCAGAATAATGGACACTCAAAAAGCCACTGGTAGCATTAAGATATTTTAATATGCAGCCAAGTAGCAAAAATCATGAGGCTGCAATCCTGGATCCACCTGAAGGCCATGAAGCCAGGTTATCTGTGATATCACTACTGCAAATGCAAGTGATTCTCAGGGCTTTGTAGAACTCATATGATTTGGCAGAACACCAACAGATTCACCATTTTTTACAAGAGAAATTAGACTTCTTTACTGCTTGTGATGAGAACTGCAGTAGAACAAATTGAGTCCACCATTACATGAACACCAAAATGACTTCCCCAGTTCCATTGCATCTACATTGACTGCTGCTCACTAAATGCCAGATAGTGAAAATGACAATCAGAGAAAAAGCAGTGGCAAGTATGACTGGGCAGAACCAGCTCTTCCAGTCAAGAAAATGGATCATAGATGGTACTTCTGTGTGGACAGCAGGTGGTTGACCACTGTCAGTAAGCCGGACTATTACCTGCTAATTCAGATCGATGACATCTTGGTCCACGAGAGTAGCTATAGCTGATTCAGCTCCCAGGATTTATGCAGTGACTACTAAGAACTTGCTTTAGCTTCTGAGGCATGAGGAAAAGACCACCTTTTCCATTGGGTATGGATTGTGGCACTTTGTGGTCATGCCTTTTGGACTGTGAAACACCCCAGTCACCAATGAACTCCTCATTGAGCAAGTTCTGGTCAGCATTTGACTAAACTACTGTATGATCTTTTTAAATGACCTCTTGGTGCTTGCCCCTCAAATTTGTCTTGGAACAAAAACGTCAGCAAAAAGGTTATCAGAACAATCCTGTCCCAAGTGGAGGCAGAGACGGTAAGGATAATTGTGTAATACGGTCACTGTTTGAGTAAGACGAGAATGGAATTACTGTGTCACATGTGCAGAATTCCTTGTGGTGAACCAGTCTCAAGTCAGTGTTAATTCCAGCCCTACCTCTATGGAAACCACTTCATCTTGACCTTGGTCATCTGGCTTGTGAATTTCGAAGAGCTGGAAGGGCTTGTGACAAGGTAGTTTTTAGAACTGTAAGGGAATGATTTTCCCCATCCCCACCCCTCAATCATATTTCCTCTCCAGTCTGTTCATTAAGGACTCCGATGGAACAGATGGTTTTGAACACCCTCTGACACTTCCCAACTACAGGTACAGTACATGTCACTGCATAATTATATCAGTATATCAGTATCAGTCTGAAGATTGTTCAGACACTAACTTTGAGCCATCAGAAGGATTCTAACACTAGTGATGTTATGAGGTTTAACACCCCACAACAATAAAAGGGTGTCTGCCCTAAATTCACTAAAAGCTGGCACAATACATGCATCATTGTGGTCCAGTAGTCTGGGGTAGAGTTTCATTTGCCACCTGGGAGAGTCGGCTGTACTGGGTACAGTACATTTCCCAACACCCGTGCTGCACCACTCGACACCTAAACACCTTTTCTGTGCTACTGCCACTTTCACCACCTGTAGCCATGTCCTTATCCCTGGTCACAAAACAAAACTGTAATGAAAGACAAGACCATTCTGCCATTTCTATGAGTCTGTGTGCCTTTACATGGAGTACAACTAATCTATTGGAGGGGGTGCTGTGTAATAGTACTGACCCTAGCAGCAGCACAGGTAGGCAAAGAAAAAAAGAACTGCAGAGGTGTCAATGCCCAAGCTGGCAGACTGTTACTTCAGTGAGTAGCTTTCATAGAAGAATGAAAGGTTATAAATCCAGGTATTTTGTCCGTGACACAAGTTTTTACTGTAGTGACATGTGCTTAGAGTAGCCAAGATTGAAGAGGAGATGAAAGGCATCATTATGTTGAGACAATTATTCAAAGTGCTCACAAGTGTTACCAGCATATAACTAACATACAGTAAGTGATTGTTAATTTTGCAACAAAAAAAAAAAAGATAGCTGCCTCGTGGATCCAGAGTTCTTAAGAAACCAGAGCAATGACTTAATGCAGTGCACTTGTACACATGTAAAGGATACTCAATTGCCATTAATGGTACACTCATTCTTCTAGGTTATCCTGACAAGTTGATTTATGTAGTAGGTATAAAACATGCACCATGTGCCTGGCCATTGTCTTTGTGGTATTTCTTTGATCTTCCCATGCATTTCTGGGTACCCGAGTTTTCATTCCAGATTCTCAAATATGTACAGGTTAGGTTAACTGTCGATTTCCAAATTGGCCCCTTTAAGGATGTGTGAGTGTGTGTGTACACAAGTGGGTCTGTTTCCTGCCTTTTGCTCAGTGCCACCAAGATTAGCTTCGGTACCTCCTTCGCCCTGGGTATTCATGCTCACCAATGGATGGAAAATGTTATTCCAACTCTGTCTTAGAAAAATATTTTCTACGTATGTCCCTGAAAAAAAGCATTATAATCTAAGATTCTCAGTAAAATGCAGTAAGATAATCATGCTGGGAGTGATACCAAGATAATTATTGATGTATTTAGTCTTTAGTGTTGCATTGTTTCTAGTTTCTTTGTTTATCTCCATCAATATAGTTATTTTAATGGGAAAACAAATTACTTAAAATACTATACAGAGCAAATGTGTATGATCCTAATCATTGGCAAGGATCAATTACAGATCCATTCCATGAAGAATAAACTTTCAGGATTATGTCCAAACTAGCATGTAGAAGGATTAAAATACTATGTAACTACTCTCCGAATCTGTGATAAACAACCACTTTTTATTATGGAAACAAAAACTAGAAAAGCAGCCACTGCTCTAAATATGCTAGGCATGTAGTTTAAAATATTGCCAAAATATACACTGTTTTTTCCCAGTGAGGTGATTAATAAAGATAATTTTTCTGGTGAAATGTAAACTATTTTTTACAATGGTGTGTCTGAAAATGTGTCAGCTTTATTTTAGAGAAACAATGTTTGTATACCACACTGGGTAAAGAAGAGGATTAGTTTGGATTACAGAATTCATTTTTATTAGTCATTGGGGATAAATTTCATACGGTTTCAGCAGCACAAGCGCCTTTTTGATCCATGTGCATAGTATACAAATAGCTGTCAAGTAAGATTATAATAACTGCACTAGGGATCTCCGAAAACATTTTATTTTGTGGCTGCCTTCTTATATGACTCAGTTTATAAATCTTCTTTGTTTAAATTAGAATTCTATAAGGAACATATAGTTCTATAAGATAAGCATGACTTGTGAGGATTTTATGGCATAAAAAGATTCAGAGAACTGCAGTATTTGGATGACATTTCAGAAGATGGGGGTCAATGCATTGCTATCAGTAGAAACATGAAAGTTCAAGTAGTCCATAATATTTTGCTAAAGTAAATTATTTTACTAACAAAAAAAATTAGTTGCTGAGTTTCTAGGTAGCACCTCATTTATAATGAACTTTCTTAACCTTTCAGACCCTGAACTGGTTTACAAATTACTTATGATCCATAATGTAGTTGGAGTTCACGTAGGCTCTGACTTCACCTGACACAAAACTGTAAAAACAAGGTTCAGGAAAAAAGGTGGATGTTTTAGTTATACAATGTATTGACCTCCTTTGTTTTTTTCATATTGTTTCCCTATTGTACAGGGAATGTTGAAATAAAAATGAATAATATTAACTTGAATTGAAATTACGACTCTAGTTTTAATCCCCCCTTAACTATGATTGCCCTAAAATTAATAGTCTCTTGTAACGAACTATCTTTATAAGTGACTAGCCGAACTAACCAGAGTTGCCCCGGTATATCTTTAGAATAGGTTGAGGAAAGAAAGCAAATGTTTATTCGTTTTTTATATTGTTGACCCAACTGTTATTGCTAGCTGTCCCATCCATCATCCACATGGCCTCTTTATCAATGTCTCTACTCTGAGAGTCGAGAATGTGTTCTTTTTGGGTTCAATTAGTTTCTAGAATCTTCTTGCTGGGTTGTAACCATGAACGCTGTCATGACTGACTTGTGCTCTGAGTTCAAGGTAGACAGTTTGTAGTGCTTAAATAATGAAGAAATACTGACAACACAGGAGTTAAGTAACAATCCTTATATTTTCCTATGTCTTGTGCTGCACTTCCACTCTCAGTCAAGCCTCACCCGACACACCCTACAAAAAGCACGCAAAACACCATTTTATATTACAGGAGACAAGAGCAGTGTGTGGCTTTGCCTGGGTAAGCTATGTAAAGCTCTGGTCATTTTTTTTCTGCTAATCTGGATGCAGTCTGTTCGAATGTTTCACTTGTTCTAAACCAGCAGGTAACACTAGTGTGAAAAATGCATCCATCCATCCATTCATCCTCTTCCGTTTATCCGGGGTCGGGTCGCGGGGGCAGCAGCTTAAGCAGAGAGGCCCAGACTTCCTTCTCCCCGGCCACTTCTTCCAGCTCTTCCAGGAGAATCCCAAGGCGTTCCCAGGCCAGCCAGGAGACATAGTCCCTCCAGCGTGTCCTGGGTCTTCCCTGGGGCCTCCTCCCGGTTGGACGTGCCCGGAACACCTCACCAGGGAGGCGTCCAGGAGGCATCCTGATCAGATGCCCGAGCCACCTCATCTGACTCCTCGATGCGGAGGAGTAGCGGTTCTACTCTGAGCCCCTCCCGGATGACTGAACTTCTCACACTATCTTTAAGGGAAAGCCCAGACACCATGCGGAGGAAACTCATTACAGCCGCTTGTATTCGCGATCTCATTCTTTCGGTCACTAACCATAGCTCATGACCATAGGTGAGGGTAGGAACGTAGATCGACTGGTAAACTGAGAATATATATATTATATGGTGAAAAATGCAGCACACAGGAAAGCCTTCTGGACCCCCTAGAGTAAAAGAGTCAAAATTTTGGGTTCCAAAGTATGGTCCTAAAGAGCAGCTATGCAAAATTTGGTCTAGATCAGTCAAAGAGTGTAGGAATGTATAGGTAACGTACAAAAAAACAGAAATTCTATTTTAAACATACAGATATACAGTAATTATTTGAAGTTCAACAATTGATATGTTTTACATTACAGCAGGTTAAATACACCTACAGGATGTCAGCTCACAATTGATTAGTACTCTATAGCTTCTAACAAAAACTACTTTATGAAGGCAAAAGAGAATTCAAAGCTATTTCCAGATAAAGTTTTTGAAAAACACCAGAGAAGCAATATCAACACATTGCCAAAGTAGTGACATCCTTACAAAACATATTAAAACACACAACAAAAAGGAAAAGGTAAAAAAGGAACAAAAATAAGTGACTTAAAATATGGATTATCCAGATGAGAAGGTGACTAGTTACACAACTCAACAACGTGTCTGTGTCAAAATTAAACAAGTAAAGTGTTCTACAACTAAGATTGGAGAAACCGCTTTATATGAAAACATTAAAATAAATGCATTTGCTGGAAAAAATAGTAAGCACACTTTGGACAGCGCAAGCCACAAGAACTGCAGATGGTAGTTGTAGGATAAGAATGTGCAACCCAGCTGAGGAGGACTATGGTTTATTATCTGGATGGAAAACCAGAGTGGAAAGACAGATGGATTGACTGGTAGGATGAGAAACTAACTTTGTGCCAGTCTGGTATAAAAATAACAGACGGACCAGCAGAAGCCAGGAGTCAGGAGCAGTTCAATGCCCCATACATCAGGTGGCAGTGGTCCTCACGTGAGAACTCAGTTGGGAAAAGATATAGAATCCAGAAGTGCAGCCATGTCAGGTTCCCTAGGTTCAGACAGAAGGTCTCTCGGGAAAGAATCTACCTACTATTTTCGTTATGGCCCTGAAGTGCTTCATGGATGATGTGGAATGGCCCCAGAAGCATTCTCAGGTCCGACATAAAAGGAACCCACTGCCACGCATGGATGAGTCATAGTCAGGAGGCAGTAGGCAACACTCATAGGAGGATGGAAGAAGGAAAATGTATTGCTTAATTGTGAATTCATCGTGATTGTGCAACTGGTCTTTGAAGAGGTGATTTTGGAAAAGTGCCTTGTGTGAACAGAATCCTTTATTTTATTTCTATAAATATGTGCAGTATAATTGTGTCTGTGGTCTGGAACTGTCTGGCACCCCTTTGTGGTTGCATAGCATAATGTTGTTCGATGTTCTGTGACTCAATGTATTTTACCAAGAGCATATGCTCACTGAGAAGTAGATTTTATCTCACACCTAATTTTAGTCCAGCACACTCACATACTATACAATGGGCAGCAGAGTACACATCACATAACACTTAGCTTTTAATACTGAATTATTTTTTTTAAACAAACAACTGTGAAGGCAGCATAACATCATGAAATGACTTTCTACTACACCAGGAAAAAGGCCAGTTTAGCACTGGTCATTGAGGTTTCTTAGTTCTTCACCAATGTCCTCATGAGACAATTCTGAGAAAAGGTCCAAAGACTGGATGACAAAATGCCAAAAAGGCAATGAGTTGTCAACTCATGACGACACAACAGATAACAGGTGTAAAGCATCTTCCCTCTTTTGTCATCTTATGCAAATATTATTTATAACATTTGCCCAATAATAAGACAACTCCATACATGCTCCTTTTGCTATTTTTTCTTACAGTACCCAGAATATTCTGGCAATTTTAGGCCTTGCAGCTATAATTTTGTTTTCTTATTGCTTATTTACATTTCAAAAGACATTGTTATATGTTTCATATAGAATCTAATTCTTTCTATAGTTAATTAGTTTTATATGTGTTTGTAAATGGAAGCTAAGTCTATGTGCAAAATAAAAATCTGGCAAGAAAAATAGTCCAGTTTGCATAACCAATTAAAGCACAGATCAGGACTGGTTTCTTGCCTCTAGGTCAAAGTCCCCTTATCTAATCGCCTGAATAGCTCGCTGTTTTACTTTTACACCCTGATCCTTGTGGAGTTGTTTGCATCACAGAAAAATGGAGCATCTATTGAGTCCATTTGTAACTAGGAATCGGCTGACTACACAGTTAAATCTTTTTTGTGCAAGGCCTCGTGATGCAGGCACTACCTGGACACTGTGTTATGGAGTGCATAGGAATTACCCACTCAAAACTAGACCTAGGTTTTGAATTCATTGCATAAAAATCACAGTGAAGTAAGATATGATATTGGAGTACTACTGAACTTTAAACCACAGATAACTATTTTACAACTGTTTTTTTTGTCATAACAAATCTGTGAATCAAAGGCCAATTCTTGGTTGCATTTAGACTCCATTGTTAAATTGACGTTGTCCGTTTTCACACTGGCACTGTGAATTTGAATTATGAAACTTACTAAAGGGGTGTGCTGGTGTTGCTACTTGCTGTGAACTAAAATTTTTGAACAGAAGTCAGGGCAATGAAAAGCCAGAAAAACTAGACCTAAACTGTGAACTCATTCAGAATCTTCAATCTGAATACTCCAGGGAGTGAGCAGAAAAGTCAGGCTATATAATAAAACGATGTGAAGAGTGAAAGAGAAGAAAAGTAAATACATATAGTACATGTAGAGTTGATGATTATTATTATCAACACTAGCAGAATACCCGCGCTTCGCAGCGGAGAAGTAGTGTATAAAAGAAGTTATGAAAAAGAATTAAGAAATTTTAAAAATAACGTAACATGATTGTTAATGTAATTGTTTTCTCATTGATATGAGTGTTGTTGTCATATTTATATATATATATATATATATATATATATATACATACATGTGTACATATATACACACACACATATACTATGGGGTGCGAAACAGGCAAATACATTGATTTTCTGAATATATAAAGTCGGCGTCAGAATATATAAAGTCAAAACTTGAATATATAAAGTCATTCCCGAATATATAAAGTCACTGTCGGAATATATAAAGTCATTCCCGAATACATAAAGTCAGCGTCGGTATATATAAAGTCAAAACTTTTTTCTAAATATATAAAGTCAAAACTTGAATAAATAAAGTCATTGCTGGAATATATAAATTCAAAACTTGAATATATAAAGTCAGCGTCAGAATATATAAAGTCAGCGCTGGAATATATAAAGTGAAAATCTGAATATATAAAGTCAGCGTCGGAATTTATAAAGTCATTCCTGATTATATAAAGTCAAAGTCAAAATATATTGATTGAAATGACTCTGAACTGAAGTAAGTTAACAAAAACGTATTCAGAAAAATAAATTAAAAAAACACTGTTCGGTTAATGTTTTGAAAATGATGCATTTGCCCTGCCCAGGATTGGTTCCTGCCTTGCACCCACTGTTGGCTGGGATTGGCTCCAGCAGACCCCCGTGACCCTGTGGTCGGATTCAATGGGTTGGGAAATGGATGGATATTGCAGCACTGACTTTGTATATTCCAACGATGACTTTATATTGTAAGCTGGAGGGCTTCGCTATTACGTGTGGTGATGAAACTTCACTTTGGTAACTGATCATGCTCCACTTCAATGGTCATACCGACAGAAAGATACAAACTCTCGCCTCATGAGATGGTTTCTGGGCTTACAACCTTACCGTTTCACAGTAAAACATCGACCAGGTTCTGAACACGTCAACGCAGACGTATTATCAAGACTAAATGAACCTGGTACAGAGAGTCGCTTGATTCACGGAAATGTGAATAAAGCTGAGGGGGAGGGTGTGAGCTGGAGGGCTGATCGGACCCCAAGAAGATAGACGCCTCTGGGAAAACTACAACCCCTGAAACACAGACTACCCTCACATTGCTCCTTAGTTTCTCACTTGCGCCATAACGCGTAATGCAAATACGCGCGATACTCCACTAACTTAAAAGCCTTGTGCAGCGCATGTCAGTTGAAAATTGATTGTTTGCTTGCTTTTATCGCTCTCTCTCTCTGCTCCTAGCGGAACTGTCATCTCTGACTTGTCATGGAGCACGTTTAAGCTCATGTGTTTGCAGTGTTTGAATAAAAACCCTTCTTGTTTCTACGACCTCCTGTGTTTCGGTGCAAATCTGTGACCCAAGCGTGACAATATATTCTGATGCTGACTTTATATATTCAAGATTTGACTTTATATATTCCAGCACTAAGTTTATATATTAAAGTTTTGACTTTATATATTCAGAAAAAAGTTTTGACTTTAAGTATTGACTTTATTTATTCCGACAGTGACTTTATATTTTTAACGCGTTATGGAGCACATGCATCGAAGCTTCTCAGCTGTGCGATTATCAATGTAACCTTTTGTAAGTAGTGCCTGGAGGATTCAGTGTGGAGAAACTCTAGAGACAGCGTGTGTATTAACTTGTGGATTTTTCTGTGTGTATTTGGTGGCAGTGTGACGACGTTGATTCGGAAGACGGCGTTAGCCGCGGAGCTCAGCTCAGAGCGAAATGAGGTAAATGGGAGGGGATATGATGACGTGGCTCCTCCACCCACCTTAACTGTCAATCCCCCACAAACACAGTCTCTCGGAATTTGCATAAGCACACCCCTTCACCTGCAATTTTAACTTAGTTACAAAGTGATCAAAACTCTCGTTTATATCCTGCGTCCTCTCATTAAACTTGCATCCCGCATTACCCGTGGGCATATCGAACCTCGGACGTAGGCGATAGAGGCAAAGCCTCTACAATTGCGCCACGGTGTGTGGCTTATCTACAGTATTTGAGAGTATGTAGATCGAGGTATATATATATATTCGCAGCGGAGACGTAGTGTGTTAAGGAAGCTATGAAAAAGAAAAGGGAACATTTTAGAAATAACGTAACATGATTGTCAATATACAGTAATTTTTTGTGAGTGTTATTGAGTGTTGCTGTGATCAAGGATTCGATTATCATTATTTGTTTCAATCAGGGTCGTATTTGTACGATGTGTTGTGTTCAAGTTACATTCTGTGTTTGTCAGTCGTTGTAAAGATTAAATTCTGTAATTACAGCCACATTAGCTCCACAAATGAGACACACGGGTTTACCGGCAATGTCAGTAAACATATACTCAGCCTCCCATCGGTTTTTAAAGGCTCTGTTTTCAGAATCAACTTTTCTCTTCGGCATCGTGTGGGCTAGCTTCGCAATAACTTGCAGCAACGCGGTAAGTGTTCGGCAAGGCAGCTGAAGCGCTGCATTATGGGATCTGTAGTTTATTGTGTTACCAGCGCTTCATATACCCAGGCCATTAATAACAATAATACAGTATATAAAATGATCTCACGGGCCGGATATAATTACACGCCGGGCCGGATGTGGCCCGTGGGCTTTGAGTTTGACTCATATGGACTAAATAGAACTTGAAAAGAAATATTTTTTGGAATGTGATCGCGCAAGTCAGTACATCGAGCCCGCGTGCTATTGTGGTTTTGCCTGTGTGCTTCAGTAAGTTACCGTCCCTTCGCTCTTACTTTTTTACCGTTCATCTAATGAATACACTGAGTATGGCTTTACCAAAACAATCATTGATCGCGAATAAAGTATCCATTATTCATGAAGCTTCAATAAGTGAATAGGTGATCTGTCTTTCTGCGTTAACCGCATGCGTTTTCATACGTCTCAAACTAAGGTGATGCGAGGTTAAAATAAATCGAGAAGCGCGCGTACATACTTAGTGCATCCCCTCTCGGGAATCGAACCTCGGACGTGGGCGCTACAGGCGAATGCTTTACCATCGCGCCACTGCGTGTGGTTTATCTATTCGAGCGTAGCAGTGTAATTAGGTTTTTGTTCAGCACTCTATGGAACTGTTACTTTTTGTCTGCGCACTGCGTCAGTTCACATGAGCCGCTGAATATGGTTTTATATGTCAGTCGCTCGCTTCTAATTGTTTCGCTGCCTTCTTAATTATATAATGCATGTTTTCTAAAGCGCGTTTTGTAGCTCTTCCTGGCTTTCTACGTAATGCGTGATTACGTGAGAGGCGTTATGATGTCATACGAAACTCCGCCCCTCCAGCTCAACTCCATTACAGTAAATGGAGAAAAACAACTTCCAGTTATGACCATTACGCGTAGAATTTCGAAATGAAACCTGCCCAACTTTTGTAAGGAAGCTGTAAGGAATGAGCCTGCCAAATTTCAGCCTTCTACCTACACGGGAAGTTGGAGAATTAGTGATGAGTCAGTCAGTGAGTGAGTGAGTGAGTGAGTGAGTGAGTGAGTGAGTGAGTGAGT
>JANRMT010062806.1:30763906-30816499 GCA_026402145.1 Polypterus bichir lapradei
AGTGAGTGAGTGAGTGAGTGAGTGAGTGAGTGAGTGAGTGAGTGAGTGAGTGAGTGAGGGCTTTGCCGTTTATTAGTATAGATTATCATCAGTGGTCTACATTCTTTAGTTACCTTTGGTATGTACAGGATATTATGGTTTGACTTCATTGCTTCTATGCCTATAAATATCAGATCAAAATATATTAAGATTAAAGCCATGTTGGATCAGTCTTACAGAAATTATTTTATTAAGCAGCATGTCAGGCCGACACAGGCTCATTTAAACGTCAGCCTAAGGTCGAAAAATGTCAGAGTAGTCTATTTCACCTTGATTTTGTTCTCACACTGAATATTTTGGCAGTGTTCATGGTCTGAAATACACATTTCATGATAATTATTTGGTTGCCTTTTCTTCCTTTCCTTTACAAAATTGTTTTGTGTATTATACAATTAAGGTGTGAAACTCACTTTTGTTTTTCTTTCTGCTTGTTACCTAACATATGCTGGTTATATTGTTTGTTTCATTTTTGCTTTAATTGGAGACACTGGCTGTCACTGTCCTGAAACATGCATTTGGGGGATTTTTTTTTTTTACGAAGAACATGGCTTTACAGGAAGACAATTTTTTTTTCCTTTATTTTACAACACTGCAATGAAGTAATGGAGAAGGACCTAATAAGATTTGTTTTGGAGAAAGTGTAAAGATGACTTCAGACTGATAAAAAATAGCAGGTTTATAACCCAAGACTACCTAAAAGAAAAAAGGAGCGCAACTATAGCAATTATACTGAAAGCATTTTTTTTCAAAACCCTTTGAGAATAAGAACTAAGATTGTGGAGGTGGTCATCTCCCTGCTGGTTCAGAAGCAGTGTTTACAAAGTGCAGAAGTCTTGTTGTGGTCAAACATTCTGATGCTTTGTTATTTTATGTGTGAATTTATGGATAAGCCTCCTCTAATATGTCATAAGAAAAAGTTCAAATAGGTCAGTTGTATTTACATTACTAATACAAAGAGTGTGTTAGAACATGTTGAACTTCATGGCTACTTCAATCAGAAACAGAAATAATTTCTTGTATGTCGTCTAATGTGATTTTTTTTCTCTCATTCCCATGGCAGGATTAAAACACACTGAAATGCAGCTTCACTGGACTTCAATGGCACTGCAGAGTATGTTTTGTTTTCAGTGTAGCAAAGCTGGACGTTTATTGAACAAATGCTTCAAAACGTCATTTCTAGGGAAGCTCCGGGGCATTGGGCTGACCAGGGCACTGGGCTGCTGCATGATGATTGGAGGAACTGTCAAAGGGGATAGGATCTCTTTTTGATTGACAGCCTTTTGGCATCAGAGCATTTCAAGTTCAGTCACATGCAGATTTCTGGCATTTGAAGTCATGAGACATGCTGCTGCTAATAGTCTGTTATTTGCTAGTGATATAGCCCACTATTTTCAAGGTATGATGAGGATGAAGGTCTGCTAACAAGGGGAATTCCAGAGAATTCACTGGAACATTATCTAAATGTGATTGTGTCTTGGCCACACACGTCCAGTCATCTTCTATGTTTTCTGGCAGGTCCCATTCCATTCAAAATGATTTGATTTCTGCTATTGCAGGCACTGCTGTTGATGAAATCAAAGGTCAAGTTCAAACTGCTCCCTGTTTTGCATGGCAAGTAGATGAGACAACTGACATTTCATGTCATGCACAACTATCTGTCATACAGTAGTTCGATTTGTCAATACTGCAGGCCAAATTCAAGGAAGATGTGTTCAAATTTTTTGATGGTTCAGGGGGGGTGAGATGCCCAGTCTGTCTTTGATGTTTTAAATGAAAACATGCAGGGCTACAATTACAAAAAAAAACTTGTGGCTCAAATAATGATGGGGCTGCTGTCATGGCTTCCTTTCTGAATGGACTTCAGGCTAAAATTAAAGCAACGGCCCCCAATGCAATGTTTGTACTGTACACTGCTATGTACACAGACTGAACCTGGTGGTGTCTCAGGGGGCAAAATGCTTATCTGAATCCAGAATGTTTTTTGCATCTCTCTCTCTGAGTTTACCACATTTGCTTTCTAAATATACCAAAAGATGTCTTTTCTCAAATCTCAGGTGTTCAAGGTTGCCCAGAAACAAGGTTGCCCTGATACTATACTGTACTATTCTTCTTATAGACCTGACCATTACGTCAAGAAATTTAGCAATTGCCGGTACTGTCATCCCCATCTGCAGGTATTTACAAACCATATTTAGGGGAATATTGGTGTATGGACGCCCCGGTTGATGATCTACATAACCGTAAGCTGCAGCTGTTTGGAACATTAGCTTGAATGCATTCAAAGGTTGCTACTGTAGCAGTTTGAGATTATTTTGCTGCTTCTGTTACAATGGCCCTTTCCAGCAACCAGGCAACACAGATGAGAATTAAATCATTTACATCTTCAAATTCCATCTGTTTGATAAGATAGTGGATTCCCTGCTATAAGAATTCCCTGTTCACAGTCTTTAGTGCTTTGTGTAGACACATGTGATTGGAATGTCTCTTGCTTCAGCTTTTGATGCTGCTTGTCCCACCTTTTGACGCAGATTGGTCATTTAATTAAATTCCGTTTTGGCATGATGAACACATGGTCTTATATCAAAATGCAATATACTTAAAGTAGCTTCTAAGCAAAATGCAATGTTTGCATTGTTTTAAGCTATGACATACAATATATGGACATGAAATAAAATGCTTTTGTTTTGCATATTACATTGCACAAAAATTGTGTGTTGCAGTGAAAAACAATTGATCGTTTGGCTAACATGTTTTTAATTATGACAAGAAAATCATGCCAAAATTAAACACACCTCATGCATATGAATTGCACTGTAATGTAGTTAACACATTGGATTGCATTTAATTTTGGCACAAGTAATGTTCCATAGAAGATACCATTGTAAATCAAAAGGGCATTCAAGAATGAAATCAGGAAGCATTTCTTTATATAAAACACCTGAAAATTGAATAGGAGCATCTGGCTGGCAAGAGTTTGTCAGCTGCAAGGGCACCCCTAGTATGGTTAAACTACTCTAAAGTTCCACAAGAAAACCCAAGGGCGAGACAGTGCCATGCTAACTGCATGAGAAGTCATGCAAACGCAGCTAGCCAACTACTTGAATGAAAATAATATTCTAAACGATGGCTGTAAAAAAAAAAAAAGGAAGATCTCATCAAACAATTTATTGAATAATCAAGAATAGTATTGAACAGGTGTAAAACATATGACACAATTTACCTAGAGATACAGGCACAAGGGCGGAATAACATTTAGGTGCAGTAGGTGCCCAGGAACAGCAGTAAGCAGGGGCACTGATAAAGGAGAGTAGGCTGAAAACAGCCTGAGCAAAAGTATATAATATTGCCATGATGCAAGAGGGGAGAGAGCCCACTAAATTGAAATTATAACTGACCGTTTAACAGAGACTGCTGACTAGGTGAAAGTATGTGTCCAGTTATGGTATGTGTTGGGGGAAGGCTAGAAGGTGACAGGTACTCTCCTGTTCATCTGCTAGAGAGCACAACATATTAAGTGGAAAAGTAGAATAACATGCAGAATAATAAGTATTGTTTCAAAATAAAGAAGTAATTCTTTGAAAAAATATAAGGAAATAATATTGCATTTTGCAATGATAGGCAATGGACCTTAAGGCAATAATTTAAAAGAAGTGTCAAAGATACTGTTTATGAATACAGCAAAGGTTATTTGGTATAGTACTTACTTAAATAAAGCAAACATCTAAGAATCAATATTAAAGAGTTACAAAAAACAAATGTAGAAAAAAATAAAAACACCTACCTTTTTTAATAACCTATCCATGAACTCCTTTTGTTTTACAAAAAATAATTATGTTTAATTAAGCATGAATACATTTTTTGAGTTTTTTTTTTTTTTCTTCTTGCTACTGGAAAATTGCTTAGCATAATCATTTCAACAAGGCAACCTATAATGACAACTTTCAACAAGCTATAAATCATCAACAATTTCTGTCGTCAAGAACTCCAGTGATCAGCCCAAGGAGACCCTTTTTGATTGTGGAAATGACTGCGAACAGCTGTAATTTTCAAAAATACGATTTTGTTGCGCTCTAGCAGGTTTGTCAGGAAAGGAAATAAAAAAAGATAAATCACTCTCCTATTTCCTTGAGACAGTGTTGTAACAGCAGACAAGGGTAAGTTTATAACACTCAAATTACACTAAAAAAATAATGAAAATAAACCAAAATTTGAGGTTTCATTTAGCACATCACCCTAAGTGACTCTTTCCCAAAGGGGGGAAATACTGTTATGTACATTTACATTATAGACAAAGACAATATAGATGGTTCTAGTTTCCAAGGGAACATACTGTAGCAAAATAAACAAATTTATAAGAATTACATGATATAGTAAATGAAAGCTTATTACTATGCACTCAGATCTGCAACTCAACTGAAGGAGAATTCACAAAATATGTAGATGTATGTCTGGGAAAATAACTTAATGATCAAAATGATAGAAATTACCATATCATACATATCAATTTTGTATTTTAGGAAATCCATTAGGAAGTGACATAATGGACCAATATAGATTTATATGACACAATGAAATATTTGTAGAATAATTTCTCCTGCAGGGAGCAATTTTATTATTGGGCAAAACCACATCATATACAGTAATTCACTTAGCCTCAGAATCACTCATTCTGAGCAAAAAGGTAGTGCTGTCACAGACACACACATTCATAAAATAAAAATAGCCTAATATCTGTACTATAATTCTTTTCAGGGTCAAAGGCATCCCTACTTACTGTCCTTAAAAACATGACTCGGTTAACTTAATTATCTGATGATCTTATCCAAAGTAATCTTAATATCACGAGAAAATTGCTTGCATGAAATAAATCTCATCTTCCCTGCAATTAATGCTTGCAATGTCTTATTTTCCAACTGCATTGCAAAATAAGAGAACCCACTCTCAAAACATTACACTGCCATTGACCCATAAGGTGAGCACATTGTGCTCATTGTAGCCTAGGACAAGATCTGGATTAGTGCCCACCATCACCCTTCATAAAGCTACACAGTGCTGCTATAGAGATCCAGGTAAACATACACATTCACCTCTATAGTGACTGCCTAATGCATGTCTAGGTCATTTAATATTTTTGGATTCTGCTTCCTTTTCTTTAAGTATACAGTATATTGATCCTTATAATGCCACTTAAAACAGCAATGAAAATATTCTTTATTTGTCCTACGTGCAGCTTTCCATTGCTCTACTAATTTTTCTGAAATAACTGAACTGCCTTTTCATTTGTACACATACAATGTTTGATTATATTAAATTGTAAAACCAATCATTGCCCTGCAGAAGAATACTGTGCATTGCTACTTCTTTGCTTCTCACACAGTACAAAAATTATGGGTCACTGCTTAAATGCTTCTAGCTCCCATTTTCCTATAAACTGCTGCACACTATAAAGCAACAGGAAAAACTTTCTAATACCTACAAGCTGAGCCAGCCCTACCAAACAAGTGCAGCTACTTAGTGTCTTATGGCTCCCAGGGGTCCCCAGTAAATTCATTGTTCAATAATCTTACAAATTCTGTTGCAATGTCATGGCAAATTAAAATGCTGCTTAGGGTCACCAAAGGCTAGGGTCAGCCAAGTCTATACATGGCAAATATTTGCACACATGGTTTGTACTAAACATGCTAGTGCACAATGTAACGTGGAAGACAACAGCAGTCTGTTGCCTGCTATAGAAGTTGAATAAAATCTTCTCTAGCGCCTTCAACACCATCCAACCTTTGCTCCTTAGGGACAAGCTGACTGAGATGGGAGTAGACTTACACCTGGTGGCATGGATCGTGGACTATCTTACAGACAGACCTCAGTATGTACGTCTTGGGAACTGCAGGTCTGACATTGTGGTCAGCAACACAGGAGCGCCGCAGGGGACTGTACTTTCTCCGGTCATTTTCAGCCTATATACATCAGACTTCCAATACGATTTGGAGTCCTGCCACGTGCAAATGTTCACTGATGACACTGCTATTATGGGCTGCATCAGGAATGGGCAGGAGGAAGAGTACAGGAAGCTAATCAAAGACTTTGTTAAATGATGTGACTCAAACCACTTACACCTGAACACCAGCAAGACCAAGGAACTGGTGGTGGATTTTAGGAGGCCCAGGCCCCTCATGGACCCCGTGATCATCAAAGGAGACTGTGTGCAGAGGGTACAGATCTATAAATACCTGGGATTGCAGCTGGATGACAAATTGGACTGGACTGCCAATACTGCTGCTCTGTGTAAGAAAGGTTAGAGCCAACTATACTTTCTTAGAAGGTTGGCGTCCTTCAACATCTGCAGTAAGATGCTGTAGATGTTCTACCAGACGGTTGTGGCGAGTGCTGTCTTCTACGCGGTGGTGTGCTGGGGAGGCAGCATAAAGAAGAAGGAAGTCTCACGCCTGGACAAACTTGTTAAGAAGGCAGGCCCTATTGTAGGAATAAAGTTGGACAGTTTAACATCTGTAGCAGAGTGACAGGTGCTAAGCAGGCTCCTGTCAATCATGGAGAATCCACTGCATCCACTTAACAGCGTCATCTCCAGGCAGAGGAGTAGCTTCAGTGACAGACTTTTGTCACTGTCTTGCTCCACTGACAGACTGAGGAGATCGTTCCTCCCCCACACTATGCGACTCTTCAATTCCACCCGGGGGAGTAAATGCTAACATTATTCAAAGTTATTGTCTGTTTTTACATGCATTTTTATTACTCTTTAATTTAATTTTTTTTTTTTTTGTATCAGTATACTGCTGCTGGATATTTTGAATTTTCCCTTGGGATTAATAAAGTATCTATCTATCTATCTAAAATGCATATGTACTTTTGGAGCAACACTACCAGTCAAAAGTATAGACCAGGGGTCTCCAACTCTAGTCCTGGAGAGCTACTGTGGCTGTAGCTTTTCATTCTAACCATTTTCTTAATCAGTGACCAGATTTTGCTGCTAATTAACGCTTTGCCTTAATTTGAATTGATGCACAACTTCAGAACCCTTAATCATTTCTTTTTTCCTTAATAAGCAATCAAACAATATTAGGACACAAAATGAACTAACACATAAACAACAACCTGCGTCCATCGCACAATAACTGAAAATAAAGAAAGGTGAAGGCCTCAGTAATGTTGATCTGCTCTGGTCCACAAAACATTTTGACAGCACTCTTAAAAAAGAAAATCAACAGTTTTGGAAATGTCTGCCATGGCAGAATGAGCACCATGACATTAAACAACAGGTTTAATTAGCAATGAGAAGTGGCTTCAAGTTAAGAAACTGAATGAAGTTTGGAGTTTGAGGCCCCAACTTAGTTGGTCATCTGTTGGCTCACTTCACATCAAATTTATGTTTAGGTGCCGTTTAAGGAAAAAAATCAATTCAGCAGTCAGAGTCTCAATAAAAGTCAATTAAAATAAAGGTAAACAGTTAATTAGCAGCAAAAACTGGTTACTAATTAAGAAAAGAGTTAGAATGAAAATTTGCAGCCCAGACACAGTAGCTCTCCAGAACTGGAATTGGAGACGCCTGGTATAGACATACTAATTTTCATGTTTTTGACATTAAATTGATTTAAAAATATAGCCAAGGCATTAATACTGTCAGTAATGGTGATTACTGCTTGAAATGACTGGTTCTTACTTTATTTTTCAAAAATGAGTGCAAAGCTCCATTTTCTGTAGCCACTGCTTCAGTATCCTAATAGTAAATTCCCTTAGCTTATCAGTAAGAGCCAATTCGCTTAAGTTAATGGTAAGTTTACCTTAGATTTCCCTTAGTATGATCTTGAATATAATGTAGTTTTAGAACAGACAATGACATATTTAGTTTCACCTCCTAAAGGTTAAAGGTAATAAAATTTTCTTAATGTTAGTTTTGTGTAAAAATAGAATAACCCTTAGACTGAAGTTAGACAGCTATAGAGAAACATGAACGTTTAGTCAAGACAGGCATTAAAGGCAAATAGTTCTTTGACCATTATGTACTTTATGTATGTAGGTCAAACATTGGTCCTAGTGCATGTCAGAACAGATAGAAATCCTATGAAATGTAACCTAGATAATGACCATAGACAAGAAGTTTTCCTTTTTTCCTTTATTGTATGTATTATCAGCCTTTCACCTTATAGGGATCTGCACTGGCAATCAGAAGATTGCCAGTTCGAATCCCATAAGTGCCAAAAAAAAAGGGACTCTGCTCTGTTGGGCCCTTAAGCAAGGCCCTTAACCTACAATTGCTGAGCGCTTTGAGTAGTTAGAAAACTGCTATATAAATGCAAAGATTTACAATTATTATTTTTTGCATTAATTGTTTGCTTTAAATTTTACCAAAATCTTCTAAATGAAGACACTTGGACTATGGAGGGCTGTTTTTTTTTTTTGTTTTAAACACACACACACACACACACAAATCATACTATTGTTAGAATGCCTTTCGGGAAATATTTGGAAACCCATGATAAATGCAGATTGTTCTTTCGGTTGCTCCCATTTAGGGAATCATCAAAGCAGATCATCCGTCTCTATCTATAACATTCTTTTATGTCAATGACAAATGTAGCTACATTATCCTAAATTAGTCTTTTTAAATGTTAGTTGGTTATTAGAGAAGAGTTTGCTATTTCAGTAGAACTGCTGAAAACTGTTTTTACTTGGGTTGCAAGTAACTAGCATTCCAAAATTTCAGGACTGGGTTGAAAAATGTCCAAAACAAAACTTGAGCAATGAAAGCAAACTGGATTTAACCAGGATAGAAAAAAGGGGAAGATATCGGAGAGGTACAAACAAATTCCAAAAAATACTAATATGATTAAAATTGTGGAATAGGGGAACATGAAGTTTTGGATCTGTTTAAAAAATCTTCTTATATAATATGCTACTGTGGTTGTCAGTATGTCTGTGTAGAAATTTAAATCACATGTAGCTCATAAACCGTTTGACCTATTGACCTGAAATTTGGTAAACATATACTACATGACGTCTAATATCTGCTTTCAGGGTGATGATTGACCTCGGAGGTTATTCCTTTTTTTATTTTTATTTTATTTTGTTGTAGAATTAAATCTCGGCAGTGGCCAGCAGGGAGGCTGTGCGAAGCATGTGTACAGGCGCCGTTCACATCCCTACCACCTTCTCCATCACTTCCCCTACCTCTTCATATCTTAAGTCTTCAATCTGCCTCCAGAATGATTTAAGTGCCAGCTTAAGTGAAAAATTAAGGAAACATACTAAGTAATTGCAACACAAACACTGACTTATTCACTTTTAATGTGAAAAGATGCCGACGAAAGAAGAGAAGAAGCGGACCACTAGAGTGGAGAAAAGAAGAGCTGCTCAGAAAGCAGCAAGTGCATCAATCTTTGAGCAAATGAATGCTAAACGTACAGAGAAAGAGTATGAAAAATATGAATGCTCAAGTCAAGTGTATTCACTGGACGTTATTGTGAAGTGAACTGTTACTGATAAATAAATAAAAGCTGAATTGTTCGAACATCTACATTTTGCACTATCTTGGCTGATGAAAATAAAATCTAAACTCAAACTTGCTTCAGTATGCATTTACTATTTTAATGTAGATATAATCAAAGAAAGGGCAGCTGAATTTCTACAGGTAGTTAACATGACTTCTAATAGAATATCAGAAAAAATACTATAGGTTTTGGTGCTACAGGAGATACACAGGCCCAGATACACAATTGCATAAGAAAATAAGGACATCTGAAAAGCAAAAACCTTACAGGTTCTTAGTTGGCTTCTTCCTTAAATACACAGAAAAAACATCCACAACAGAGCAAAGATGTTTCTGGGATGCTGGCCTTAGAAGACAGGGTTTCAAAGAAACTGGCAAAAAAATGGGGGAAAAAGAACACTGACATTGAGTGAAAAATGACTGGAAAAGTGTATTATGGTCAGTATCCTGGAATCATCTTTTCTCTGTTGCAGAGGATACTGGCATTTAGCTTGTGTTAAAGGAAGAAGCCAGCTGAGGACCTGAAAGGTGCTAGTTTCTCAAACCACAGACTGAAGTACTTAATCTCTTTTTCTGTTGTGTATGTGGGCTGTCCCTGTCTTTTTCTATCTTGGTTAGATTTAGTTTGTCCTCTTCTCTTAAGATAGTAACAGACACCTTTATATGATATTTTCTGTTTCTTGCCAATCTGAAATAAACTTCATTCTGCACAAAAAAAAAACAAAAAAAAAACACAATAGTCTGACATGTTTCTTGAGAAAGCTGTAGCCATTTCTGAACCCAGAACTAAACTTTAGGAATGACAGTACTTTACAACCCAAATACAGAGGTTTCTCTAATAACTAATTAGTATTTCAAAATAACTAATTAAGGATAAGGTAAAGGATTTCACCATTACACACTAAAAGGGTGGCTACTGAAATGGAGCTTGGCATTCAAATGTGAATCATACATTAGAAAACTGTCATTTCAAGAAGAAATAGTCATTAGAAACATAGATAATGTCTTGGCTATATTTAAAATCAATTTAATGGTATATAGACCCAAACAGTTATCAAACATGAACATTTGTGAATGTGTAAAGACTCTTAACTGGTACTGCATACATAATTAAAATCATTCTAGCAGTAATACTCAAAGGATTCTAACATGTGGCATTGTTTATCTTTATTAGAGTCATATAACGTCCTACCGAAATATGGTGTGCAGATAAACTAACCTATCAGGATAACTGCACACACTTTATCTAGTAATAACTACTAGAAATGGTATGGAAATTAAATTTGAAGGTACCAAGTCTCAGAAGTTGGCAGGTTCTGCCATAAGAAAATGCAAAAGCAAAAACCTGTGTTAAAACACAGGAACTGGGCTCTCAGTTCATGGTGCACAGATATTGTGAGCCACAGATTTAGATTGTTAAACCCTTATGAAACATGAAATCCAACATCAGCAGAGTTATTTTGTGCTCATGGGAGAAGATCAGCATGTTATAGCAGTAATAATGGAGTAAAACAGAAGCAGTAGTACATTACTGTTGAAACACAGGCTGTGTTTGTATGCAGGAAAGATGGCAAAATGCCACTTCAGAAGACAGGAAGCCAGTCCTATCAAATAAGGATGAATGCAACCTACCACAATTAATGTGTGTAAAGTTGTGCCCCAATGAAAGAAGCAGTGAAATCAGCAAGGAGAGAGGCTACTTCCATGAATAAAGAGTAATGAAGCACACAACCAGCGTCTTCACAAACTGCAGGACAGTAAGTGGTTATCAACAGAAGCAGACAAAAGCATGCCACATAAAGCAGCAGTGGCACAATAGATGTCTCACAGTTAAAATCACCCTAGCAGGAAGAAAATAGCTGCACGGCATAGGCTGTGTTCACAAAGCCCAATAGGAGGAGTTGAATACATACATATGTGAATTATAGCAACACGGTTTTCATACAGACATACAATATTTGTACTGAAAAATAAAAAAATGGCATCGGATGTTGTAGTTAATATTTATCTGATGCTTCACTGTATAGGACTTGGCAAAATAAAAAAGGCTGAGATTTGATTTTTATCGACAAACAGTTGTCTTTAAAATTGAAAAGTCTCTTTCAGATGGAAGAGAACTTCACTTTGTTCCAGTACTTGCACTGTTAGACATGAACAGTGTAGTTGGCAAACATTTTCCTCCAGAATGTTTAATGGAAACACATCAATAATTCCTTTTGGGATCTTTTTTTCTCAGCAAAGTAAATACAAGGCAGAAAGCGGAGTTTCACCACAGGAAGAACTGTGACTGATGCTGAGGTGTGCTTGTGTGAAAATCTCAAGAAACATTATTGACTGATTGCATATCATGCTGGGAGATCACTGTTGTACACATCTGTAGCTAGACCTCTGTGATTCTTTAACTTTTAATATCCAAATTATCATACTGTGATATACTCAGGGATAATCTCAAAACAGATTTGCAAGAAATGCATGTTATGTTTTTTCTTGTTTACTGGTACATATTCAGTATCTAAAACTTAATGCCTTAATGACATGTATTGTGTGACAGGGATTGTGGCGAGCCATAGTGAGACCAAAAACAAGGACCAAAACTGTAATCAAGTACAGTAGGACATATTAAAGACAACTCTTTAACAACATGTACTCATTTAAAGTCCTCACCAATTTTACCGCTTGCAGATTTTAGGTTTGGGTACTGGAGTCCATAACTAATGAGTGGCAGCACTCTAGTCTTCGTGGATGCCCATTTGTTTGTACTCTGGGTCATACTAGTCATAGCAGCAACCAAGAGGGAGTGCTGCATGAATTTTGTATTAGGAGAATTGTTGGATTAACCGTGACCCTGGCATGGAAATAATCATAGGGTAAGAAATGATACTTAAGAGTGAGGCACATACATAAACAAGAGAGACAACTCCTAAAGAAGAAAATAAAGAAAAGATGGACTTTCTGCTCAACAAATTTCAAAAGACCTTTCCCTAATTAATATTTTTGTCTGGAGGGAAAAATATTTTTATCTATTTATGGGGTTGCTTATTTCTATGTTCCATTTTTGTAATTCCTTTTCAATGTGCACCTTAAATAAAAATGATAAGAAATTATTGGACATGTCCTTTTTATCAGTAACATGCTGGAACAACTGAGTAAATACAGTATATCTGATAAACTTTACAATTAACTAGTAAGCAAGCCTTGCTGCAGAGTTTATTAATACTATATTCCTTTCCTTTAGCAGCGAGAAATACACATTTGGATATCTCCTACATTTTCCTTTTTACAGAGATGCCTACAAAACTGCCCCCTCACCTTTTTATTTATTTTTTTTTAATTTCTCCCTCGAGCTTCTTATGTTGTCCTCTGTTAAATGAACTTGATTACCTCTATTACTATACATGATGCCTCCCACAAAAGTTAACTGTATTCCAGCGATATTTTGATTTTACTGGGAAATCCCCCTTTAGATCTCCCACACATCCTCAACCTGTTTAAATTTTATGAAACCTTGTCTAACCATAAAACGAACTTGTCTAAATCTGCCTTACATCTCTTAAAACACTTTCTTTAAAGATTCTCTCTCTGTTCCTCCCACTGGTAAATTCATTCAGATATTTTGGCAGAGGTTTTGCAAGATTACTGCTGAACATTGCTGTCTCCCATTAGTGCTGTGTTGTGAATGATATCAAGGAGTACTTTTCCTATTTGCTCTAATCATGTTCTTTCATACGTGATTGGCCATTATTAAAATGAATAGTGTTCCCCTCTCTCCTTCATCAGATACTGGCTGATTGTCAGATTCCTTTTCTCCCATTTCCTCTGGAAAGCAGAAAGTCATACTAGCAAGCATTCTTTACCTAACTTAAAATTATTCCATTAGGTGCACACAATTTATCTGTCTTAGGGTAATAAAAGTTTGTTTTAATACTCCTACATACTTGCTGTCCTTGCTCACTATTGAATGTACTTTGGTACCTCTCTCTGTTCTTCCATTCACCTACTTAAAAATGAAATCTCAGTTCACCAACTTTAGACTAATTTTTTCTTATACTCTTGGTTAGGCCTTCCATACTCCAATTTTCTAAAAAAAAAAAAAAAAAAGATTATCAAATTTATGTTTACTTCCTCTTCGCTTTCTGTCTTGGGCTCATCAAGGTATATGTGGAGATATTTTTAATGGCTTAAGGCTTTAAATGTTCCTGTTGCTGCCATCTAGGTTGTCCAGCCATTCATTTTTTCTTCTTTGTAATCCAGCTAAGACATATGGTGAGCCACAGTCTTATCCTCTCCTCCACTTGAAGGCGTTTTTTTCTCTCCATGCATGCTTCGTTGAAAAAACAGCCTACAGATTTTTTCTTTGGAAATGTGACCACCTATTGTTTGAATTTGCAAAGAAATTTTAAATGTCCATTTGTTTTAAAATAAAAAACATATCCATGCCCAAACACAGACCATTTAATTGAATTTAATTTACTCAGCATAAAATAATTACAGTATGTAATGCTTGCAGAAACAGACCGAGTAGAGTGGTAATACTACTTTGTTCTTTTCCCTCCATCCCAAAAAATGTTCAAGCTTTATTACATAAATGTGTTGCCTACTTTCACCACGAGCTAATGATTCTTGTGATTTGTTTTCAAGTTTATAATGACCAAATAAAACATTAAATTTATAAAAAGCTCTCTTACATTTAAAAAAAAATATTTTTGCCAATTACAGAATGGTGCACTGCCCAAGGACTTAAAAAATATGACAATTTAAAAATTATTCTTTATTATTTAATTTAGTTAGAAGCATTTGGTTTTGAATTTGCACTTGTATTGTAATTAAGCCTCTCTTTTATTTGACGTGATCATAACCAGGACAAAGTAACAGAGATAGTACTTGAGAGCTAGCGTTTACAGTTATTTCACAGTATATTAGATATTTTCTTTTACGGGTTTAGTTACAATTGTTGACACAAACCAATCTGCTTCTATTTGGATATACCTAACATATTTGCTGCAGGAAGTGCATTTTCTCTGCATCTATCTCCCTGGATAACAGTTGAATTAAATTTGGAATGAAATGTTAGATCCCAAATCAAAAAATAACACAATTTTTCCAGCTGTTCCCTTCCCTGCCACCTCTAAAGCACCAAAATGAGAAAGTGTCTCTTCTCTAAGTCTCCTTTCTTCTTCTTCCATTGTTATTCCCATTTTTATATGGATTGCTATTTTTTTTAGCTAGACTTCAGTCTGCTTTCTATGGTTTGCTAATATATTTGTACATATTGAAATTGATCTCACCCTTCTACCCTTAAGAGAAAGTGGAGAAAACAAGACATGACTGATGTAATTTTAAAAATAATAGCTCTGTTACAGATACTGAGTACAAACTACTTGTGATACTTCTCTCTGCACCTGTAGTTAAAAAGGATTGTTAAGCTAACATATACGAACAATGACATTTTAATGTGTATTCTATATATTGTTTACAAAAATACACATAAAAAAACAGTTATAACATATATGGTTTGCTGGTTCGTTGGTCATATAAATTTATTAGTGTTGTTTATAAAAGCAAAAATGTTCTTGTAAGGTTGCTATTATACGTCACTGTATTGACCCTATGGACCTATTATTTATTATTATAAGTTACTGTATTTGTTTGAATTTAACATTCTCCAGTCAACATAATGCCATACCACTGGACACACCTTCTGTTTCTTAATGATCAGAGCTGTCACTGTTTTGAGTATATTAGCTACCACTTAACATGCAATTGTACCAGTGCAATTAAAGTCAATATCTTTTTTGGTTACCAACAAGCACTTTGGTTTGTAGTTTTTCGGTTTTGCTTCAAGCCTTTTGCCCAGTTTTCATTTTTCCAACCTTCCTCATTTGCTTTTGCTCAGATAAACTGCCATTGATTGTAATTGTCTGTCTTCCCCTTACTTTTGAATCCTTCACTAAAGGATACAGATGGGAGATCATGTTTTATCTTGCAAACTCAAATCCCACTTCTGTATTTAGTTCCAATTCGTTAGCAATAGGGCAAGGATTTTTGTGTCTTTGTTAGTCAGGTGAAGATGCATCTGTGGGTGAAGTGGCAAGTGCATGTCTGAAAGCACCAACTTTTGAAAACAGAACAGTAGGTATATATTTTATTTAATGGAACAAGTTTATAGTAGCCAAGATCAGTCAATTCCCAGTATTTGATACTGCACTTGTGCCATTTTTAGTACAATGCACTAGGCCAGTAAAATCTGTGGACCCTTTGCAAATGGCCATACTGTACATAATGATTCTTGCCAGTAGGCAAACTTCATCAGATGCAGCAAAGTAAGAGGTGACCTGAAGGACTAGTAGATACCTAAACACTTACGCTCAGGCTGATGGGAAATGTTTCTTGCTACCTACAGCAAAGGCCAGTAAGCCCAGGAGTCACTTTTGATAAATTTAAAAACATTTTGATCCTTTAAAAACAAAATGCAGACTTCAGGTATAAAGTTGTATCAGGACTCACTGAATTTACTGTAGGAATTTATTGCAACAGCTTCCTAGTGGGAACTGGTTGGCAAGAACAGAAAGAGGGAAAATAGAGGTGAGAAAGAAGTGTACAGAAATCAGGAATGTATTTGTGCATGTTTTCCATTTTCATAATGAAGATATTATAGATTAACCAGGTTTGACAATGGATTGATGTTTTCTGTTTTTGATAAGATTCCAAATTTGTTGTAATAAATCAAAAACACTTACTGCTGTTGGAGGTGGTTACCCTTGGAGGTTTTCTTTCATGCACTGTGTTTGTTTCTTGAATATTCTTATTAACTTGTTATTATTGTTTATGTCAAATAAATCAACAAATAAACAAAGATAAATAAGCATGCAAGCAGTTACTTGAGGACTTTCTGTAGTCTGGTACCCATCACTAACACCAGTGCATAAATTATCACAGTATTATGCTGTATTTTATAATTTACAACATTCATCAAAATAGAGCATAGAACCAGAGTGTGAAAGGCTGTGCCCTTTTTCAGGAGAATAACTTGCTATATTGGTGTGTTGCAAAGAGAGTATTTAACAAAATCCATGTAGATCACTTCACTACCACCTTAAACACAAATGCCTCTTTAGAAAATGTGTGACTTTGATGTTTGTATTATGTCAAACCATAAGAACTACAGTAGTAACACAAGAAGATCAGACATGCCTGTAAGATAAAAGCTGTGCTTAGACACTGCCATGTAACTAACTAAAGTAGCATACCCTAATTTAAATGCTCTCTGATGTATTGTTTTCTAGCAAATATGGTGGAACATTATGATTTTCAGATGTTTCATTGTGACCTATAGCGGTCAGGAAAGATACTTTGGAAACAGGGCCAGCACATGGGGTGATGCAACCAGACAATGGTCTCATGCAGCATTTTGACAGGTTGGCAAATATGTGAATTGTCTCAGTGGGTATTATTTAATGTGACAGTCCTGTTTAGAAGAATCTGTCAAACGTGAGGATTTAGGTAGTTCCTGGTGGGTTTCAGTTTAAACGAAATTGCACTACCTGTCATTTCTTGATTGACATCCTTAACCCTTATTTAAATATTTATATATATAAATAAATGAAAGAATGTGAACTTTGTCATCTTCCTTAAGAGAGATCTAGTTAATGAAACATGTCTAATTTCTGAATGCACCAAGCAATTAAATACATTTATCAAACTTTAAAGCATGCTGAAAGAAACACAAACAACATAATGGATGGATTTCTATAATAAGAGCTGCAAGTGGTGTTAAGCATGACAATAAACTGCATTTCAAATGTGCCTCTTTCTAAGTCTATTTAAAGATTCCTCGTCAATTGTGAACTATTTTGTTATGGAGTGAAAAAATCATTTGACTCCACGACCTTATGCTTCAATCCCATTTTAACATGTTCTTGTCCAAAAAGCACCAATGCAAATTAGGAGTAAGACAGCCTTGGTGCATATTCTTCATAAAACATTTGTTGAAGTGCTTACTGTCTAAGTCCTTAGGTTTCTTTTATAAACATCATGCAGTTATAGTATAGATACAGATACTTTGTACTTTACTAAAAATATTTTCCTTTCTAGTATTAAAAATGTTAATAAATTCCATCAAAAAGTTACTTTTTTTCTAAAGGAAAAAATACACACCTGCCCTGTTTGCTACATAACTTGTTTCTCTATTTTGCAAACCCCTACCTTTGCATAGTTTTTTGACCCAGCAGCATCTGGATTGGGGGTCCTGATCACTTGACCTGGAGGAACTAGAGTGACAGGGACAGCTCAAGTGCTTGTTTTAGTGCTAATTAATCCTTCTTGTCCAAAATTCAACACCTTAATTTAAAATGCAATTCAAAGGAATTGCAACCAACAGGTAAAACTGATGGTGAAAAAAGCATGCAATCTGCTCCTTCTAAATTACATTAAACAGTTTGTAAATGGCAATGGCCTTGCCTCATCTTTTATCTTCCATTACTGTCTTTCCACTGTCTACTCTGTGTCAGTTCTACTCTATTTTACGGAGAAAACAGAAAACGGAGAGGAAGTGGCAGGAGAGGCTTGACTGCTAAACTTCAAAGAATAATATTTTTTTTTTGGCCGACTGCAATTATCTAAATACGGGGACTTTTTAAAGACAGATGTGGTTCTCTCACATTAGGTACAGTATTTAAACAGTTTGATTATGACAGAAATAGCTGTAAAAATTAGTGTTGCTCCTAAAGACTATCATCTATGTATCCTTTGAAAACAAGTCCTTAATACCATTATTGTTGTACAATGAAACAAATGTATATTTGATTGCTTTTATAAAATGTCACATTTTACGTTAACCTACTTCATTGCCAAAGGCTGGAAACTGAGTTCGCATATCGAGGTAGAAGCATATTTTTTGACTAAATAATCAATACTGAACTGATACTGCTTTGTACTTAATGTTCATTTTACACAATTCACAAATATATTCAATTCGAAAAAATAGCATCATTTTTAATGATGATATGCTCAGTTGAGTCACAAGACCTTCATAACTCAAGAGTTTAAAAGCTGGTTACTAGAGGTTATTATTATGTGATTTTAGTGTGTCAGAATCAATCAGGAAAATCTCATGGATAAGTGCAAAGCCCTACCTTTAATGCTGATAACAATGATTAAAAAATAATACTAACAGACTACTTGAAAAAGGTTCCCTACATGGTAGGCAATTTACCTTTCCCAATACGGATCCTTATTCACATTTTCAGATCAATTGGTACTCAAATACCATGCAAATTTCCTAAAGAATCTAAATCCATTTTCAAATAAACTGCAGTAATCTCTGGGCGATGATAGCAGAATGGAACAATATACACTAAAGCACATCTTCATTCTGTGAAGTTAAAGTTGTGCAGAATAATATGATTTTATCAAGTCAACTGACAGCTTCTTTCTTTATTATTTGCATTTAGATGAAACAATACAATGACTCTCTTAACTGCTGAAGTAAATACTCTCTCACTTGGCTGTCGGTGCACAGACAGCCTTGCCTGCGATCTGCTAATTGAAGACTGAAAAAAATGTTGATATGTTGCTGACATTCAATTAGTTTTAGGGAATTAGTTAGGTACATAATCAAATAGGCATGTTGCAAAACAGCTTATTGCTAAGACAGTGTATTCATTTGCTTGAAGATCACAGCTGAATAAATGAATCATGTGACTGGCAGCTAATAAAAGGCCAAACAGAACAAAATAAAAAAAGCTAAACATGTAATATATCATAAAAAAATGTTTTAAATGTCATGAAATGCTGGAACAGAGCTCAAGCCTAAACAATGTATGCTTTCAATGCAATTCCTTTTACAAGTTATAATCAGAGAAGAAGAAATCACATGCCATTTGAAGAGTGCAGGACTATTAGGGTTTGACAAAACCACCCACATAACCCTCCATCTTGTATCATAAAACACAGCTTTGAAAAGAGAAATAGCACTGAGGTGCTGAGGAATGAAGGTTAACAACAAACCCAAAATGTTTTCTGCATCATCCCCTGCCAAAGTCAACTCCTTGAATCCAAGGGGATTGATGCCTTCCTTCCTCATAACCTGGATATCCATAAAATGACATAAAATGATTACTATCACAATGTCTTTTTGGAATTTTCTCAGACAAGTATTTTATAGAAATACTAATATGGCAAGGACAACAAATCTATCACAAACTCTTACGCACTGGACAAAGCAAAGTAAATGTTGATAAAAACAGCCAATCCTTTCAATCTAAACATTCCGTCCACAGAAAGACAAGTTGTATCAGCCCACTTCATCCACTACCTACAAACACCGACCCTGGATGGTCATTTAGCTATTAGAAATCAAATGTGAGATAATGGAGCCAAGAAAAAAATGGATGGAATAAGGAGACAGAGTGAGCAACTAATTGTACTTGCATATAATCCCACTATTACACTGTGGACAATGTCACTTAGTGCCTAAATAGCTAACGTGTAAACCATGAAATGTCTGGGTTAATGTACGTCTGTCTGAGTGTGTAACCCAAAGCAAGTCACTTAAGCATCCAATTCTTCAACTGCAGAAATATATAAAAAAAATGTTTTTTAGTGCTTTAGATAAAAAAAAGTTATATACATTTGACATGGTTCCTCTGGGTGCCTGGTTTCCTCCCACAGTCCAAAGACATGCAGGTTAGGTGCATTGGCGATCCTAAATCGTCCCTAGTGTATGCTTGGTGTGTGGGTGTATGTGTGTGAGCATGTGTGCGCGTGTGCTTGGTGTGTGTGTGCGTATGTGCGTGTGCTCTGCGGTGGGCTGGTACCCTGCCCGGGATTTGTTCCTGCCTTGCACCCTGTGTTGGCTGGGATTGGCTCAAGCAGACCCCCGTGACCCTGTGTTAGGATATTCCAGGTTGGATAATGATGCACTGACATCTGACCTGGTAAAAAGCTGATGTACTTTAAATCTTAATTTTAATAACTGGAGTGCATACATACATTATCTAAACAGTATATTGTTTAAGTAAATATGGACTATACACAATGACTTAGAAAAGTGCTGTGCATCTACATATATGCACTACCTCATGCAAAATCTGTATAAGGGGATATCTCGGATTGTGACTACAGCTTATTCTCCAAAAGTGTGAAAAATCACATAATGACAATTTGACAAATAATGACAAAAAAAATGCATAAAGGTGACTTTTGACATCCAAGGTGATCTCACCCTTAAAAGTTATTTCTTTCATCTCAAACCAGAGAAATGTACAAAGCATGTCAAAACAGTACAAAAATACGAATTGGAATTTTTTTTTATACTGAAAATGTTTCATAAAACATTTTGCCTTTCTTATTGTATGACTACTACTATTAATTACTATTAATTCTCGATTTTTTTTCTCACTTAATAATAGACACATATATTGCTGTATATACTGTTGCTTACACTTTGCTCATATGTATTTTTAGTCGGTGACTATATTGTAGAGCTCAACTCTCCTTTAACATTACCCTTGCGATTTGCAGGTTTACTATTCACGCATCAAAATATTTACAGGTCTGATATCAGTAATTAACAGGAAATTATTTTAATAGTTTTGAGACCCATTATGGAAAACCACATACTGCACTGTAGCCGTGCTACCTAAATGCACTGCAAATCCTAGCAACTATGAGTACTGCATCATTGGGCAGCTTCTTTGGTTACTGTGAGGGCTGCTGGGTAAGAGATGGGGGCGCTGATTTTAAAAGTGAGCCTTAAGAAGCTGGCAGTATCACAGACAGTGATGTTTTTTGTTTCACTGCACAACTGGATTACAATTACATCCACCGGATTACGTTTTTTTCTTGATTTACAGTATGTACATGTTCTGTGCCCACTTGTTTGTGTGATTTCATCTGGTTAAGAAAATATCTTTGTCTGGGAACACTCCCAACTTCTACAAATCCTCACATACATCGGCATCATGATAGGACAAAGTTAACAAAACTTCCTGGACTCTGCACACAAGGAATTTAATTTCATAACTACACCACCATCATCTACATCTGTGAAATTGGACTGTGTTGTGAGTGTTAATTGTTTTGTAATTAGTGCTTTGTTCAATTTCTTTTGTATCTGTAATATTAATAATTTTAGTCATTTACTAACAAATATAAACACATTTATTACAATAAGTTAAAGTTTATAAAAATTTACAGTTCACTAAAGACCTGCTGAAATACGCATTTTGTCTGGAAGACTCCACACATCTTTGTCTCGGCAGCCAGCCTCAAACACATGATTTGCTTACACAGTGATCATTCTCTCATATGTTTCTAACAACCTTTTGCATCTTATGCATTGCAATAAACTTAGAATATACAGTAATCATGGAACCAAAACGCATTTGTGGATTTTCGCATTCACAGGGTCTTCCACCCCTAACCCCTGCAAACTGTAGGGGATAACTGTATTTACTTTAATATTTTGATTGCTACTAATACAAACAAACATTCTAAAATATTACTCACATGTGGCATATAAAACATGAACACAAATAATACATTACATGTATATATATTTTCTCACTACTCAAAACACATAGACAGAGGGGCACCACTTTAACCACCACCAATGTGCCAGTACACTCACCACACATTAGCTATTAGGTGGTGAAATGAGGTGAGAAAAATAGTCAACTAAAGACCGGGGTTGAGTAGTGGGCCTGACTGACCAGGCCATGGTGGGTAATTTAGCCGTGACATCAGGATAAACCATGGTCTTTTCGAAAGATGCCCAGGTATCTTTAATGACCACAGAGAGTCAGGACCTAGGCTTTACATCTCATCCAAAGAATTTAGCCATTTTTAAAGCACTGTGTTCTTGTCACTGCACCAAAGCATTGGGATCCACACACAGACCCCAAGGTAAGTGTCCTCTGATGACCTCATCAACACCTCTTCAGCGGCAACCCAAGTTTTTTTTCTAAATGATCTCCCATTCAAGTACCTGTTTTGAAGGGAAAGGTGGCGTGGCTGCTGAACCAATGCTGAATATTCACTCTCCCTGTTACAGGCTCTAAAAGAGTGAGAATTCATATTAGAAACATGAAAATGAGGACAGAACCAAGGCTGAATGAAACAGCAACCCAGAACCAGCTTGCAGTCACACTGGGCTAATACACCCTTTGAAGAAATATCAAATGGGTGACAAAATAACAAATAAATAAATGATATGGACAATGATAGTAACTGGACCATTCTCCCTGTAGAACAGAGGCTGTACTGCTCCTGAACTTGCACGTGAATTAAATTTAAATTAAAGTTCTGTGGCTTCTCACGAATGTAATACATATTTGTTAGTCAGTAAGCCTTTACCTTTCAGTTTCAAGAAGCTATAAAACAGAAGGTTTATAGTCATAATTTCCCTCATTTTGCATAAAACCAGTGAAATGTGTTACTTCCATAATCATAGTCATGCATATTCATACATATAAAGTAGATTATTGATACAAATAAAGCGAGGATCCTGTGATAACAAACAGAATGCTTCTTATTCAGTAAGGCATCAACATTTTTTTTGCTGAAGATTAAATATAAATACATTTTTAGTCCACTGAAGTACTATGGCCTTAAAGCTAAAACAAGAAGCTTGGGGCTGATTCATAGCTGGCACTTTTCAATGTCAATGTAAAGTTCTGCACTATGAGCAGCATATTGTAGGAAAGTTCCACCCTTGGGATATGTAAATAAACCATAATGCTAGGGGTATTGCAGTATACATTAATGATAAATCTGAAAGTCTTTGCTTTTTTTCCTTTGAGATTCTCCTGTAAATCTGTTATCCCAGAGCAGTAGCATGCTTGGATTTTGTTAGTCTGACTGCATTGGTATCAGCTTTATTATACATGTAAAGGGTAGGGATGAAAACTAAGGGTTTAACTAGCCAGGCAGAACTAACAATGGTTATGCAGAGCATGGTGATTTTCCACACCAAAGCTCTAAGTGAAATTCTGCCTTTTAACTTGAACTGTGTAGTGTGTAAAACACAATACTTCATATTTTAAGTCTTGCATGAAATCTGTCACCAGTTAATATTAATCCTTTCTCAGCATTCTCACCCCGAATTTTAATTTGCAGTAAGAAATATAAATGTGAATTGTATGTTAATTTGTTCAGCTTTCTTAAATTGTGATATTTTAAATAAAGTATATTTCTAAAAATGTGACCCATGCTTTCTTTCTAATTTGAAAACCAAGGGTGTATTATACTAATTGATTTTAGTTATTTAACCTATATGAACATGAAAAAAGAAACTCAAATATTAATCTCTCTAGGGCTGGCTTTGGAATTTATATCTTCATTAGTTGCTGCATTTGTCTGTTGCATCCATACTTGATAAAATTTGAAAAAATATGATCATGAAAAAGGGCAGTTGATATTTGATTGATAGAGAGAATATACAAAAATTAAATCTTTGTGAGTGAATTTGATTCAATCCTCCAATCCTAACAATCCGCAGAAAACACATAGTCTCTAAAAATGTATAAGCTGCCTAAAAACATACCACCAGATAAAATGAATGTATTTCCAACTAGTTTTGAAACCTTTGTGAGAAACACTCAATGATCTTAATTTATCAATCATTCTTTAAATAAGACCTTAATCCCACTAATTTTTAATTATATGATAATTAGAATTTAGCTTCACGTAGTCTACCTTAAACCTGATCACACAAATTTAAAGAGAATATCCTGCCTGGTATGGAGTTACCGGGACTTCCTCCTGAAGCTAGGCCTGGGGAGAGTACCCACAGGTTAGCACCTGGCAGCCAGGGCTGCCACAGTGCTTGGTCAGGTAGAACCAGAAATCATGAAATAAGAAAGCCCTCCTGTGGGCCCACCTCCTCCAGAAGGAACAGGGCCTGGGAACGATGTGACCTGGGCACCGGTTGAGTGCTACCGACTAGATGTAAGTGGGCTCATGTTCACCTACTCGCTTGTTTCTGGAATCAAACCTCTCAAAAGAGGCTGGACTCTCCTTTACTGTGGAGTTGCTCTGGGGAATGTCATAGGGCGGGAATGGGCATCTTATTGAGCCACTACCTGGTCGACACCATATTGGAGTTTGCCCTTGAGAATGAGAGGGCTTTCTCAGCACAGTTAAGTTTCACAGAGGGGAGAACTCCGAGTGCCATATGTGCTTATATGCCAAATGGTAGTTTGGAGTACCAAGCCTTCTTGGTGTGCTTTGAAGGAATCCTGGAAAGGGTTCCAGCTGGAAATTCCATAGTTCTGCTGGGCAACTTCAACACCCACGTGGGCAACAATGGAGATACCTGGAGAGGTATGATTGGGAGAAACAACCTCCTTGATGTAAACCTGAATGTTTTGTTATTGGACTTCTGCGATAGACATGGTTTGTCCATAATGAACATCATGTTCGAACATATGCTTTCTCATACCAGAACACCTTAAGCCAAAGATTTATGATCAATTTTATAATTAAATCACCAGATTTAAGGTTGTATGTTCTGGACACTCGGGTAAAGAGAGGGGCAGAGCTGTCAACTGACCATCTTGTTGAGAGTTGGGTCAGATGGTGGGAGAGGCACTTGGACAGACCTGGAAAGCCTAAGTGAGTAGTGAGGGTGCACTGGGAATGTCTGGGGAAGGCCCCTTTCCAGAATGCTTTCAACTTCAGTCTCTGAAAGAGCTTTTTCCTGCATGTCAGGGAAAGCTGGGGACATGGAGTCTGAATGGGCCTTGATGAAAGCCTCCATTGTGGTAGTGGCTGCCAAGAGGTGTGGCCTGAATGCCATAGGTGCCTTGCAAGGTAGAAATCCAAGGACACAATGATGGACACCAGAGGTGAGGGATGTCATCAGGCTGAAGAAGGAGGCCTTTCATGTATGGTTAGCACAGGAAACTCCCTAAGCAGCAGAGTGGTACTGACAGGCAAAAAGGGCTGCGGCCACAGCAGTTAGGAAAGCAAAAACGCACATGTGGGAGGAGTTTGAAGAAACCAAAGAAAGCAACTATTGATCAGGCTCAAAGAGGTTCTGGCAAACTGTTAGGTGACAGAAGGGGAAGACAGGGCTTCACCCCAGCTGTTCTCAGCAAGGGTGGAGAAGTGCTGACCCAGACTAAGGATGTAGTATGGCAGTGCAAGAAACACTTTGAAGATCTTCTGAACCCAATAGACACACACTCTATAGAGGAGGTGGGCCACAAGCTGATGGAGGAATCAACTCCCATTTCCCTGAGGGATGTCACTAAGGTAGTTAAGCAACTATCCAGTGACAAGGTCCTAGGGGTCGATAAGATCAGCCCAGAAATTTTAAAGGCTGTGAACATTGCTGGGCTGTCATGGCTGACATTCCAAATCAACATTGCATGGTCAACGTGAGCTGTGTCCCAACTATGGAATGATCACATTCCTCAGCCTCATTATAAAAGCTTATGCCTGGGTACTGGAAAGGAGACATCTCCCTGTCATGGAACCTCCAATCCAGAAGGTAATATGTGGATTCATTCGGAACAGTGGGTAATCTAAATACCCTTGTAAGGATTTTGGAGGGGGCACAGTATTAAACTTAATTGGTCTTCTTGTGTTTTGTGTATTTAGAGAAGGAATATTACCATGTTTCTCAAGGGATTCTGTGGAGGATGCATGGAGAGTATGGGGTTCTGGGGTCCCTTAATAAGGGCTATTCAGTCCCAGTATAATCAAAAAGAGAGTTGTGTCCGCAAATTCGTAAAGACATTCCCAGAGGGTGTGGGACTCCGCCAGCACTGAACTTTGTCTCCAGTCCTGTTTGTGATTTTCATGGCCAGGATATCAAGGCACAGTCGGGGACTTTGATCATTACTTTTTGCAAAAGGCATGGTCCTGTTCGCTACTTTGGGCTGTTTACTCCACTATACATTGGGATAGTTTGTGACCAACTGTGAAGCAGCAGGGATAAGAATCAGCACTTCCAAATCTGAGGCTGTGGTCCTCAGTAGGAAAAAGGTGGTCTGTCTTCTTTAAGAAGGAAGTGAGTTACTGCCTCAAGTGGAGAAGTTTAAGTACCTTGGGGTCTTGTTCACAAGTGAGTGGAAAAAGGATATTAAGTTTGACAGACAGATAGGGGTGGCGAGCACAGTTTTATGGCCACTATGCTGATCCATAGTTGTGAAGAAGGAGCTGAGCCAGAAGGTAAAAGTCTCAATTTACCAGTCGATCTATGGTCATGAGCTTTGGGTAATGACTGAAAGAATAAGATTATGGTTACCAGTGGCCAAAATTAGCTTTCTCTGCAGAGTGTTGAGGTATCCCATAGAGATGGGTGGGAAGCATAGACATTCAGGAGTGGCTCTTAGTAAAGCCACTGACCCTCCCCATATCAAGAGGAGCCAACTGAGGTGGTTCTGACATCTATTCAGATGCCTCCCCTGCAGAAGCTTGTTCAGATTGCCTTGAAGGAGAGTACGTGGTCTGCAACAATCTTCAGGTAGGTGGTACATGTCAGAGCAACATCCACATGAATGCCAGGACCCATGGTTTCCTAGCAGAAAATTGTCCAGATCATCACACTGTCTCCACTAGCTTGCATTCTTCCCATAGTACATCCTGCTGCTATCTCCTCCACAGGTAAATGATGCACACTCATCTCACTGTCCATATTTTCTAAAGGAAAATATAATTCATCAGACCAGGCCACCTTCTTCCATTGCTCCATGGTCTAATTCTGACACTAATATGTCCATTGTAGGCACTTTTGGCAGTGGACAGAGGTCAGCAGCTAAGAAGACCCATACACAGCAAGGTGTAATGCACTATGTGTTCTGACAACTTTCTCACAAGGCCAACATTAAGTTTTTCAGCAATTTGTGCTACAGTTCCTCTTCTGTGGAATCAGACCAGACATGCTAGCCTTCACTACTCACAATCATTAACAAGCCTTAGGTACCCATGACCCCCTGTTGCCGGTTCACCAGTTGTCCTTCCTTGGACCACTTTTGGTAGATACTAACCAATGTACTGTATATTGGAAGACCTGCCATTTTGGAGATGCTCTGCCCCAGTTGTCTAGCCATCACAATTTGACCCTTGTCAAAGTCCATTTTTCCTACTTTCAATGAATCACCTTCAAGAGCTGACTGCCAAATATAGCCCACCCCTTGACAGGTGCCATTGGTGGATTACATTTACACTTGGAATTAAAGACATTTCCTGTATCTGCTTGTGATTATCTGCACAGCACAGTGCACCACAACTACAGGCCAGTATTTAGAACAGAAAATGGCTCAACAAGAAAAAGTGGAAAGAGTGCAGTATATTCCACACTGACGTAAAGAACTTTAGTACGTTAGTATAATGTCAAAGATGTGACATAAAGCAGATAGTAGCTTCACTTTCTATATATCGATGCCGCCTCCCTGCTCATTTGTTAAAGTATCACATGTGTCGGGGATGTTCGCTTTTCTGAAGCTTACCTGACTGCTGCCACCACCCTACCTGATTGTTTTGTCTTTTCTGTGCACTTCATTGTTGTATGTGGATGAAAAAAAAAAAAACACATTTGCCTTTCCACTTGTGTTAAGTGTAATTGTAATGTATTCTGGATCAACTCTAAACGTGTAATCCATTAATGCAGGTGTAAATGGGTGTACTTAGGTTTAGGTACAAATTCTCACCAGTGTCTGGAATGATGTGCTAAAATGATTTCTGCCCCGTTTCCAAACAGGGTACAGAGTCCAGGAAAAAAAAGCTGATAAAGAGGAAGAACAGTTGTCATAGAGACTCAATGCAGAATAAACAATTGTAATCAACAAAGAGGTACCACAGTGTAATGTTAATATATAAAAAAAAAAAATGTGGCAGTAATTGTTTGTTGATATAGTCTGGTCCACTTATTTCTGGCCCTAACTAAAAATATGTTTGACACCTTTAGCTTACATCATGAAAATATACAAACTTTAAATAAATGACTTGCACAACTTTAAAACAAAGGAGAAAGCAGGAATGCTCTAACAAAACCTACATATAAACAGAAAGCATGTGTAAACTTCACATAAACTGTTACCAGGATAGGAATTAAATCTAGGTCCTTGAAATTGTGAGGCAGCAGTGCATACCACTTGGCCTTCCAAAATCTGAAATAATAGTTGAATGTGTTTATAACATTGTTTCTTTAAAATGTATAACTATTTTTTAAATGAATAAAGTATTTCTACAGATGAATATCAGCCATCACTTAAAGCAATGACAAATATTAAATTGGCATCCAAACTTTCTGACCTTACCATTCATCATTACTCACATCTGGTACTCAAAACATACCAACAAAAACTCACACAAAAGGAAAATTCTAAGCAATACATAAAATAATATTGGGTTGCTTCCTGATAGTTACATGTACCATGTGTGTAATGTACTATTTAGTGCTGATTTAAATAGAAGGGCTCAGATCAGAAAGAAAATATACATCTGTGGTTCAAAAGATTTTAAGGTAAAAGGATTTTTTTTTTAAATATGCTAAAAGTCATATTATCAGTTTAGCCTACAAAGCAATACATGGAAGCAGTATCTTTTTGAAATTCAACATAATGAGCAAAGCAATGAAAAAAGCAGTATACGAACATGAACATATGAAAAATATGAAATCTATGGAGGCTCTTTCTGCTGTAACTATCCAATTTAATGTAGGGTGTTTGCATTTTGATAATTTTATTTTTCTCATTTTGCATTTTTAAACCATTCACATGTGAATAACCTATTTTGCTCTAAATCTTGTTTTGGTTCAAATAAGCATGACATTTTATTTCCATTACATGGACTAAATCTAAAATATATTTAGCAGGTTTAGAGGCATGAAGATCAAATCCACCATGTCATCTGTTGCTAAACATAGATAAATTATTTACTACTGCTATTTATGGGTGTGGGATTTATAACCATTAATGAACATAAACTGTGAATATACAGTATATATTTTCTCAATATTTTTTTTTTCTGTACTGGGCGCTCATTTCCACTCATGTTTAATTTTGTCATCTAAGAAAAATGGGAATTGGAATAAAACAGTATTTTCTTTTAACATCTTGTACTGTGTAATGTAAAGTCTCAGCTGACATGTTTAAAGGTAAGAAGGAGTAAGAGTACATGTCATGGCTGTCATTTCCCTTTCATTCTTTTAATGATGAATGTCAATGAAAATGATTTTCTGTTTCCTGTAACTGTATATAAAATTTTAGTTTGCTGTCTAACTGCTTTGTAAAGTTAGAGATCAATTTTAGTAAATGTCAAGGTACACATGTGATTTCAAATTGAACATGAATGACCCAGAACAAATAATGCTATTAAGAAGTGTAATGAAAGCAGAGATGACAAAGAAATTAAAGTAAAAAAAATAAAGAAACTGATGCAGAATTCATATTTATTCAGCATAAATTGCAAAGCCAACTCTTACATACTGTACATTTCACAAACACATGTAGTCTATCTTAATCAATGTCCAGGAAAAGTGGGACCCAAAGGGTGTCTGCATTTCTGTTTCACAACTTTTAAAAAAAAAGATCTGCTGAATTTATAACAGGTGATGATGTAGTCATATTACAGCAGTCACTAATTCCTGCTTCTCAGCAAAGGAAATGGAAAGCACTGGGAGAAAGAGAGGATGTGTTTACCCCATCCAGCCCTTATCATCTGGGCAGCACTGGTAACAAGTACCACTCCTGCCTTAACAACTGGCAACAGACAAATTCAAAACTATACCAATAAGGCAACACTAAACAGAAATGTTCAGCAAATTGTATGCACACAGAGTAGCTGTTAACGGCATAACAGATTTAAAATTAGACAAGTGAGTGTGGAGCAGGATATTCAGTTTTTAGTATAGTTGCTTCAAAACATCAACAAGATTTTTTGGGAAACTTATTTTGACAGATGCAGGTTTATCATTAAATATGTCTACAATAAAATGGTTGTGGGGTTCTATTTCTTGATCACCTTTGACCGACCATGAAGCTTTACAAGCCAAAATGTTTCCACTTCTATTGGAGAAATTTGAGCTATCATCAGGAGAGGATGACTGAGCAATTTAGAAAAATTACCTTTATCCACTTGTTTGCCATCCCATACATACTGGAGAACAAAATAGTCTCTAACATTTAGAGCTAAGCTTGCTCTGTATGTATAGAACATTGCACATAGAGTATCTTGCATTCCCACAGGAGGAGCACTTTCTTCTAGTGATTTCATGACAAGCATAATACAAGAGGTCTCTGCACTTTGCATCTCCAACAGGTAATGCTTAGAATGTCTGTCAGTTCTGATGAAGGGGCTGTGCTCAGAAAGCGTACTACTGCTTAGTAGCCCTGCTTTGGCTTACAAAAGAAAGTTTAAACTGCACAGCAAGTTCTGCTGATGTGAAAGGATGCATCATAAACATGAAGGAAGATGTGGTATTATATATTTGACAAAATAGATAAAAGCATTCCCTTCCAGATCTGAATATTGATTTTTGCCACAATGCCACCTATTTTAAAAATAAAATCACATGAACCATCACAAAATTCTTTAATGTTAGACTGTTTTGCATTGTGATAGTTGTCACTGGCCTGGTAAGCACAAAAACAGTTTGGATCACACTAACCCTTATAGCAGGAAGGAACAAAAATACTAATACTTGTCATTGATCTCAGTTTAATGCATTAATTATTGCCTTGTTTTCTATCAATTGATTGATTCTCTCCTCATTTTACTTGCACAAGGAAATTCTGCAATGTAATGTAGCTTAATATAAGGCTTTACTTAGTGCACTTCATCAGGGACACTATGTTCAATTTAATATTTAAATGGCAATGCAATATTACACCCACCTCTAAGTCCAGCGTTGTAAGTCAATAGTTATTCATCTTGACTGGACAAAAGTCTCAGCATTATGAACAAACAAAATAAGCAGCAGTAAAGAGAGAAATTAAAGCAATAATATAAACAACTTCCCCTAAGAATATTTTCATTCAGTTCTTACCATGTCTCTATACCATCTTTCCTTTAGAAGCGAGGAAGCAAATTGTTCAACTGCTTGTAGTAAGAGGTGTCGCCACCCTAATTGATTGTAGGTCTATCCAATCAGTCAGTAGTTCAATGAGTTAATATTTTACATGACTCTGAAACAAGTTTTTAAAACAGCACCAAATGCAATTAGGTAAACTTTTAACAACATGATGTTGTACGATTCAAGGTACTATATGATATTATGTATTATGTATTATGTATAGTTACACCAAGGTCCCTGAAGCGGTGCATGCATACTGCATAGTCTAACTGACTATCATCTTTACTGTTAGACACACTTAAAATTATCTAGTACTGTGATTTATTAGCCACTCTGGCAAAACAAATGCTGATCTTACTTTGATGACCAAACCAGACCCTGGTGCTAGACAACTGGGGCAGAGCAACTCCAAATAGGACATTAGATGCTAAGGCAGATTCAGAGATGATGGGGGTAACCATATGGCTGTAGTTTCTTCATCAAAGGTCAGTCTATCTTCAGCCTCAAAGCATGACTCTATGGTGATAGGTGGATCACAAACCAAACATATTTGTCTGTCATTGTTGAAAAAGCCACTATATGCAGGCTCGAATCATTCCTAGCCACAACAAATCTTGCTGTTTTTTAAAAAAAGTGGCAGCAATGATTTAAAAGACTAGAATATAGTCGGGAGCACAGCCAGCTTCCAAGGTGGGTTGGTTCTTTGGTAAAAAAGACATTTATTTAATTTTTACTATATGTTATATACATCCGTGGTGTAAGGGCTCCTTGTACGAAGGTTCACATAAACACTGTGTCACACACGTGCGCATGGGAGGCAGCTAAAGGGCTTGAGTAAGGACAGTTCCAAGTCATACCGGGATGTGGCAGAGTGCACTGACTCTTTTCCTTCCTTTCCTACAGACCATTCACAGGAGATTCCACCTGGCCCTCTTGACGTCACTTCTAGGACCGAGCCTATGGAAGGAGACCTTGCCGGCTCCGGCCCCTGTGATGTCACATCCGGGCTCGAACCTATGGCTGAAGACATTCATGAGCCCGACCCCTTTGATCTCACTTCCTGTCTTCTCCTTTAAAAGCCTTCACCTTTTCCCTATTCTCTCAGTTCTGTTTTGGACTCAGTTTGTGCACATTAGTGCTGTATACACTTTACGACTTTGCAGCCCGGAAACCAAATATACGGGTGGCTGATCCAAAACTTTCTATGACTTTGAGTCGAGTTTGTGACAACAGATATAAGGTAGACTTTGATATCGAAACAAGGACATCTATTTTGTTCAGTGCATAACTTTGTCTCTCCCACTTATTCTTAAAAGAGGATCAAAATAGTGTGACTTTCAAAGCAAACTGCACTGCAAAATAAATGAACAAATCTTGTTAAATAACTGTAAAATAGAACACAATGTTTGAAAATACTAAATACTCTCAAGAAATGCTACACGTGAGTTTATTCAATTTCAATGTTGTATTCAATTTAACTACTGCAGGGTTTATTTAACAATTACTTTATTTTTAAAGTCTGTTTATATTTCATACTGTGACTTTGCCAGATGGCACATTTTAAAACAGCTTATTGCATATTTTTAAAGTTCTCTGTTCAAGCTTGTTTTGTCATCTACCAGTCAATCTTTTGTATACATTGTTGCAGTTTTTTCAAAATTTAATGACATTTGCATGCTTCATTGCAGTTTTTCAGTTTTTTGATAATTTCATAGTTATTTATATCATTTTGGCACAAATGCCATTCCGTACAATCTCACAGATCAACATTACCAGCCTAATTTCAGCCAAAACTCTGAAATTCCAATGGTCCTTTTGAATCGCAAATGACACACAACCACATTTTATCAACTGACAAAACCATAACAGTAGTAAGTTCATGTTAACTAGCAAAATATTACCAGATGTTAGATAATAGCTTCCTTGACTTTTAGCAACCCAATGCAGCTGGCTAACGCTCTGCCTTGTATTCTTGATTTTCCGAATAGCTGTTCTATATTCTGGAAAAATAGTTTCCTTTTTTTTCTCAATCCTTTTGCCCCACTTCAAAAACTACCATTTATCTTCTAAGGTACCATCATGAGTAAAGAAGCTGATGCATACTAGCTACACATTTTTCTGCACGTATGCATAACTTTGTTAATGTAAATATTTAATTTGTATATTTGATATTTTTACATAAAACGTAAAGGGTATTTTATGAACACTACATGCTTATTCTTTATTTTTTTTACTTTTTTTTGGCGTTTGGAGGAGATCAAACAACTGCAAGGTCTGCACACCCTACCCAGAAATGCATACAGAACAGGTGTTCAGTGGAGAAGGATTTAAAAATTGGAACTATTTAAGACAGACCTGTTCAACATTTGAGAACAGTAAGCAGCATCGTAGAGTAGAAGCATATGTGGCATGCCCCACACAGTCATGGAACAATGTTAAATCAACTGCATTGGGACTGCTAACATTTAACCTACAGCGAGAAAAACTGCCAGAATATGAATGCTTTATTAAACATTGGCTAGATGTGCACAGAGCAGAATATCCCACCTAATCTGTGACCGTGGAGAAACTGAAAAGTAACAAATATAACTTTATTACAAAATATTTCCCAGATATTGGAGAGGCACAAAAAATTCCAAAAAATACTAATATGATTAAAGTTGCAGAACGGGGGAACATGAAGTTTTGGGTCTGTTAAAATAAATAAATAAAAGCTGAATTGTATGAACTTCTACATTTTATGCTATCTATCTTGACTGATGAAAATAAAATCTAAACTCAAACTTGCTTCAGCACGCATTTACTATATATTTTTTTTTTATTATATTTTTATTAATTTTATTGCAATCCATACAAATCAATCAAGTTTTTACAAAGAGAAAAACTGAGTTAAGGACAAATCTATCCCCACCCCTGAGAGAGAGAGCAAGGCAAATAGTGTGAAAATTAATAAATTCTCTGTGCTTTTTGAGCTTATTTTAAAATATTACTGATTAGATCCTGCCATGTTTTGAAAAAAGTCTGTACAGATCCTCTGAGTATTTGATTTTTTCCAATTTCAAATAGTATAACACATCAGTTTCCCACTGACTTAAAAGAGGAGAGTTTGGGTTCTTCCAGTTTATCAGAATAAGTCTGCGTGCCAAAAGTGCAGTGAATGCAATCACAATTTGTTTGTCTTTCTCCACTTTAAACCCATCTGGAAGAACCCCAAACACAGCTGTTAATGGGTTAGGAGGGATTGTGAGACCAAGGCTGTCTGAAAGGTTATTAAAAATTTTGGTCAAGAATAATGTTAATTTGGTGCAGGCCCAGAACATGTGAGCCAGTGAGGTTGGATCATGCCCTGGAAACATTTTGTAGAGTTTTAGATGAGACAGATGTGCTTGATATATAATTCTGAGTTGTATAATTGTATGCTTTGCGCATGTGGAACTCGAGTGAATTCTCTGTATTGCTACTTTCCACTCCTTTTCTGATATATTAATTGAGAGATCTTTTTCCCAGTGTCCTCTTGGATCTTTAAAAGGGAGGGATTGTAAAATGATTTTATATAATGTAGAGATGGTATCTAAGTCCTTGAGAATGAGCAATATTTTTTCCAGCATGGATGAGGGTGCAAGATGAGGAAAATCGGGAAGGTTGTGTTTAACAAAGTTCCTGATTTGAAGATAGTGAAAGAAATGTGTAGCTGGAATGTTAAATTTGGAATGTAATTGTTCATAGGATGCAAAGACGTTGTCTATATAAAGATCTCTAAGCAAGTTAATTCCAAATTTTTTTCCAGATATTAAAAACTGCATATGTTTGCGAAGGTTGAAAGAGGTGGTTCTCTTGCAGAGGTGCCACAGATAGACGCTTCTCTGTCTTAAAATGCTTTCTACATTGGTTCCATATTCTAAGTGAGTGAAGCACAATTGGGTTATTAGTATATTGCCGATAACGTGTGTTTATTGGAGCACAGAGCAGGGAATACAAAGAAGTACTGCACGATTTTACTTCTATTGCGGACCAAGCCTGTGTATGTTCTTCTATTTGTGTCGAGGTTCTTATGGCCTGTATATTTGCTGCCCAGTAATGAAACTGAAAGTTACGTAGAGCCATGCCGCCTTCTGCCTTTTGTCTTTGTAGGGTCGCTCTTTGGATGCGTGGATGTTTTGAATTCCAAATAAATGAGGTTATTGTTGAATCTAATTGCTTAAAGAATGATTTATTAATGTATATTGGAATGTTTTGAAATAAAAAAAGAAGCTTAGGAAGAATATTCATCTTAACAGTGTTAATTCTTCCAGCTAGTGTGAGATGAAGGGTTGACCATCTATGCAAGTCTTGCTTAATTTTTTCCATGCAGACGGTGAAATTTTGTTGATAAAGAGCTTTATGTTTACTTGTGATGTTTATCCCTAGGTATTTAAACTGTTCTGCAATGATAAAAGGTAGGGTATCTAATCTAATATTATATGCTTGACAATTCACTGGAAAGAGTACACTTTTATTCAGATTAATTCTGAGACCAGAGATCTTTTGAAATTCTGTGAGTGCTGTTAAGACTGCAGGCACAGAATTTTCTGGGTCTGATATATACAGTACCATATCATCTGCATATAATGAAATTTTCTGTTCCAGTCCTTCTCTGATAATCCCCTTTATCTGATCAGTATTTTGACAATGTATTGCCAGTGGTTCAATGGCAATTGTAAACAGTAGCGGTGACAAGGGGCATCCTTGTCTAGTACCACGTTCTAGTTTAACTCTTTGAGGGCTGAATATTTTTTCCAATAAACTTGGTTTTCTGAAAAGCACACAGAGCAATGGTTTTACACATAAATCAACATAAAACGTCTGTTGCTATGTGCTGTGGTTGCTTTTGGCGCATGCTTGGCATCTCTGGCGGCAGTGGCTGCGCTGGGGTACCTTGATGGTCAACAGGAATACACAGTGGGCTGGCTGCCTGGCTGCCTTTGCACAGCAGGTGGGCGGAGCGGTGACAATCGTAGTGAGACACAATATAGTTTGTACCTGTTGTCATCATAAGTGGTGGTCCTCCCAGGCGAACGCTGCTGTAGGCGCATCAGCTACACGAAAGTGTTCAGCACCACGATCAGCTGGGGACCGATCAGCCGATGCTGGTACTTCACTTTCGTTTGATATCCATCTCCAGATCCCTGGCATCAAACTGGGAGTCCGACAAGTCAGAGTCCTATTCAACAAAATTATGTAAAACATCCACTGAGTATTTTGCTTTGCACATTCGCTGTGGTCTCTCGCCAGATGTCGATGCCATTTTAGAGGTTGTTTGCTCTTCGCTACTCACACACGTGTAGGGAATCGAGGTTAAATCAGGAAAGCTATGTAACTTTTCTTCTACAAAGAGAGTACAACTAAAACATAAGGGCAAGTTTTGTTGCAGTTTACAGCTGATTACTGTCCTCTACCCCTGAATTTTGACAAAAGCCGACATCAGCCCTGAAAGAGTTAAAGTAGTCTATTTGTGGTATTTGTAATGTATCCAGAAATGCAGTAGATTGTGTTTTGTCTTCTTTAAACTCAGTAGTATATAGGGATTTATAGTAGTCTCTGAAAGTGTGCATTTTATTTTTGTGGTCGACGATTTTATTTCCGTTCGCGTTGGTGATTACTGAGATTGCGTTGCGCACTTCTTGCTTGTGAATTTGTTGAGCTAAAAGCTTATTAGCTTTCTCTCCATGTTCATAGTAATGATGTCTGGATTTATAAATTAGTTGTTCAGTTTCTTTAGTTGTCAAGAGGTTTAATTCTGAATGTAGAGCCTGCCTTTTCCTATGTAGAGTCTCGCTTGGTAGTCTGGCATGTTCTTCATCTATTCTAGTAATTTCGCTTTTTATCTCTGCTACTTTCTTGGTTTCTAATTTATTTCTGTGGGAAAGATATGAGATAATCTGTCCTCTCAAGAAGGCCTTAAGAGTTTCCCAGAGTATTCCTGCAGAGATCTCTGAGGATGTATTTGTCTCTAGAAAGAATTTGATTTGTTTGGATATAAATTCTGTACAATTCTCGTCTGCTAATAAAAGCGGGTTGAGACGCCATCTGCGGGGTGAGTGTATGGGGCTTAGTAACTTTAGCTCCAAGATTATAGGTGCGTGGTCAGAAATAACAATAGTATCGTATTTGCAAGATTTAATCATAGGCAAGAAGTTATTGTCTATAAAGAAATAATCAATCCTTGAGTAGCAATGATGTAATGGTGAGTAGAAAGAATATGTTCTTGAGTTTGGGTTTAAAAAACGTCCAGGGGTCTGATAAGTTGTGATCAGTTATAAACTTTGTAATTATCTTTGCGGTGTTAGATGCCGTTCCCCCTATGGAAGAAGTCCTATCTAAAAGTGGATTTAGAACACAATTAAAGTCCCCAGCCATTATAATTTTATGAGTGTTCAGATTGGGAATGGATGCAAATACATTTTCTATAAATTCCATATCGTCAACATTAGGTGCATAAACATTTATCAAGATCATTTTACAGTTAGATAAGTCTCCCATGACCATTACATATCTCCCTTCAGGATCCAATACTACATCTGATGCTACAAATGGGACTGTTCTATATATGAGAATTCCCACACCTCTAGTTTTCTTTGTAAAACTAGAATGGAACATTTGGCCAGTCCAGTCTTTTTGCAGCCGGAACTGATCCTTGCTTAGTATATGGGTCTCCTGTAAAAATACTGTTTTAGCGTTTAGACCTGTTAGGTGAGAGAGTACTTTCTTTCTCTTTAATTCGTGATTCAGGCCTTTAACATTCCAGCTCACGAAGTTAACTGTCCCATCATGGAGACATTGATTCTTTGATGTCATTTTATAGTCTTAACTGGAAGTAACACAGCTGTGGCCTTAATTTCCAATTTCCCCTAGAGTTATTGCCATGCAACCTTTTATTACGTTGGTAGTTATAATTATAAAGATTAAAAGGATAGATTAGGTATAGCTCAAGCCTGCTCTCATTCTCTCCCCCCCTTAACCCCCCACCCTCCCTTTTTGCCTCCCCATGTGAGGCTAGAACCCACTTCACACAATCCTGGTCCTCTGACATACCCAGAGACAGAGCACGTCCAAAGCAAAACAAGCCCCCACACAGCGGCGTTTTAGGGTTAAAAAATAGAGATATCTATTAGCAATATACTCTAAAAAATTGTGCACTTAAAATATATATAATCTTCAGCAATCTTAGTGTATTAAGATAATACACCTGGATAATAAACCCGGGGAATGGTGTTAGAAATTTGTCCAGAATAAGCATAATAAGTCTTAATGCAATAATATCAATAACAATAAACAAAGGGTATGATGTTGAACAGTCTCGTTTAGCGTAGGGAGAAAACAATTAGATAATAAAAAAAGAAAAAAAAGAGAAAAAAGAAAAAGTAATTAAGCACAATAAAACATAAACAGATAGCGCCCTAGTAATAATGAGAATATATGATGGTAAAAACCCGTATTTTAAACAAATAGATCAGACAGTAGATTATTAATCTTTGCCATATCATTAACGGCCATGACTCACTATTATATATCAGAATAGTCCCGGGATCAGCTTTCTTAATTCCTTTTCTGCTTCTTCCTTGCTAGCGAAGACATAGAATTGACCCTGCAATTCCACTTTCAGTTTGGCCGGATACAAGAGGCTGTATTTGACGTTGGCTTGCCGTAACCGCTGTTTAATGTTATAGAAGGCTGCGCGTTTAGTAGCTGTTGCTGGAGAGAAGTCAGGGAAGATACAAATGTGGTTGTTTTCATATATAATCTCTTGCTTGTTTCTGAGGAGTGCCATCAGCTCTAGCTTAAATGACAATCTTTCAAAGCGAATAATAAAAGATCTAGGTCTAACGGTATTTGATCCGCATACGCGGTAAGCCGCTGCTATCTCAGAATCTGCTTTAAAGTCCTCCCCGATTATTTTAGAAAAAAGTTCAGCTGCGAATTTCACAGAGTTTGGACTTTCTCGACTCTCAGGCAGACCTTCAATTCTGACATTATTCTTTCTGCTTCCATCTTCCAAAGCAGCCAGTCTGTCTCCGAGTTTTTTGCATTTGGAGCTGACATTTACTGCTTTTTCTTTGGCACTGGCAGCTAAATTTTCGGCTATTTCAATCCGAGTCGTGAATGTCTCCTTGAGATCCTCCAGTTGATCAGCGTGCTCAGTTTAACCGCGTGCTCAGTTTAACCGAGTTTTTCTGAATGTGCTCTTCAATTTTACCCAGCACCTGTTGCAGCTCCAGTTGCAGCTCCTGTCGCAGCCTTTCATTTGCCTGTTGCAGCCTTTCATTTGCCTGTTGCAGATCATGTCGTAGCCTTTCATTTGCCTATTGCAACTCCTGTCTCAGTTTCTCATTTGCCTTTACCCTTGCCTTTTCGCTTTTCTTTATATCTTGCATGAACTCAGCGAGCATCACCTTCAGTTCATACAGTTCAATTGTGCTTTCTTGTACCGCAGGTGAAGCGGCAAGCTCTACCGTAGCCGGTGTCCCCGTTGTTCCCGGCTCGCATGGATTAATTGAAACCGTGGACTGCAAGGCCTTTTCCAGTTTCAGATAATCTTCTCTAATCGGCGAGCTATCAAGACCTGCACTCACAATCACACATTCGCTCCCCTTTTCACTCTCAGCCGGCGACGATGTAGCTCACCGTGGTCCCGAGGGGTCTGTACTTTCGCCCATCTGATCCAGGTCTGTCTCTGAAATGCCGTATCTTGAACTAGGGCTTGCTGATCTTAGCTTGGGTGCAGCTTTAGTTTTCGATTCTTTCAGACCCCCTTTCTTGTTGGCCATGTTTATATATGCTTACACATACTGTAGCAGTGCCCCTCGGGTTGAATAAATACAGGATATCTCAGAATAATAAGCAGATAATATGAAAAATAACACCGCTGCTAGGGGAGCTCCATTTCAGATGTCCATCTCTCGCATCAGACGAGACCACACCCTCGCATTTACTATTTTAATGTAGATATAAGAAAGGGCAGCTGGATTTCCACAGACAGTAAACATGACTTCTAATGGAATATCAGAAAAAATAGTGCAGGTTTTAATGCCAAAGGACATTAATTCCTCTCTTTGTTTTAGATTTTGCTTTGATGGTGCTTTGGTTAACATGAACTAGGGAGGTATGCAAATATTTAAACTCACTTTTCTTCAAGCTGTTAAACTGTTTAAAATTGACAGCTTTCCCCATCTACATCTTGTCCTTTGCAGTGAGTTCATGCCATATGGACACATAACCATCTTCTTTGAAAGTCCTTGCATAATTTCATGACATGGCAAAAGGCATTCCTGCTTCACATAAATTCAGGTGCACTTCAGTAAAGTACTGGTATTACTAAATGTAACATTGGAAATGCTCACTGAATACTTCAAATCAAATGGCCAAATCAAATCAAACAGATTATTTATTATAACATATTTAAATAAGGAATTTTTGTTTCTTCTTGTAATATTTGGCAAACCTTTGAGACTAGCAAATTTGAATCTAAGGCTTTTAAAAGTCCCATCCACCTGCATTAGACTGTATTGATCAGACTGAAAATATCAATATTAGCAAGATGGCCATTTTATTAAGTAGGATCTATTGGATAATAACAAGATTACTTATTGGGATATTACTGTTCTAGGTAAGGCAGTGTTTTTGTAAAGTTGACTGATTCTCTGCAAACTTCACAACTGGAAAGTCTCTAGTACCAACTCTAAGCAAATGAGGAATGAGGTTCTGAGCAGGCACATTAATCAGCTGAACAGCAGCATTAAAGAGGATACATATGGGATCACGCATGCCACAGCCTCCTGTTTCAGAGTCTGTTTATCCAGAAAATAATCCTTAAAATCGAAAAAGAAAAGAAAAATAAAGTTCTCATCTCTTTGGAAAGTGTTTAACAATAGCCCTGCAGATATTTTTTCCTAATGTTAATTTTACTGTTGAGAGTAATAGTTCTTGGTTTTTCCAAGTGCACCACGTTCACACTATTCATTTCAGGTCAGAAGAAATATCTGCACTCACGTTCCCTAACTTTGTAAGCCAATCCAAGCTAGGATCCTTCTGGAGAGAAGCAGCACCCCCAAAATGTGTGCAGGTTTGTGCTCTTTATCTGCATTTCAATACTCTGAACCAGAGTAAAGTTTTTCCATGCTTTTCAACATAGAAAAAAAGATTACATAAAAATGTCCAGTAGTGGTTAGGAACTGTGATTGCATAGTGTAAGTGGCATTCAGAATGCAGTTTTACGAAGACCTTGTGGGGATGAGAGACCTCGCTGTGAAAAAGCCATTCTTGCATGGTTCAGAGAAAAACTCAAGATTACAAACTCTATTTTAAAATAAACTTTACTAAGAATCATTATACTCTTATTTGTAATTACTTTAATTTGTTTAGGCAAAAAAGTGTGATTTATAGTTCAAACCTGTAATACAATTAGATAAGTTCAAAATAAACAGATTAGAGTGTTTCTTCAAACTGTTTCAGTTATTTTTACGAACAATATTCCAAATCAATTATTTCTTATAATTTATAATATACACATAGGAAAAATGTATATATATATATATATGAAAAAAATATACACATATAATGTCTAAAAAAAACAAAAAATTGGTTGTCTGCAAACACTGTAAGTTAATACCAATGCCACCTTTGATTCAGTTTCATGTGAAATTTTCAGACTACTAATATGTTGAATAGTGGAGTCCAAGCTTGAGACCACTTGATTGCTCAGCACGTTTAGGGTGTAGTTTGTGATGCTGGATTTCATCAGTAAGTCAAAGGCAGGAGGATAATGTCCATGTGGAACAAGACATATATCCCATTATATCACCTAGACATTTCTTACAGGTTACCAAGGTTTCTGCATCAAATACATGTCTCTGTAGTTTGTTCCAGACTCCAACGACTATTTGCATACAGATCTTCTTCCTGGTTTCAGTCTTAAATGCACTTCCTCTTAATTTCTACTGATGTCCTTGAATATGTGATTTACCGTTTAGTTGAAAGAGTTCTGATGGATTCATTTTATCAAACTCTTAGAATTTTGAAATCCTGGATTAGGTTCCCATGGACTAATTTCTGCTAAAAACTAAACAGTTTTAATTCTCTGAGTTTGTCAGAGTAGGACATGTACTTAAGTTCAGAGAAGCACTTGGTTGTTCTTCTCTGCACAGCTTCAAGCACTGCTATGTCTTTCTTGTAGCGTGGGGTCCAGAACTGCATACAGTATTCCAAATGCTGCCTCTCTAGTGTTGTATATAGTCAGAGCATAACATTCCTCAATTTATATTCAACAGTTTTTACAATATCCTAACATTTTGTTTTTGACTAGCTTCTATACACCAATTATATACACAGTTTTGTGCTTTTCTCAATGATGTTCAATCAATTCAATTTGCCACAAGTAGACTACAATCAAGTTCTACACACATCAAGGATAATTAAGTCAAATGGGAAGCACAAGCCCTCAATTTAGAGTGCCACAGTTATGATTCTGAATACTAATATAAATGAGATATTTCTATTTTTGATTTTTAATAATTTTGCAAACTTTTCTGAAAACATGTTTTCAATTTGTCATTATGATTTTGTGATGGTCAGAAACAACAAATTTATCCATTTAAAATTACATAACAAAAAAGTCTGCGGAAAGTGACAGGCTCTGAAAACTTTCTGAATCCAATGTATGTCAATGTTGTAATACTTGTACTGTACACACCATCACCAATGGCATGGTTTATCCATTATTAGTTGTTTGGCTTTATTTTATTGCTAAGGAAATATAAATGATTACATTAAACCACAATTGTAGGAACACAGAAACATATGGGCTAATTCATTTTAAAACATTAATTAATATGCATTCATTTGTCTCATTCCTTTTTAAGCATTTGATCACACCTCACTTATTTTTTTTGCTAAACACAAATAGGCAAGATTTTTGCATGCACGGGGGTTGAATAAAAGCTAAATTTACTGACAGCCAAAATATAAACACGCAAAAGAGAATAAAGGATCCTTAGGTAGAAACACTGGTTTCAAGACAGCAATTTTACCCCTATATAATTTTCTAGCCAAGAGTGGAAAAGCAGTTTCTATATAAATCAATTGTCAAGTGTTATCTGTGACAGGTTTCAAATTACTCATAGAAAATTGAATACATCACAAAAGTCACCTGTTGAAGAAATATAAAATTATTCTGATTTTAGTGGCATGTGTGTATATTATATGTATGCATGTGTATATACACATACAAATACATACACACACACAAACAGACAAGAAAGATAGATATTAAAATGAGTTTCAGATGCATTCCTTGACACACTTCTGGTGAGTAATTTGTTGTTTAAAAGTTCTCAATGGTGGTGTGTCACAGAGAGGATGAGCTTAATGGCCATGTCCTTCAATACTATGCCCAGCTGTTTGAGACTGAACCATAACTGAGCCTGTCTTCTTAATTAGTTTGTTGATTTGGCGTGCTTCTCTTAAAGTGATGTTGCCAGCCCAGTACACCACAGCATAGAAAGTTGCACTGGCTATCACATTTACAGAGTTGTTCCTCATACTTCCTATGTAACTTTCTTATGCTCCATAAATGTTCATGATATAATAGGAATAAAAGCACAGAAAAAGATATTAACAATAAAACATTTAAAAATATAAAAATTTATCACAGTTATTCTTTATATGCTACTGTTGTAGTGCATTTCAGTTTTTCATGTAATATATTCTTTGTGATTCTACAATTTTTACTAGTGGTCACATAGTCAGGATGGCATCCAATCCAAAAAAAACAGTTTAAATAAAAGTGATATACTAATTACTGGAATGAGGACATATTGCATAATAACAGCAATATATAATTATTTTTGTTTAACTTCTCTTAGATTTGCACTTTCCATATCAGTTTTAGCAGCCATTTGCATACTGGGCTATACCATATAGCAACTGACAAAATGATTCAGACTTAGCTGTTAGCTAAAGAAATGGACAGAATTACAATATATTTTTACAATATTATTTTCAAAATAATAAAATAAGTAACTTAGGCATAATCAAATTTTGCTTTCTTTATTCTTCCATTTTCTCCACCCCATTTATCCTGGTTCGATCTGCAGTAGGCTGGGTTTTCTGTCTGAAGAGCAATTATCAGAACCAAAGAAAAATTTGTGGAAAGAGAGAGGTTCTCAGAAGTTGCCAGGCACACAAAAATAGTTGCATTAGAAGCGAATTTATAATAAAATCTAGAGTTCAAGAGCTACTTTCGCCAAATAATGCATGGTATAATTTAAATTATTTCATGATTTTCACTTCTGACCAAAAATGCATAGGAAATTACACACCATCAATATAAAGAATCTGTAAAAATGCAGTATACTTAGTCAAGCACTTTATTTGAATTTGCTTAAATTTATTGTTATGGTACATACAGTATAAGATTAGAGCTAATGCATTTGAGTCAGTGAAAATCCTGATTAATCCAGTCTACTGAATCCAGTGATTACTATTACAACATATTTGCATGCTTCAGATGGAACCAACTCCCCATAGCTATAAACTACTATGCATGATATAATACATACACTAATTTAGAAACCAGCCACCTATTAACAATTATGAAGTTACAAAATATGTATACTTTTGTCTGGCAGATCCAGAAGAGTCACTGAAGTAAACAGGACTCCTACAATATCATATATACAAGCCACTGATAAAACACCTGGGAAATGCTGTTAGAATCTAATCTCTTTCTTAGCTGACCGTAAGAATGCTGCTATAGGTAGAGTGATCTGGTCTGAACAATCAAAATTTGAATATTTTAAATCTCTCATACAAACTAGATGCTATTGTCAGCACTTTGCTTACACAAAATATCAACGCTGCTGCCTAAAACTACATGTTGATGTAACATGTTCCCATAATATTTTTATAAAAAAAAACTAAGTTGAAAACTTAGATAAATCATGTAATTATTCATGTAAGCTATAAATTATTTATGATGTTTATGATTTTTGCATAAAGTTGTCTCTTGCTTTTGACATTTAATTTTGTCCAATTTGACGGTACATCAGCATGTGTGAGAGTGTGCCATGTGATGGAATGTCATTCCATCCTATGCTGGCCTTTATCAGTCTCTGGATGTTAGTGCAGAAATAACCATCTAGCTCCCAAGAATCATGAAATGCTAAAAATGGGATCCAAAACGCATAGGTGAATGAATATTCTCTAAGCCAATGTTTCTTAAATTGTGTTGCTTGGAACCCTAGTTCTGTCAGCCATCAGTTAAAATGCCTTGCATCAAGTGCAGGTTTTGAAACAATTAGCGGAGATCAACAAAGAGACTGCAATGATGCAACACTAATTGCACACCCGAGCTCACCCAAACCAGAAAAGAGGAGGAGGATTCACAGACTGTCACGAGAGTTACTAAACATCTTGGTTGCTGAATCCATGTAGTGTTGCATTTGTCACTGTGCATATAGTCGTGTGGATTAACCAAACTTAACGTATTACTGTAGGTTTTTTTTTTTGTTACCAATACCAGAGCAAACAATTGACGTTAATCTTTTTTTTTTTTTTTTGGAGAGGTCACATTTTCAGAAAGACTTTTTGATGATCCAAGAGCAGAAATAATTCAGGTCCTATCACACAAAAACTGTGACCTTGTGCAGATTGGAACATGAAGTTCTATTACCCTGCAGACATACTGACACTGACAGACTGCGGAGATCGTTCCTCCCCTACACTATGCGACTCTTCAATTCCACCCGGGGGAGTAAATGCTAACATTATTCAAAGTTATTGTCTGTTTTTACATGCATTTTTATTACTCTTTAATATTGTTTTTTGTATCAGTTTGATGCTGCTGGATTCTATCTATCTATCTATCTATCTATCTATCTATCTATCTATCTATCTATCTATCTATCTATCTATCTATCTATCTACTTCAGCTTTTGAAAAGCTTTAACTTATTACTTTAATACTAGGCTGTTGTAATGTGTTAAACATTATGGATGTAATGAGAAGTCAAGCAAAATGACACCTTTTATTGGATAACTGAAAAGCTTACAATATGCAAGCTTTTTAAGGCAACGAAGGTCCCTTCTTCAAGGAAGATGTAATGATTACATCTTCCTTGAAGAAGGGACCTTCATTTCCTCAAAAGCTTGCATTTACATACACCAAATGGTGTAATATAGTTTTAAACACAAGGCCAAAATGTTAGTAAATATCTAAAAAAAAAAAGGGAGAAATTCTAAAAAAAAAAAATAATTCTACTATTCTATAAAATCTTTAGATCTTTCATAAAATGCACCATTTTAACTGCTGAGTTTATTTCATTTTGAGAACAGCTACCTAAAACTTAATCAGGGCTTTTGGTCAGCATTTAGGTTTGTGGTGATTTTTGCACATAGGCATGTTCACCATAATAATTAGTAAGCGTTCTATGAGACTAAAAAATGTATCATAAGTTAAGTAAAAGTAGTATTTAGATTATCAGGAACACACAGGTTGTTTTAAACAAATGCCAGAATAAATGTTATGATAAAGACAATAATAAATGTTAAATGATGAAGTAAGACCATTACTCATACCATGCAAAGCCCAAAACCAAAGAACTCTCAAATTCTGTGCAGACATGTTAGCCACTCCCTTATTTACAACTTCATTGAGCTGTCCAGATAATTTTTCTATATGGAATTGATCGTCAAATGTTTCAGTCACACTGCATTGACTTTTCTTCCAAAGGAACAAATGAAGATTATGGTGAAAAATCAATTTTCTGACATGTCTGAGTACCTTGTCTACAAGCAAGCATTTTTCCCTACAAACCAAACCAAGCATTCTAATGTGAAGATCATATTTATCGATTTTAGCATAATTTCACAACATTATGCATAGTAATTACATGTGCGAATAAGTTACTAAAGTTACCTCAGGAGCTGAGTGATAACTTTTCTTAGAATGGCAAACTGCTGCTTTAATCAGAAGTATGTAGCACTTCTTTTTGTCTTTATGTGCATTTTAGTAATACATTTTCCTTTATTTAGGTTTTTACATGTGATTAACATTTCCCCTCATTTCCTTAGTGACACAAAAGTGTTAATAAAAGTGTTTGAAGTGTTGACAAATATTAAATTCGTTCATTTTTCAGAACAGTTAAGACTGTGATATGAAAAGGTGATATAGATAGTTGATAAAATGTTTGAAATAATGGATGTTCATAGGTGCAATACACAAAGAAACATAACTATAGAATCACTTTAGGACTTTTAAATGATTTAGTAGGTCTAAATATAGAATATCTAGTTGCAATTAAAATTAATTTCTGAACATCATTCGATCTTACTGAAATAAGTGGTGGGAAGGTGCCTAAAAAATGAAGGACCATCAAAGTGGTCAGTACATTCAGAGCCATCTTAAGAGTGTCATAGGCCCCCGGGCAAAGTAGTGTGCTGGGTCCCCTGTTTTGATAGCAAAACAGAAACACAGATAGGCATCAGAAACATTGTGGGCCTCTATTTTCCTGGGGTCCCCGGCCAGTGCCCATTGCGGCCATATGTTAAGATGGCCCTGGTAAGGTGATACTCTGGATAGATGGCCCATCTTAAATGCAGTTCAGCTGGACACCTGACTCCTGTGGACAATATGGTGCACAAATCTGCCAGATTTTTGTTCAATTTGTTTATAGTTGTACAGTTCACATTGATTATTCTTTCCAGTATGTGTACATTGTGAACTATATGATTACAATACAATTATTGCAAATAATTGTACTTTATTAAGAAACAGAGTGGCAGAGCAACTCTATCAGTTTTCCTCATGTGTTAAAGTTTTCCTAACTATGCTATTGGACTCCCGCAACATGCACTTCAGCAGACAAGTTATTATACTAAAAATGGCATTCAATGTGATATATAAGCTAAATGACAATTACATTTTTTACAGTATAATTCTTCTACTTTCAGCTGCTCCTGTTAGGGGTTGCCACAGCGGATCATCTTTTTCCATATCTTTCTGTCCTCTGCATCTTGCTCTGTTACACCCATCACCTGAATGTCCTCTCTCACCACATCCATAAACCTTCTCTTAGGCCTTCCTCTTTTTCTCTTGCCTGGCAACTCCATCCCTAAATCCTCCATCTCTCGTTTGCACATGTCCAAATCAATGAAATCTCACCTCTCTAGCTTTGTCCAACCTGAGCTAACCCTCTAATGTACTAATTTCTAATCCTGTCCATTATTGTCACACCCAATGCAAATCTGAACATCTTTAAGTCTGTCATCTCCAGCTCTGTCTCCTATTTTTTGGTCAGTGCCACAGTCTCCAACCCATATAACATAGCTGGTCTCACTTCCATCCTGTAGAGTGTTTTATTTTAATTTTAAAGACCATGAATTATAAACACATATGAAACAATTATATAACTGTAGAATCCTGTAATTACAAATTATTTATTAACAAAAAAAGTATTTGGTTGTGAATAAAGATTTTTTTTAAAGAAACATTAACACAATGTTTTTTTTAAAGTGAACTAAATATCAGTTACAGGTTATAAACAAGGTTAGGTCTCTGTGGCAAATCAACCTTTACCTTCTTATCTTATGTTGATCCACACGTTGAGTTTATGATTTTTTTCATAGCTAAATTGTTTAACTATCCCGAGAGCAGAAAGGTTATCAACAAGTTTCAGGTCATGTGAATGTTGGCCAAAAGGTAGCATATGATGAGATATATTCCACTACTTCAGAATTTCGCTTACTTTTGTTTTACTGTCAGAAGGAACTGAAAGGCAACAGCAGGAAGCACTTGGAAACTTCATCCACAAACTTTATCTCTTTCCTAGAGAGGATCAAGCACAGACCACCTCAAATGAATTTTAATTTATCTAGAAAAATCCAGCCTCACATAAAGCCTTCCAAAGGTCAAAACATAGAATTGATCTGTGGAATCATAAACCTGGCAGGAAGGTGAGAAAAACTCTTGGAAAAGTGCAAATAGAGCAAGATAAACATAACGCCAATGGATTTTATGACTAAACAGAATCTTTATAGAAACACTATCTAACCAAATAAATGAATTGTACAAAAAATAGAAAAGACCAGAAAATTCCAAAACTATTAAATTGTCCATTAATTAAAAGTAAGGCTGCTATTCAGTTAAAAAATTTAAACGCAATTAAAATTTTTAATCAAAACTAACTGCTCATTAGTCACAATTTCATATTTCCATATTTCCATCAAGCATATTAATATTTCTTCTGTAATTCAGAAATAGTTCCGTGATTAAATTCTAATGCAAAACAATTTTAATAATCATTTGCAAATGTGTATGGGTTGAGCTGCTCTGTTGAAAAAGAACATACAAAACAATATTCATAAAAAAATATAATCATGGTTCAGCTTTTGTACACAATCGGCACTGTTAGAGCTCAGATTAGGCTTAACTGCATGATACACGTGAGCCAACTCTGCCGTTACCTGGAGAGGAGTCGTCATTAATTACATTGAAAATGTGTATAGATTAGGATTTTAAATAGTAAAAATTAGACTGAAAAAGACATCTTAATATGTATCTGATAGTTATTTATTTAGATTTTTTTAAAATTGCACATTGTCATAGAATGTATCATTTATGAATTATAAAAGAATAATTAAACAACAATATGCCATGTCTGCTTTTGGAGATGTCCGAGTGAGATATAAGGAATCAAGCGATTTCTCTCCATGTCATCTGTTCTTTATCCGCTCAAACATGGTTAACACCTGCACCATGCTGATTCAGGCCAGATATCCATTCATGGGCAGCTGAATACGTCGCCAGTGACAGGGCTGATCCACTGACATTCTCTCTCCCAATCAGACCTATACCTCTACAGCCTCTTTTATAGGCAGACTTGGAATAGCAGACATCATCATAGTAATGCTTACACCGTATGTACTGTCCTAGTTGTGGATGTTCCAATATATATATTTTTAAACTGGTGATGTATGAATGCAGCATAAAAGCAAATTTGATGCTAATGCACAATCTCTCTTAGCAAGCAGTGCTTGTACTTCTGCAATGTTGATACAATACAAAAATGAAACTCATTTACCCTGCTTGTTTAACCTGTTTGATATTAAATGTTCTTATGTTAATCTCAGCAGTTTGAAGAGATGGTATATATATTAAATGGTGTATGTGAAAATATGTGAGAAATCATGTCTCTATTGATTATATATGGTATGCAGCATTTTATTGATTTTAATATAGGACAATCCTGTGCTATAAGGGAGGGCTATCAACATTACTGGTGTGTGTGTGAATGAAGATTATTAAGAAACAACATAGGAACTGATCAAGCGCTGGTGGCTCACTACTACTTTTTATAGACTTGGATATATTTGGTGCTGGTTCATTAACAAAGTGTGAAGTGCATTAAAATTAACCAGATTAAATAACACATCTAGGGATTGCATTAAAAAATGTAGCTGCAGAATTTGTATGCGTTATTTGCATGTGTAAACAATGATTAATCAGCAGCTATAATTAAAAGTATTTCAAACTTACACAATCTGTGGTCTATGCATCTCACCCTAAAATACTGAAAATATTCCCAAAAGACCAAGAAAACTATATAGTTGTCTACTATAAATAAAAACATAATTTCTCAGTCTCTCTGCTTGCAGGTTTTAAACTGCAAGCACTTGCTTACATTGCAATATTTATTTGATTGAGATGTGTTTTAATGTCATTTCTAGATTAATTGTTATAACAATAACCAGCATCTGACATATATTCATTATGCTAAGTGAACAGAAAGTATTATCAAACTCTATATATACAAAGTGTATCACGAACAAATTGAATTTTAAAGTAACGTTTTCTATTAAATAAATAACTTTATATTAAGGACATACTAAAATGGAAAAATGCTACTTCACATGTCAAAAGCAAAGAATCTAAGTACAGAATCTGTTTGCCCTTCTGTTTGTCATCTCCTTTACTTTGGGTGGATTAGTAAGTTTGCCAAGCAGTATGTTATTCGCACACTTAAAACCGTACAAATGTCAGTCTCTCACTAGAGGTCACAACCATTTTAATTGAAACTGCAAATGCAATGAAAATGGAATTGAGGTCAGTTCTGTGTGACAGTTGAGATTTTGGGAAGCTGTGTGAAAGTGAGTGCAACAGAGCACAGAGAAAAAACTATTGAGAATATTTCGTTTTTTTTATTTTATGACTGCTGCTTGTACTTTTTAGTTACTTGAAAGATTGTTACACAGGCAAGGCCAATCTAAATCTCTCTCATAGACAGACAGACAGACAGATAGATACTTTATTAATCCCCAAGGGGAAATTCACATACTATATATATATACACACACACACATATATAAGTTACCCATAAAGAAAAAAAAATGGATAAATCTAGCATTACTCAGGTAACACTTGCATTATTCAAAAGACCTGGGTAAAGTTGGAATAAAACATAAATTTCTAACTTTGCCTGGGTAATCTTAGGTTTATCCACCCGGAAAAGCCCATTTTTAACAAAATGTTATTTCCAATTCCAGCTTTACCTAGGTCTGTTGGATAGCATGAACTTTACCTGTAACATACATACATATATATATTTTATTTTATTTTCTTTCCTTGTGGGAAACTCTTTGTTTTCTCTTTTCTCCTCCACTCTTCGGGTCAAGCTTCATCGCTCCTCCTCCCGATTCTGGCTCCACGAGTAGTGGCTCATATTATAAGGCACCCAGAAGTGCTCCAGGAGCTTGATGACTAATTTCCGGCAGCACTTCAGGGTGTGGCGGAAGAACTGCCCATAAGGGCTCAGCAGCTTCTGCTGTAGCACCCCCTGGCAGCGCCTGCAGATTCCAACAGGGCTGCACCACACTCCAACTCCCATGAAGCCCTGCAGGAGTCCAAGGCACCGCTGTAATCCAGGGGGTTGCCATCTAGCATCCCAGGGGAGGTAACGTTCCGGCCACGCTTAAACACACACATATATATACATATACATATA
>JANRMT010062806.1:30816899-30880366 GCA_026402145.1 Polypterus bichir lapradei
AAAGAGCAAAATTAACTCAGCCACTCATCAACAAAAGCACTATTTCCTGTTTAGTTAAATAACTGAAATTTAGCAGTAGGTACCTTATAAAATAGGATATTTCGATATATCAGTATTTAGGGGTAAATCCCCTCCCACAAAACAGAAAAACTAAATAATGTAAAAATCTCAAAAATGCTTTGGCTGATGTGATTGAAGATTGAAACACCGACCAGTGTTTATTTGTCGATTGTTTTTTTTTTTTTTTATTGTTAATATTCATTAATAGCATGCTGATCGGTAAGGCTCTGCACTGCATTGCACTTTTCTGCAAACAAATGCCCTAGCAAAAGCGATTGACAGGCCACACGAACAGCTGCTCTAAATAACAAGGTGCACAAATGGCTGAAGAAGAGGCAGTGTCAAGGACTTGAAAACAGAGACACACTCATGTTTTTTGATGAATTTCATCGATATTTTACAAGGCTATAGAAAATTAGCCACCCTGTTTTATTACGTTGCAAAAAAAATGGGGTGTCCCCTTTAATATCAGCATGTGATGAAGCGGAACCACTTCAAGCCCTATGTACAACACATGCCAGGAGTAACAGCATGCCTTGTTTAGTTTAAACACATGCGAAGCTCAGTAAAAGGGGCCACCTACAGATGGAACATAGCGAAGGTGGAACTTGCACACAGTTCACAAAATTAATTCTTTTCACTTTTTCGTTTCTGTACAATACGCATAATGTTAAATTCAATGCATGGGCCAAGTTAATGTGCAGCCTGAAAATGCCAATGCTGTATGTAATATGTTACAGAAAAACACATTTCAGTGTATATTGATTTTGATCTAATCCCACCAAAACACTTTACTGGTGCAAGATTACAAATGAAAACATTAAATTAAAATCTGATTGAAGTTACTATTTTTACAGATTGACCTACAAGGTGAAATTATACCAACAAATTCCTATTATTGCTACTAATTAGCTGTTTCAAATCAAAAAACCACACATTTTTCTGTAAAACTGATGTTTTACAATGACCATCAACAAAAGCCAAGGTCAATCAGTAGGAAGCAATGATATGACATGAGGTTGGAATGTTTTACTGATGGGCATTCTACTGTATGTTGAATGTTCAAGAGTAAGGAGATCTAGTAAACTAATATTAGCCTAAATTATAGAAAACATAGCTAGTAGTAATAAAAGACATCATATTTACATAGACCTGTGGTGGGTTGGCACCCTGCCCCAGATTGGTTCCTGCCTTGTGCCCTTTGTTGGCTGGGATTGGCTCCAGCAGACCCCCGTGACCCTATGTTCGGATTCAGTGGGTTGGATAATGGATATTTACATAGACATCCAAATACACAGTGTTATTATAAGTTAATGAAAAGGATGGTGTGGAGCCATCTGGTGACATGTCACAGGTGCTAACAACTGCCAGTTCCATTAAAAGAAAGCATGCTGTGCAGTGTCCCAACTGCCTTTCAGCAAACACATTTCTAGTTTGGTTTTGCTTGCCCGTTAGTTTTATTATAACATAGCACAGAAAAGTGCACATACAGGTAGACGTACGCAACACTGACACAAATGCTAAAATGCATACATTTCAAGCATTGTGCAAAAAAAAGCTAAATAAATGAAAGCTGTTGGAGTTAATATTCAGACCACTTCTTTTCCATTCAAACATGGAATGTATTCAGAATTGTTAAATCTCATTAATTCTACAAAATGACTATCATTTTAGTTTAATTTAAAGAGTAATTTGGTTTACCAAACCAACATTCATGTTAGTATGGTAAAATATACCCAAAACAACAAAGGAAAAAGAAACTTAATCTTTTATCACTACTGATAAGAATGTTATTTATGCTTAAAAACAATTATGAATTGATAAAAGTACATGTTATACATGACATTTCAGTTGTTAGGTAAAAAGGTTGTGTATAAAAATCCTCTAGGTACTTAATATGCTGAAAGGTATAACCTTGATTCTAATTAGATTGATTGTCACATGAGCATGCATGTACTTTAAAAGCTTGTGTGTGCATGTCAGTGATAAATAGTGTCCATCACACCATTAAAAACATTTGTAAATGCAACCCACATAATCCTTCTGCATTACACTTAATTCGATCTTTCTGTTCTCTGTCAAATACTTTTTGACCCAGCACTTATGTCTATTATCATTGTCATTCCCTCAGGCAAAATTAAAAGATTTTTATGATAATGTTATTTTAAAAGGAAAAAAGCAATTTAACTTTTTATCATAATATTGTAACACGCAGAAGGGAATTAGTAATGCTAATGCTTAGTAAAGGCAAAATTTGTTGTCATACACGTAATATCTTTTGAAAAAGGAGGTAGCAATCAGATGTAGACATCCAATCGGCCGATAGATAATTTCATTGCTGCAATTAATATCAATAAACATCTCAATTAGCAGTGCAAAATATTCTTCTGTGACTTTCTTTGAAAACAAAAGTGTACCAAATTCAAAACACAATTTAGCAAAATCCACATATACATAATATAAATTTCTTATACACTAAACAATTTGCTTATTTTAAGTAAAAATCAGTCAAAAAAGTTAAATATTTATAAGTGTAGCTTACCTCCCTGTCGAGTAATGAAGGTGATACTACTGTGACAATATCTCCCTTTTCAGGATCAATATAGAACATATTTGGTGAAGGCTTGTCAGGGGTCTGCTTCACAATGTTGTATCGAAGAGCTGCATTGTCAGTGTTTGAATCATCAGCATCGTGAGCTGTCATGCGCATCACAGTTGTTCCTAAAAATGATAATACATCTATTACAGATCAAGTGGGTAAGTTTATCCAAAAAAGATTTGTTTTAAATAAAATCAGGTTATATTACAGAATTTTTAAAGTCAACATGTACAGCTTTGGTTGGGCTTTAGAGAAGGGGGACACTAAACATTCTGCTGGTAAAATTTTAGCCTTAAACAAAATTACAGTCATCTCTCTATTTAAACAACAATTGTGTGCCAATTTTAAACATGGAGTATGTATACAATTGTACTGTATCTTTGGATCAGTAAATGCTGTGGGATGTTACTAAATATATATAAAGGTATACATATTTGTTTAATTACACTCATACAGTGTGAGCTAAAGTGGACAAGATTTTGATTAAACTCAGTGATGACCTGATATCATGTCAGGGGTTCGTTTCCTAACCTGCTCCAGAGGCAATCATGTCAATCTCCCCAGCCCAGTAAGCCTGTGCTGGACTATGCAATTTAAAAACAGTTAAAATGATAAATTGTCTGCTGTTCTTTTTACTTTTTGTTTTTACTTTGGTTAGAAAGGAGCAATGGTGACAAAAGTAAATAGTGAGCCATGATCTCCAGAGGGCAGTGTGATGTTCTCCATTCAAAGTGTGTAATTAAGTGGGCAGACAGAAAGGTGACCAATTGCTATAAGGTAGGTAGCCATATGATGACTGCTGTTTTTAATAGCATTTTGTAGAAAAGAACTTATAAGAAGCTGTGTGAGGGACAAGTTTATTTACAGAATGTGCATAATGTTTTGATAGTCTTCTTCCGTGTTAGAAAAATAAGAAAATTGTTTAAGGTAAACAAATGGTCTTTTTCAGAACCAGTACAATACTGATTAGTGATGTGAATGACAGAGCAAAATTTTCATTCTTTTTTTTATCAATCTGCATTATTGCATAGTGTGGTATACTGTATTTCTCCACAAGTTGGACAAGCAATGTAAAAAACTTGAAATGTCTGGATTACATGTCCTCTGTCAGAAGAACAGAACACAAGTCTTGCTTTGATATCTATAGGAAATATGAACAATGGCATCACATGCCACAAGAAGAATAACTTAGTTGTCCTTTTTCCTTTTGCAGAATTTAAAAAAAAGGTAATATTGGTTTAGGCACTACAAAAAATGCATCAATTACCATATATATTTGCAGATAAGTCTGGACTTGATTTTACAGTTTCATTTCTGATATTTTATAATGTTGGTCATATAAGTCAAATGTGGAAAACTCACACTATTGGTCCAAAAGATTATGATATGCTAACGCCCACCTGAGAGACACTGCTTTTTGTTTCTATGTGGGTGCAGCAATGTGCTGTATCAGTGCATGCTCCGAACCTCTCTCTCTCTGTATTGTGCCTACATGACCACATGGTAATACCCAAACTATTCTAAAGCAACTTTTGACCTGATTTGTGTTTTTTGTATCTCATACCCTCATACACCATTATGGTGAGAGTATCCCTTATCTACGATAGATCGTTCCATCAGAAGAAATTATGAAGCTGGTTTTAAATTCAACTTTGTTGAAGTAGCGAAAGAAATTGGTAACTGTGCTGCTACAACAAAATTCGATGCGTCTGAGAAACTGATGCTAGATTGGAGGAGGCAAGAAAATGTTTAAAAGACCAAACTTATACGTGAGTATATACGGTACTTATTTAATTACTTACTAACAAGACCTTAAAGGCTTCTTTTGGTCTTCATAACCGCTTATAAATCATCACTGTGCAGTGTGGCATACTGACATGATGGTAAAATTATTAGTTAATATGAAGAATTCACAGGTCTTATACTAAATATGTAATCACGAGGGAAATGTGTCTCAGTCAAGCCACCTCAGAGCACAACAAAGTGATGTTTTGTTAGCAGGTCACACTGTAGAGATGAATAAACACTTTACTGTTGCTTTGTAAGTGTTATGAAAGACACAAAAAATTGTATATTAATGTCTTATTACATAATAGTAAATGAGTAATAGATGCATTTTTGCAGTACCTATACTAAAGTGTTACCAAAAAAAATAAATTATGAAAATCTACTTCCTACCATAGGTACCAGTTTTTCTGTAATGACAATAATGCTGATTCTGGTTGATACACAGTGGTTAATGAAAACTTAATATCTCTAACACCAGTCCACTCATCCTTAAACACTGTCTAGGAACATTATTTATAGCTATCCTGAAAAATATGAAAAGTATGTGATTGGCAATTCACACCTCATGGAATGTGAACCAAAAATGTCTGTGCATAATTTACTTTTGGCTATGCATTAGTTTTCTGGATACAATTTTCCATTTTAGGCTCACAGGGAATTGAAGCCTCCCGATGCAGAATTAGTCACAAGACAGGAGCCAACCCTTCATAAAGTACCTTAACCAAGAGGACTGATTCACACATTCACATTTAGTGTCAGTAATTGTAAATTTTTGGGATGTGAGTTGAAACCATGGAGAATGAAATAGGATATGAATTAAACTAAGGTGCTGTAGACATATACCACCAGACCAACTTGGTAGGGGGTTGTGTGGGAGGGGAAAAAAAAAAAAACAAACACCAACAATTATTTGACAATTATGCTCAGAGAACATTGTCACCTCTTAAGTTCTTGTGTCTCAGTTCAGGTAAATCCAGGGGTGGGGTTTGGATGAATTCACAGAGAAAGGTACAGTATACGAGTTTTTAAGTCATGATAATGTCATCACATGTTTGTCAAAACAACTACTCAGGAAAGATGTACGTAGATGTAGAGATATTGAGTGAGTGTGAAGTTAAAACCATCACTAGCAAGAAAACATCCTTGAAAGTACACTATACCTGGTAATATTAGCACTGTTATAGCTTGAAATATTGTCTCACTCTCTCCTGTTATCCTAAAAAGTAACATGAACATATTCTACCTTTGGGCAAACATTAGAGTACTTGGTAGAAAACCAACAGCTTGCACTTGCAATGATGGGGCCAAGATCACATTTTCATTTTGTTTCCAAGCTGGCTTTTTCTCATGGTGCTAGTTATTGCCCATGCTATATTTTTTAATCATACCAAAACATACTGTATGGCGTATATCTGGATCATTTCCAAACTGCTTATTCATTTAGTATTACAGAAAGTAGTTCCAGTTGCATCATTTCACAGTACCAAGTCCCTACTGGTACTATTTCATTTTGAACCATTCCCTGTGTTGCTTGCTATGTTTAACTTACAACTGCCATTTCACTTAAAGCCATCAGTTAAGTAAGAGTAAAACTGCATCTGGGGTATTGATTGTTTAAAAAAAAATGAAGAAAAATAAGTCATTACAGCTACAATATACTGGACACCAAAGACAAATGTGCTGTGCTGTTTTATCCAGAAGTTGACTTAGTCACTGCTGTTGCGTTTTTCCCCTTTGACAAAAATGGGTAAAACACAGAAATATAAGATATGCATAAAGTTCAGTGTTTAGCATAAAAGGTAAAAGTAAACTTAACACATGATGTAGAATGCAATATTTTCAGGATCTACATTAGCTGTCAAAAATAACTTTTTTTTTTCTTTTTATATTGTTCCTAAATCTATAGCAATTCAACAAACTGTGAAACTGTTTTGAAGCAAGTTTGTGTATATTAGGTCAATGAGGCTAGCTTTAGGTTTTGGAGTAGATATGGCAAACAATCCTTCTATATAAAAGCGGTCGGGATTGTCCTTCTGTCCCGTGAGTGCTACGCAGGCGCGGAGTTTGACACACGCCCTGTCCATTTTGCAATGCACGATGGGATTTGTAGTTTCGTTTTTCCAGGTAAAAGATGATTTTCTACTCCAGACTGTGCGATATCTTCTTCTTCTTTCTTACTATATAAAAGCGGTCGGGATTGTCCTTCCGTCCCGTGAGTGGAAAGCGTAGCGGTATTCCGCTTATCACAGACTTACTACTTGCAGCTTGCGGTACGAAGCGACATGATGTGAGCAGAGTTCTGGTGCTCCCATCGTTCCCTTGCTTTTGTGCGCGATGCACTGGAAAAATAGACAAAATTATGTCTCTGGAAATAATTAATGTTGATGGGGTACAAATGCCTCACCGCGTAGTAAATATCAGGGGGGTTCAAAAGGGCGACCTCAATATAGAAAAAAAGTTTAAATTTCATCACAAAAATAACAGAAACTACGAGTATTAAAGTAATAACGCTCAAATGCAATATAACCAAATTAATGAGTTTGTATAAAATATCAAATTGATCTACATATTGAATTGCCTTAAAAAGTGGTCAACTTAAAAGTCGGTCGCCTTAAAAAGCGGGTCAGCCTAGTGTATAATAATACAGTGTTTCCCAACCAGATTCCTAATCAGTGACAACACCTGATAACACTGATCTCATTTAATTAGCTGGTATTATTTTTCTTTTATTCTACATTCAGAAAAGCACAGCAGCAAGATTTTTACATTTATAAGACATTTAGAAATATTTCTGCTTTTGCTATAGATTTAAATGCTTAACTCTCTTTTGTTGATTTCATTATATTTTGCCCTTTCTCTGTGCAGTTTTCCCCCTTTGTTGTATCTTATTAATGACAATTAAAAATCAGCAAAGCTGACATGCTGGCAAACAACACTGAATAATCAAAGACTGAAAGTACTTTAGCATCAGACCCACTAATTAGTAAATAATGAATTAATTACACCATTAGAACACCTAGAAAAGCAGAATGAAAATCAAGATGAAAATATTGTTAAAAAGAAAAAAATACATTATTCCCATATAACTGTTTGGTACATTTTAATATATATATATATATATTTTATATATATATATATATCAAATTAAAAAGAGAAGCTGGTTGGAACAAAAACCTGCAGCCACAGTGTGCCCCCAGGACTGAGGTTGGGAAACACTGTTCTAATAAATTATAGCTAATGCTTTTTTTTTTTTTAAACTAATATTGATATCAGCCTCATAAAACAATATGAACAGTTCATTTTATCTTTTAGCAAAATCAGGTACCTTTCAAAAAAAAAATGTATAGGTTCCAATAAAATTATTTAAATAGAAAGTAAGCAAAAGCGCTTGCAAAAGAAGGAAAAAAAAGCCTTACAATGTGCTGTAAAAAAGCCATATTTCTATACTGAGATTATAAATGAGATTATAAATTAGCAATTTAAAAATACATACTTTCAAAATGCAATACATTCAGTGATTGCAAATACAAATAAATTTACAAATGAATGGTATATGTATTGTCCATATGACAAAATAGTGTTTCCGGCGCCGCATCCGAGTGGCAGCCTTTTCCAGCAGCTCCGTATATGACTTTATCTTTTACCTTTTTATCTCTATTTTTATCTATTTCACTGACCACTTCTACCACTTTCTTTTATGTGGAATTGCTCCCTGGACACTTTTTACTATTTTTACTACTTGACATGGATTTTTACACTCCGAGAATCGCCTATTCAAGTAGTCAGCTTAAAGCACTGAGAAGAAATGCACATGCCGGTGTGGTTGCTTATTTACCTGACGAGGTAAGAAGACGATATCGGGGCAGCCGAGCCGGCGCAAAGATAAAAGATAAGATTAAATCGAGACAACTTGAGAGAAAATGGTGTTATAAACCGTCGGTGCCTTCTGTGATCCTGGGAAATGTGAACTCACTACCAAATAAGATTGACGAACTGGCTGTGCTGGTGAAAACTGTCAGAACCTACAGAGAATGCAGCTTGCTGTGTTTTAGTGAAACGTGGCTAACAACTACCATCCCAGATGCTAACGTGGAGCTACCCGGGTTTAGCACAGTTAGAGCGGACAGAGACGCAAGTACCTGCGGGAAGAAGAAAGGAGGAGGACTCGCTCTCTATGTCAATACAAAGTGGTGCAACTCAGGACATGTAAACGTTAAAATCTCCAATTGCTGCAGGGACATCGAACTGTTGGCCGTAAGTCTGCGTCCGCATTACTTGCCCAGAGAGTTTGGACACGTGATTGCTGTCATTGTTTACATCCCCCCTCAAGCGAACGCGGAGATAGCGAGTGACATCATCCATTCCGCAGTTGCTAAGTTACAAACGCAGCACCCTGAGGCACTTGTGCTAATCGCTGGAGACTTTAACCATGTAACGCTGGACAAAACATTACCTGCCTTCTCCCAGTATGTGGATTGTAACACCAGGGGAAACAGGACTATCGACCTACTGTATGCAAACGTTAAAGACGCATACAGCGCCACCCCGCTGCCTGCGCTTGGGAAAGCAGATCATAACCTGGTTCTGCTCCAGCCTCAATACAAACCAAGAGTGAGGGCGCTACCTACAACCACACGCTCATTCAGGAAGTGGTCCCCTGAGGCAGAGCAGGCTCTGAGAGACTGCTTTGGAACTACAGACTGGGATATCCTGCAGGGGTCACATAGTGAGAACATTGAAGAGGCTGTTGAATGCACAACTGATTACATCAACTTCTGTATGGACATTGTAGTTCCAGTAAGAACAGTACGCTGCTATGCTAACAACAAGCCATGGGTTACAAGTGACATCAAGGGCCTTTTGAACCAGAAGAAAAGGGCTTTTAAAGGTGGTGATCAGCATGAGCTCAAGCACGTGCAGAAGGAACTCCGAGTCCAACTCAGGGCGGCGAAAGAGCAGTACAGGAGAAAGCTGGAGCAGAAGTTGCAGAACAACAGCATGAAGGAAGTGTGGGATGGGATGAAGATTATCACTGGCTGCAGCTCGAAGCGGGGTGCCGCCATCGAGACAGACGTGGAGAGAGCAAACCAAATGAACAACTTCTTTAATAGGTTTGATCACCCTAACCCACTATCACCTCGTAGTACTGCATCCTCCAACCATCCTTCTGCTGGTACCAGCATAGGTGAGACATCCCCACCCACAATTACAGCAGCCCATGTGAGCAGAGAGTTGAAAAGACTTTGTGCCAGCAAAGCAGCGGGTCCAGATGGTGTATCGCCACGACTACTGAAGGCCTGTGCGTTGGAACTGGGGAGTCCTCTACAGCGCATCTTCAACCTGAGCCTGGATCAGGGGAGAGTCCCAAGGCTTTGGAAAACATCTTGTATCACCCCTGTCCCAAAGGTATCACGACCTAGTGAGCTGAATGACTTCCGGCCTGTTGCTCTGACGTCACATCTGATGAAGACCATGGAGCGGCTGCTGCTTCACCACCTGAGGCCACAGGTCCGCCACGCCCTCGACCCTCTGCAGTTCGCATACCAGGAGAAGGTGGGAGCGGAGGATGCCATCATCTATATGCTACACCGATCCCTCTCCCACCTGGACAGAGGCAGTGGTGCTGTAAGAATTATGTTTTTGGACTTCTCTAGCGCCTTCAACACCATCCAACCTCTGCTCCTTAGAGACAAGCTGACTGAGATGGGAGTAGACTCACACCTGGTGGCATGGATTGTGGACTATCTTACAGACAGACCTCAATATGTGCGTCTTGGGAACTGCAGGTCTGACATTGTGTTCAGCAATACAGGGGCACCGCAGGGGACTGTACTTTCTCCGGTCCTGTTCAATCTATACACATCAGACTTCCAATATGACTCAGAGTCCTGTCACGTGCAAAAGTTCGCTGATGACACTGCTATTGTGGGCTGCATCAGGAGTGGGCAGGAGGAGGAGTACAGGAAGCTAATCAAAGACTTTGTTAAATGGTGCGACTCAAACCACTTACATCTTAACACCAGCAAAACCAAGGAACTGGTGGTGGATTTTAGGAGGCCCAGGCCCCTCATGGACCCTGGGATCATCAGAGGTGACTGTGTGCAGAGGGTGCAGACCTATAAATACCTGGGAGTGCAGCTGGATGACAAATTGGACTGGACTGCCAATACTGATGCTCTATGTAAGAAAGGTCAGAGCAGACTATACTTTCTGAGAAGGTTGGCATCGTTCAACATCTGCAGTAAGATGCTGCAGATGTTCTACCAGACGGTTGTGGCGAGTGCCCTCTTCTACGCGGTGGTGTGCTGGGGTGGCAGCATAAAGATGAAAGACGCCTCACGCCTGGACAAACTTGTTAAGAAGGCAGGCTCTATTGTAGGAGTTAAGTTGGACAGTTTAACATCTGTGGCAGAGCAACGGGCACTAAGCAAACTCCTGTCAATCATGAATAATCCACTGCATCCACTGAACAGTGTCATCTCCAGGCAGAGGAGTAGCTTCAGTGACAGACTTTTGTCACTGTCCTGCTCCACTGACAGACTGAGGAGATCGTTCCTCCCCCACACTATGCGACTCTTCAATTCCACCCGGGGGAGTAAATGCTAACTTTTTTTTCATTTTTATTACTATTTAATTTAATATTGTTTCTTTGTATCAGTATACTGCTGCTGGATTATGTGAATTTCCCCTTGGGATTAATAAAGTATCTATCTATCTATCTATCTATCTATCTAGTTTTTGATTTCTGAGTTTATTTCCTACATGACATGCTGCACAAGTTATACATCCCACTATTTATTTTCAAAACTATTATTCTGATAGGTTTGCAGAGTGTACAGAATGTATGGTTATGATGTTTTTAACCATAGTAAACAATGAAACACACTGTTAAAGTATTTCAAGCAGTAATTATCCATCCATCCATTATCCAACCCACTATATCCTAACTACAGGGTCACGGGGGTCTGCTGAAGCCAATCCCAGCCAACACAGGGCACAAGGCAGGAAACAAACCGCCAGACCACTGCAGGGCATGCACACACACACCAGGGACAATTTAGAATCACCAATGCACCTAACCTGCATGTCTTTGGACTGTGGGAGGAAACCGGAGAACCCGGAGGAAACCCACGCAGACACGGGGAGAACATGCAAACTCCACACAGGGAGGACCCGGGAAGCGAACCCAGGTCTCCTTACTGCGAGGCAGCAGCACTACCTTCATAATCATTATGAAGCCTGGTACGTGATAAACATAATTCCCTCTTGTATCAATAAAAAATAAACCACACATAGTTATTGAATCCACTGTAAGTATTGCCTGACAAAAAATTCAATATTAAAGAAATTAAGAGGATATTCTGACCTTCCCCTGACATCATTTGGCCGAAACTTCCACTGATCATCTACTGTACTACAACCATGGTCTGGGGTTTACCGTAATCTTTCTAATCAGTAATTTAAACAACTTACTCTAAAATTATTACTCACATTTCCTGTCATTAAAGTATTGGACAGGCATCTGTGCTTCTCAGCTACAGAAACTGTCTTAAAGGAAGCCGAGAGTAATGATACAGTAAAAGGCATTTAATAAGGATGACTGCTTGCAAGATAAATCGTTTCATTAAAGCACTTGTCTTACTTAACAGTAGTGCACTTAACTACAAATTAAACTGTACTTTACAGGAGAAATACACACAATATTTAATTTAAAGTTAAAGTAGTCAGATGTGACAGTTAAGACAGAATGAACATTAAAATTACTGCCTATCAAACTGCTCATAACAAATCTAATTTCTCATAAAAAAATCAGTGTATAATTCAAACCCACCTGCAACGCTGCCAGCTTAGACAAATATACTTTTGGTTGGACAAATTTAACGACCAAGGGAAAGTTTTATTGAAAAACATCTTTTTTGGCAACATTAAAGCTTTTGATTGAAAATTTCCTTTTTTCTTTTGTGTACACTTTTAACAACTTAAAAAAAGGCCCATATTGTTTAAATGACATTTCATTTATACTGTAGCTGTTTTGCAAAGTACTTCAGCTTCAGATACCACAGAAGTCTCCTTGGATTATGTTTTTTATATAGGGAATAAGAAAAAAATAACGCATATTTTTCAGTTGAAATTCCAATATTTATACTGCTTGACAGAATTGCTCCTGGTGTTGCTCGAATACAATGCAGTATACATTATACTTTCTTTCCAGATGTGCATTGCTCCCCCAGTCATACCAGATCCTTTAATACATTTAAATATGAATTAGGAATGTTTACTTGGTGAATATTTCATAAACTGTTTCACATAGTGAAGCTGCTTTTTGTAATTAAGAGAACTGCAGGAGACACAATCTAGATTTTATAAATACTGTCAAAATAGCCCAATGAAAATAAAATGATGAGTTGTAAATGAATCTGTGATTAACTGCTTTTATAAAAAATTACACTATAGAAGTGACAAATGTGTCATTAGATAGATTTTCCTATATGTCATAATGACAACACTGTCACCTTCTTGCACAGGAAACATTTCATTACCCCTTCAAGGACTATGGTAAAGCAATAGGTAAAAAAATGCAATATGAAGCCAATACATTATAAAAAATATATAAATAAAAATAAAAAGATGAAAGCCAAGAAGTTGTCTTAACTCTCTTGTTTTGTGACTAAATTCTCAGAAAACAGGTTAATCCTGAAATTAACATGTTCAACTAAAAATTTAATTTTTAGCTTCCACTAGAGTGGAATCTGACACTCCTCTTGTATGATTTATTCATTGCAATTACACAGAAGGCACTTAAGAATATTCAATTTATTTCTCTCTATTACATAAAAAAATCCTGGGACAAGGCGAGACTTTTTAGAGAGATACTTTCACTTCCCGTGAGATGAGACTTTGTGCCAAGAGATTTAACCATGCCCGGAATGTTGTAAAGAATTGAAAGACGTTAGCGTGATACACATGCAAAGCAGGTTAGAGATAATGAAAGTACTAAAATTTGAAAGTCTTAAAAAAATGTTAGTAAAGATCGCAATAATGTAAACAAATAGAAATTATTACTCGGTGAAATAATGGAACAGCAAAAAGAGATTGAATATATTGTTCGGATTTAAACTTTAAGTCGGAGACTTGTACATCGTCTAATTAGTGTTGCCATCAGGGAAAAGTATAGGGTGGTCCAGATTTAATTATGCAATTTTCGTTACGCTATAAATAAAGTTTATTACATAGAAAATCACCTGAAAAATCCCGGACCATTGAGAAGTGTGCGAACTGACGACATGAGGAATCGCCTTCACACCGAATTGGAATCGTACCCGCATAAATCAAAGTCATCCAGATGATCTGGATCTGCATAATTAGATCTGGACCACCCTGTAGTGTTTCTTCCCTATGAAGAGGCATATCTGCAAGAACTAACAGATTTGTTGTTTGGTGAAAGTGAAATCCACATACACAAGTGGCAGAGACGCAAAGTGGCTGGCGCGTAGCGCAGGTTGGGGGGTTGGCGGGCGAAACCCCCTAGTACATTATTAAATAAATCTTGAAATCATGGTGAAATGTTATTACTGCACAAGTTATTAGTGTATACTCTCCTGGGTTTCAGTTTAATAAAACAGAGACCTTTCTTCCTTATCTGATTAAAGCTCAACTTCATCTTACTGAATTTTACCTTACTTGTTGAGTCCAAGGTTAACCCAAAATACCAGTGTTGTAACTGCACCCCCATCACAGGTTACACTTCAAATTACCAGTACTGCTGCTATACTAACTGTTTAGCAGATTTTATTTTTTTTTCCCCCACAAACTTGTCAAAGTGGGAGAACACTAAAAGATTAACAGCCCTCTGTTAGTGTGCATGAATAAGCTCACACAAAATAATATTCAGTCTTAATGTTGCATATACTATCCCCATTTTTATGTTCTTACTTCCCAAATGGAATACTTTTAAGGACCTCCGCTTTCAGATAACAGAAACATCAGGTAGAAAAGGAACATCCTCTTCTGACATACATTAACTTCAGTCAGACTAGGTCTGGGTCATTTTCCCTAGTATGCCTTTCTCTTGTGGTTAAGTTCTGCCTACAGGGTGGGTTTCCATTGCTACACTATAGTACTAAGGGAGACCAGAGTCACATGCATCATCACTGAGGTAGAAATCATCATAGAACAGAATAAACTCAACTACATTCCCTCTCACACATTTGATCTAAAGGCTGGTTTTGAGGCACCATTTCACCAGGCATAAATGCATTTGAGATATAGACTAAAACTAGCATATGGAGGAAAAAATGTAATAATGTATGTACAGTATGGATGCACTTATTTTATACATTTTTCTTATATAGTATGTTCTCTGTTGTGGATTAAGCAGGTTTAATAATATGGCATAATTAATCTGACACTCAATTCAAAGTAACAGAAAAAAGAATCATCCTAATTGTGCAAGTACATGGTAACCTGCTGTTTTAAAAACCACCATTTGGCCAGTGTGAATGCCAGTCCTTGTATTAAGTACTTTTAATCTGCCTAATTACTAAAAAAGTGAACCAGACAAAAAAGTAGGAGATGTTGTCTTTCCCGTATGCACGTTTCTATATTAATTCACTTAATGATCTACAAGGACATCAGAAGACCAAAAAGCTAAGAACTTATTCAGGCTGTGCTAAATGCTAAGATGTTGTAGAACAGGACAAGCAGAAGAGAAGACAAGAACAGCCACATGTTGCCAGTTACACTCTATAACAAACAGCCACAGTGTTGTTGAAATATTATCCAACAAGACTAAGGTGGTAAATTGTATATACACTGTCTGACTATGCAGAAAATACTGAAAAGTTTATAAAAAAAACTCAGATAGAGCAAAATAGCAGGGTATTCAAGTGTTCAGTAAACTGCAGCACAATAACTACTCATGGAACTCTCACCTATGCTGATCAGACTACTGCAGGTACAATTTATTAACACAACAACAAACTTAAGAATAAAAATAGGCTAAACTATCCGGAGTCAAAGCCATAAGAACACAGTGAGAACAAAATCCACTGAAACCTTATTTTAGGACTGAATACAGTTGTTTATTTACTGTTTAAAACTCAACCAAGTATGATTTTGTGCCTTTGTGCTCATATTTTAAATTTTGAAATTTCTCTCTTACTATCAAAAACTCTGCTTTACTTGGCTTTTGCTATAACATAACATTGTTAAATCCATTTAATCCAACTGAGAGGCAGAATATATTGTGGCAAAAGTGGGCACAACATAGGAAATAGGATGCTAGCTCATCACAAGCCTTATTCCAGAAGACTACACTGCTACGTATCACCTTTTAACCACTGTAACATTTACAGTGCTGGAAAAGGCATTTATTTGTCGTATATTCTTAGAAATCTCATTACATTTTAACATTTGATGAGCTGAAACAAAACTATTTGGAATAAAAAATATTTTGGAGACATTTGCAGGTCATCAGGAAAATTAAATTGCAATTAACCCACAAAAGCTGAGTTTATATTTTAAATGTTATGAAATCTTGATCCTTGTTCAAGACACACAGAATTGAAAAAAACATGAAAGGGATTCAAACAAATACTTATGTTGAATAGAGGATGGTCTTTAAGGTGTACAGTAGACAGATTAGTCTTGAGGTCAGTGAAGGTACTGTGAAAGCAGCATCCCTGTAAAGAGACCTCAACCGTTCTGAACTGTAAGAGTGTCTTAGGAACAAGCACCTAGTATTTGAAATAAAGTCCTTTGTTTTCCAGTTCAAAAATCTCTTTTTTCCAATGTTAATATCAATGACAAACTCCAATCACAAGGTCTCATTTGAAAAGCAAATGTAAAATTGATCATTGAATAGCAAGATCTTTTTTAGAGTTCAACTAAAGACAGACAAAAAATTATAATAAGCATCACTGTTTATGACAATCCGAGGACACCTACTCATTTTTCCAGGCTAATGCTCCAATAAAGTAACTATCAAAATAAGATGGTGAATATGTCAAGGAGAAAAAAGAGGAATTTTAAATAAAGCAAAAGAAAGGCTATGGCAACTGAAGACGTGTCACTTTTAATGCTTTTCAAATCTTCTTTTAAGTGGGTGTCATAAGGCATACTGATTGCCACAAGAACACATCACTCACAAAAAGTAGCATGCATTCATAGGAAGAAAAAAAAAAGGAGCGAAAAACCAGAAAAAGGGAAGAAATGTGCCTGCAAGGTAAATCTTAAAGTATTAAATATGTACTAACAATGAAGCTCTGGAAGCAGGAATAAAAGTGGTGTCTTTCATTTAAATATGTTTTATGAAGATGTGAAAAGGCAGCTGCAAAGACCAATTTGTTCCATGCATATTTGTTTCATTGTGGGTTTAATTTAGTAAAGGTCACCCTCAAAGCTCAACACAATCATTCAACAAAGGACAAGTAGGACTACAACAATGCCCCTGCATGAACCTATCTTGGCAACAGAAGAGTCATCATCCCACACACCTCCACAGCATTTGAAATCTATCTGAGTGTTAAGCATGCTCATTATGAGACTTGAGGGCATCGTGTTTAATGTAATTTACTGCAGATTTGGAAATAAAAATCACATACTTTGGGAACTCAATGGATCATGAGAAAGCAGACTTAATTAAGCAAAACAGTTGGTTGCTTTAAAAGTCATCACAATGGCAGGCATGCACTTGAGTGGTGTAATAGCCTAAGATAATTAATCGGACATTTGCTTTACATATTCCTAATATGGGGAGAAAAACAAACTGGAGATTTCTCTAAAACATGTGAAACAGCCAAGGCGACCACAGACATTATCTTTTCCATATTAAAATTTCATAGTCTAGTTTTTCAAAGAATTAAATACATAAATCTAAAATCAAAACAGTAAGACATGCACTATTAAAAACACATTACTTGAGCCTTTAGCATATCCATCCATTTTTGTTTTTTAACAGATGCAGATGACATGCATCTTTATTGATCTATTGCGCCTGATGACCTTTACGTTCTCAACCCTCTGATCTAATGTCTGTCTTGTATTTCTGAAAGGATGAGTAGTAATTTCTCCAAGCTTAATAAGGGGGAAAAAAAGAAATCTTAGTTATTGGCCAAAATGGAAATAATGATGGTCTTAAAAATAAACTTGATCCCTTAGTAATAAAAGTCAAGGCTGAATAAGTTATGGACTCTGACCTGAACTTTAAATCACACATTATCCATATTATTAGGAATACATTTTTTCATTTAAGAAGCATTGCAAAGGTTAGACTTTTTATCACACTGCACAATGTGGAGAAACTTAACTCTTTTGTTTTTAGTCAGCTAGATTATCATTATGCACTCTTAAGCAGGACTACCTAAGAAAGACATTATTCGGTTGCAGTTAGTACAGAATGCAGAATCATGAATCTTAACGAGAAAAAGAAAATGTGAGTATATCTCACCCATTTTAACTTTGGTACATTGGTTACTGATGTCCTTTAGCTTTGATTTTAAAATGTTATTAATGATTGTAATCTTGCCCCTTCCTAAAGTTTGCCATGTTAAATATTTTAATTAAATAGCGCAATAATTATTTCAGAACTACAATTATGCATGGCCTTTACATTTTGTCAGAAGGTTTGCCTATGAAGCTCACAGTACGTGGTCAAAAGATCAAAATCATGTCAAATAAACACAGTCGAAGTGAAAAGTTTTCTACCGATCAAAGTAGCCACAGTTAAGAAGGACAAAGAATTGTGGGACACCAAGGTGCAAAACCCCACCCACTGACCCATGCTATTTGCATGTTGAGAACTTGAAAATGAAAATGTAAAGTGAAAAATGAAAATTCCATGAGCAGCATGTATTACTAATGCTTATTTGTGATTTACTTTTCATTTTTGCAGCTCCATTGCTGTTCAGGCTAAAAATGAAATTGCAAAGGGTGTTATTTCATTTCATTGTGATTACATCTTGCCTGAAGAAGGGGCCTGAGTTGCTTGGAAAGCTTGCATATTGTAATCTTTTTAGTTAGCCAATAAAAGGTGTCATTTTGCTTGACTTCCCATTATATTCATAATGGCTAACATGGTACAACACCCTAGTACTCCATTTTACTATTTTAATTTTCATTTCCTTTTTTGCAGAAAATACCTCCCATATTGACCATAGCATGGGACTTAGAGATATGAAAACAAATCTCTAAATAAGAATTCAATGTTATCTGTTACTTGAAGGTCTGTATTATTGATTTATTCTTGATTACTATTTTAGATTTGCCATTTATTATTTTTCTTCTCTGTAATTCATTTGTTTAATTTCTTGAAAGTTTTATTTTGATTTCTTGTAAAGCACTTTAAAGTAAGTCCTTTGTATGAAATCTTGCTATAGAAAAAAAAATATTCTTGTTCTAACATTTTTTCCATCACAATATAGAGTCACGTTCGCAAACTTCTGAATGTCAAGGATGCCGAAATAAAGGGAGTACTATGAGAAAACCCATTCTTACACAAGGAGAACACACAGGTTCTACAGGAAGCATGACCAAGATATGAATGAAGCCCAAGTTGGTTAACTAGTTAGGCATAAGAAATAAATATTGTCCGGCATGCTCCAATTACATTCAATTTGCTGTGGTTAACTGAATTTTAAAAATGTGTTTATTTTGCATGTTCATAATCAGGAACAGTTATTCTCCACACTGATTCTACTGAAGCACTTGTCTGTCAGTCAGTCACAGACATTCCACTTTACACAATGAAGTTCATTCATACATTTAGTAAAACCACAGGGCTATTGGAAACTTCAGTGAGAATAACAGCCACAGGGTATGTAGAGAACTGGACAGAATGATGGATGTTTACAGTGCTCAGTCATACATGTAGTCCCAAAAAACATACTCGGCAATTCATAATCAATCAATCAAGCATCATATCTTCAGATTCCAAAGAAAATCCTGGCAAATAAAAGGAGGGCATGCTTACATTACTCCACAAAGAAGGTATCTTAGCCTGGGAATATAACTCAATGGGGAAAAAATCTTTTATTTTACATGATGAGTTATACATGATAAAGTTGTGTTTATTAGTGCTGTTTCATGTCTTAAAAATGCAAAGAATATGGTGTCATTGAAGAAAGGATGCAAAAATTGTCATTACTGGCAGGCACCAGCCTCTTACTGAGGTTTAGGTTAAAGCATTGCCCACTGGATTTTCTTTGGGATGGAATGGGAGTTGGTACTCTAAAAATGACAGAACATCAGGACATAGATTACACACTACAGTACTGTTTCTGTACTACATGATAAATGTAAAAATGTTTCATTTCTAACCCCCCGTCAGTCTTTCAATGTTTGAACAAAAGCAGCTTGTATTCGTTTAATAAATGGTCTGTTTTAGCTTAATACCTTTTCACAAAATCATGCAGAGCTCAGCTGTCAGTATCTTTATGGAGAGTTTTAAGTACAGCATTTAGGTCATTTTGTACTTGAATGGACCTGGAAAGCCTGTCAACTTTCAAAACAAGACTCTCTAACTCTTTATTGCCAGTTAGTAACAAACAAGTGAAAATTTGGGTTCAGAGTATGGAAAGTTGATGCTGACCTTGTTAGAACAAATTCCAAAAAGGTGCACTTAAGTGGACATTTTGCAGGGCAAAACGTGACTCTTGCTATTTTGTTAAGGAACATTAACTGTACCTGAACTCCTCATATAGCTTAAAGGTAGCAATTTCAACTTCTCCATTGGCTCCATTCAGCACACTGTTAACCTCTAGTAAATAAGTGCTTTTTATTACAAGGAACTGTGCCCCTGAAAATCAGGGTTGTCACCCTCATTTCAAGAATGTCACAATAGTACCTTGTTTTTACTAAACTCTTAGTTAAAGAAAAATGACTTTAATTAGATTTAAAAAAATTCTTTGTCTCCTATATTTTTTAAAAACTGTGCCTATCTTCAACACTAAAAAGGTAAGTATAAAAGTCAATTTGAGAGTTTGTGTCATATTATCATCTGTGTAGCTCAGTGCCAAGCAATAACACACAGAAAAGAATAGGTGGCCTGTGCAAAGAAAAGTATAATAGGAGAATACTGACCTGTATTCAAAGGAAGAAAATGTCTTCTTGAAATGTCTAGTGACATTTGAGACAAATAATGTAAATCTTTCCATATTCACATAGGAGAATATTTACATCTGACGTCCAGTATGTTAATAAATCAGATTACACAGCAATTACATGGGAAAATAATGTTAAATAATTTACAGTAAATGCCCAGCCTTTGCCAGTCATTATTACAGACATTATTAATAAAGCATACAGTAGGGATGAAGAAAAACAAAATACAACACATCTGCCAGAAAATGACTCTGTATTGAAAGACAGGCAATTTCAGCCTACTTTGACTTGAGTTTTCCTCTTGTAAAACACAATACGGCTATACTGTTTTAATTATCATCATGACCAAGGGGCAGTATGTACATAATATTGTAATACGTAAATACATGCATTTTTCCCTTTTAAAATGTTTTAAGTCAATAAGAAGTGCAGTTTGAACATGTTTCAGACAACTGACTTTTCCCAGCTGTGTTACTTCATAAAACTTTGTGAAACTAATCCCATTTCACAAGACCCAGCTTAACCGTAGACATTTAAGTCCATTTTTACTGACACTGTAGTTCTCATTGGTTGGCTAGACAGAATATTAGATTATAACTAACAAACAGAATGCATTTTAATCATATGTTATGTCTTTCTTTCATCCATTTGCAGAATCTGCCTATTCAATTAAATTATAACTACGAGCTATAGCCTATCATAGTAACATAATTCAGTGCATATTTTTACTTCTGAATAGACAGTGGCAACCTCTAACGGGATCAGCCGAAAGAAGACGATGACTACTACCAATTCATATTCAACTTGTTGACAATTGGCTGAAATCTAAGTTTGTTTATGATGCTTCTGTTGTCCTAACATTGGCCGACTATTTTCCTAACTCCCTTAGTTCAATAGTACTGCAAGGTGGCAGTCTGTGCTGAGACAACAGGTACAATGAAGGAATCATCCTGGGTTGAAGGGTCTGTCAAGAACAAGACACCTCTCACACTATGATATTTTATAGCCAACAATAAACAAAGTCCTTTGGGGATGGGATAGGAAACAATGCTGTGCAAAAAGAATGTCAAAACTTTGTACTTTCACCTTCTTTTTCTTAATTTTAAAAATAAGATGCCAAAGAGATGATTTTTCATATTTTTTCTGTAGTTTCCTTTCATATTCTAAAACAATTAAATGAACAGAGTCTGTGACCTATCCTAGTAAAGGTTACGATTGTATATGTGTGCCCTAGTAATAACTGGCATCACATTTAGAGTACAGATTCACACATCCACACTGATTTATACAATGCCATTTAAGACTTGCAAATCATCCTAACGTGGACTTCTTTGGAATGTGAGAGGAGCTTGGAGTACTCGCATAAAAGCCCACATAGACACAAGGATAACACAACACAGAAACTGACCAGGTTAAGATTTGAATTCACTCTCCTCAATCTGCAAGGCAGCATTTCACAGAAGCAGCAAAGGTCTTGAATTTTAGACTTTGAAATACATGTAAATGCATACATCGTACACCCAAATTTACATATGCCAGAGTGCATTTCTTTAGTCCTGAAATGTGCAAAAGATACTGTTAACTGCTGTGCTGACAAAAGCACCTGTCATTCAGTTGAATGATAACTGTGACCCTGTTAAAATTCAATAAGCCTGAAACGGTAATTCAGCCTAGCTGCAAAAATAGATATTAGGGAGACAGACAGACCTTTCAAAGTTAAAAAGAAACATTTAAAAGAGGGTCCTTTAAGATTTTATGTTTTAGTTATGACTTGAAGAAAATACCGGAGATTTCGCTTTATGTTACTATAATATATTTATTGAGAGATAGAAGAAAGCTATGTTAGTAAATTAATGTGTAAATTCACATCATGTCTTAAAAACTGACAGCCACTTAAACAAATGAGAACATTCTTTAGCTGCCTCAGTCAATCTCAGTTTTTGAATCCATCATTCAAAGGGGCCTAGAGCAGTAACTAGCCTTTAGAAGAGAATGGAGAAATGGCAGACCGTAATTAATTACACCAGACAAATTGCAGTTCATTTCAAAAACATTTTTAGAGTAATTTTGAAAAATACTAATTGTGTATTATTACCCTGCTGTATGTTTTTTAATAAAATTGTCAGTAACTAAAATTCTAAAGACATGAACCTCCTCACATCTGCGAGAAGAATTAGATGAAGCTAGCAGCAATCATGTTTACTTCTACCAAAACAGAATGAGAAAAAATAAACTGTACCTCTGAAAGACACCTACCTGTTTGAATATTGGAACTCATTTTCATTTTTAAAAACACAATACATTTATAAAATGCATCCCAATGTCATGTGAGAGAAAGTAAATAAAAATAGCCTTATATCCTTAAGATTAACAACTTGACAAGAGCCTGCACCTTTCAATGACACATTCAATTTCCTATCTATCCACTGTATCTACCTATCCATCCCCAAAAATGACTCTACATGTAAGTTGAATGGTGGTGAGCAGGAAAGACCACTACATCACAGCAATTGAGCATGGAAAGGGATTTCCTTTGTGTGCAGATTGTGTGTTTAAGTGTGATTGTCTGGGTTTATTACCACATTTCAGGGCCATGCTATCAAGATGATTAGTCACACTAAATTAACCTGATGTATGGGAGACTGTGTTTGCATGGTCCTTGCAGTAGAGAAAGAATTGTGCTTTGCTCTGATTACTCCAAGAACAGGCTCTAGGCCTCACACAACTGGGATTAGGTGGTTAGGTAAAACTGATGGACAGATTAGCCTGACATATTTAAACACCATATACATATCCTGCTCTTCAAAACAAAACAGTACAATAAGGCTTCAAATTGTGTAAATAACATTTTTTTAAAATGAACAGAATATGAACAACTACTACCAATATACAGTATATACTGCAATGCACACTATAAATGCACAGTGATAGATTTTTTAGAATATGAAAGGTGTATGAAATGAGAGCATTACTGGGACAAAATATCCCCTACCAATCTAGTGGGGAAGAAAAATAACCTACAATATTTTAATTTAGCAAGTGAAAGTCTTTATTAGCATTAATGCTGCTGCAGAACTATAACATTAAAGTCCTGAATACCCAATTAACACAGTGCATGTTCTATATAACTTGAAAATCATCCTCCTTTCTCTTAGCTGCATCATAAATCAATCCTCAAACTGCTTAGATCATATCAAGCAAGAGTTAGGTCATGTCTGGTGACTTTTTGGCGACCCATAGTTAGCAAACATATTATCAGCTTTATTGCTTTACAAAGATTATTAAAAATAGGCTGTTACTGATAAGACAATTAAACTTCAAGATACTTCTTTAACAAAAACAGGACATAAGTCACGTCATCTTCACATAACATTAGTGATCGCCTGTGGAAATAGTTTATGGATTTGATATACTTAATAAGTACCTATAAAGATTTGTTTAAAACTGACAAAGTAGTTTGAAACTATATAACATATATGAAACCGAGTTAAACACTCAGTTAAACAACAAAGTAAATTTTGCTAATGACAGGACTGAAAGTTAACAGAACAGAACGCAAACCCTGAACAGAGACATATATCCACATAAAATGCAATACAAAATGAGCATACAGTATGTCTTTGGACTGTGGGAGGAAACCAGAGTACCCAGAGGAAACCCACAGAAAACATGCAAACTCCATGCAGGGAGGACCCGGGAAGTGGACCTGGGTCTCCAAACTGCGAGGCAGCAGCGCTACCCACTGCGCCACCATGCCACCCATATCTATACTAATAAAAGGCAAAGCCCTCACTGACTTACTCACTCATCACTAATTCTTCAACTTCCCGTGTAGGTAGAAGGCTGAAATTTGGTAGGCTCATTCCTTACAGCATACTTACAAAAGTTAAGCAGGTTTCATTTTGAAATTCTACGCGTAACGGTCATAACGGTCGACAACGTCCGCCATGTTGAACTTTATTTATAGCCCCATCTTCACGAAATTTGGTAGGCGGCTTCCCTGCGCTAACTGAAACCAATGTACGTACTTATTTCGGTGGTATGACGCCACTGTCAGCCGCCATATTGAACTTTCCAATGGTCTTTGTTACTTATGGACCCATCTTCAAGAAATTTGGTATGCAGGTTCCCAACGCTAACTGAATCCTACTTGCATACATATATACGTCCATAGCCTGCAGCTCGGTCACCGTGTGAGGTGGCGTTGGGTCCCCCATCCCAACGCCTCCCACGTTGTTGGCTGCCTGCCTATATAAGGCCGTCTGTCGCTCTGGTCTCTATATTCCCTTCCTTGCTTCGCCACGGGATTCACGTCTCCCTGCTGATAACTACAGCCTTTTTATTTAATCCACGCCTTCTCCGCTGTTTTATTGTTCGTTTATTACGATTATAGTTATTGTGTAGGTATTTTAGACTTACTTTGCATTGTTCAGGTACCCATTTCCTTTATCGTTCCAACCATACCCCTATTAACATGTCTATCGAGGTGATCACCATCGATCAAAGAACTGTCACTTACCGAGTGGTTTCCATGCCCAGAGATGGCACCTACCTTTTCCATTCTCTTTGTTACATATTGCACGGCCATATTAGGCTCACTCTTGATATCCGGAGGAACATTGTGTCTTATGTATTGAATGACTGGGACAAGTTCAAGGTATGGACTGATGACGGTACAGGAGATAATTATAATACACAGGAGCACTAAAAGAGTAAAATGCTTAAGCCCTTCACGTATGGTTCTGCATGTGAGTCGATGGCTGCCACTGAATTGTTCAGTTGTCGCTTTCAAGTGTACCGAAATGGCCAAATATTTTACACCTTTGGACAACCGCCAATGCCTCTTACATCTTAGATTCACAGGTGACGATTTCAGTAGTGGACACTTTGATGTTTATGAATGTTTAAACTCTCAAAAGCTGGATGTGAAGTTATCGATGAAACCGGTTGTATGCTTACAATGCTTGACAGATGCCGAATGTCACTTCAACACAAGTCCTGCAAATACTATCGTAATTGAAACAAACCATGAAACTCAAACTGATTGTGACAGCAGCAATCCAAGCTGTGAGATCTGAAACAAGATTACTTTTCACATGGCCAACTGTACGTTGCATGCTCAAGAGTAAGCTCAGCGCACAGCTTGGTCATATTACAACCAGAGGGCCGAAATGACAATGTGGTATACAAAGAGATCCTTAACAAATAATTATTGGTATATTTTCCCTCAGTTTTAAAAGGTTTAATTTTCTTCTTAATAAAAATTTTAAGGCAGTACTTCGCCGCTGCGAAGCGCGGGTATTCTGCTAGTATATATATATATCACAGTTTCAGATCTCACAGCTTGGATTGCTGCTGTCATAATCGGTTTGAGTTTCATGGTTTGTTTCAATTACGACAGTATTTGTAGGACTTGTGTTGAAGAGATATTCGGCATCTGTCAAGCGCTGTAAGTATACAACCAGTTTCATTGATAACTTCACATCCAGCTTTTGAGAGTTTAAACATTCATAAACATCAAAGTGTCAACTACTGAAATTGTCACCTGTGAATCTAAGATGTTGAAGAGGCATTGGCGGTTGTCCAAAGGTGTAAAATATTTGGCCATTTCGGTACACTTGAAAGCGACAGCCTAACAATTCAGTGGCAGCCATCAACTCACATGCAGATGCACAGGTGAAGGGCTTAAGCATTTCATTCTTATAGTGCTCCTGTGTAGTATAATTATCTCCTGTACCGTCATCAGTCCACACCTTGAACCTGTCCTAGTCATTCAATACATAAGACACAAAGTTCCTCCGGATATCAAGAGTGAGCCTGATATGGCCGTGCAATATGTAACAAAGAGAATGGAAAAGGCAGGTGCCATCTCTGGGCATGGAAACCACTCGGTAAGTGACAGTTCTTTGATCAATGGTGATTACCTCGATAGACATGTTAATGCGGGTCCGGTTGGAATGATAAAGGAAATGGGTACCTGAACAATGTAAAGTAAGTCTAAAATACATACACAATAACTATAATCGTAATAGATGAACAATAAAACAGAGGAGAAGCCGTGGATTAAATAAAAAGGCTGTAGTTATCAGCAGGGAGACGTGAATCCCGTGGCGAAGCAAGGAAGGGAATGTAGAGACTGGAGCGACAGACGGCCTTATATAGGCAGGCCGCCAACAACGTGGGAGGCGTTTGGATGGGGACCCAACACCGCTTCACACGGTGACTGAGCTGCAGGCTATGGACGTATATATGTACGTAAGTAGGATTCAGTTAGCGTTGGGAACCCGCGTATCAAATTTCTTGAAGATGGGCCCATAAGTAACAAAGACTATTGAAAAGTTCAATATGGCGGCCGAAAGTGGCATCATACCACCGAAATAAATACCAAATTTCAGCCTTCTACCTACACGGGAAGTTGGGGAATTAGTGACATTGGAAACTTCAATATGGCGGCCGACAGTGGCATCATACCACTGAAATAAGTACGTACATCGGTTTTGGTTAGCGCAAGGAAGCCACCTACCAAATTTCGTGAAGATGGGGCCATGAATAAGACAGTTCAACATTGTTGACAGACGTTGTTGACCGTTATGACCGTTACGCGTAGAATTTCGAAATGAAACCTGCTTAACTTTTGTAAGTAAGCTGTAAGGAATGAGCCTGCCAAATTTCAGCCTTCTACCTACACGGGAAGTTGGAAAATTAGTGACGCTGGAAAGTTCAATATGGTGGCCGACAGTGGCGTCATACCATCGAAATAAGTACGTACATCGGTTTTGGTTAGTGCAGGGAAGCCGCCTACCAAATTTCGTGAAGATGGGGCCATAAATAAGAAAGTTCAACATGGCGGACGTTGTCGACTGTTATGACCGTTACGTGTAGAATTTCGAAATGAAACCTGCTTAACTTTTGTAAGTAAGCTGAAATTTCAGTCTTCTACCTACACGGGAAGTTGGAGAATTAGTGATTAGTTTTTTTTTCTTGTACTGCAAATATTCAAACACCATAAAACCTCTGGGGACTGGAATAAATCTGTGAGGAGTACAACTGTTCTCCATATACAGTATTTCTTCATTTTTACTCCAGACACTCTAGTACAGTGGTTCCCAAACTCAGTCCTGGGGACCCCCTGTGGCTGCAGGTTTTTGTTCCCACCGGCTTCTGTTTTTAATTGAACTCCTGGGCTAATTAAGTGATGTGTTATTTAATAAGTTCTGTGTTTTGGGAATAATATAAAACTAGAAATTAGAAAACTAAGTTTATATATATATTAAAATGTTCCAAGCAGTTATATAGGAATAATGTATTTTTTTTTTAACAGTATTTTTCATCTTGATTTTCATTCTACTTTTCAGGTTTTCTAATTGTTTAATTAATGCATTATTTACTAATTAGTGGGTCTGATGCTAAAGTAGTTACAGCCTTTGATTATTTAGTGTGTTGTTTAACTGGGTGTCAGCTCTGCTCATTTTTAATTGTCATTAATAAGATACAATGAAGGGGAAAAACTACACAGAGAAAAGGCAAAATATAATGAAATCAACAAAAGAGAGTTAAGTATTTAAATCTACAGAAAAAACAGAAATATTTCTAAATGTCTTAGAAATGTAAAAAATCACACTGCTGTGCTTTTCTGAATGTAGAATAAGAGAAAACAAAATCCCAGCTAATTAAATGAGATCCGTGCTATCAGGTGTTGTCACTGATGAGGAATCTGGTTGGAACAAAAACCTGCAGCCACAGGGGGTCCCCAGGACCGAGTTTGGGAAACACTGCTCTAGTACCTTCCGAGAGTCCAGACACATGCTGGTAACTTGACTCTCATGTGAGTGTAACAGTATTTGTATCCTACAATAGACAGGTGGCTCAAGGCTTACCAATTAGGCATGTTTCTTTGGACTTGATTTTATAGTAACCCGGACTGAGGCAACAAAATTAAATATTACTATGTTAATCATTAATCATTGTGTTCATAACTGGAAATAATGATTAGTGTAAAATGTTCTATAGCCAAAAATGCTAGGCTAAAACATTCAATCAATTTTTGGCATCGATTTCTCTCACAAAACGCTGCAAAAATAATTTTCCTTTTTTGTTGCCTATAAATTCTTCACATACTCATGCAAACACAACATAACACATGCACATATTATGCAAGAGTGTTGTCATATTTTAATATGAAAATAACAGCAGGATCAGGAAATTAATGGATGGTTTACTACATCATCTTCTGAAGGCAACAGCATATGAACATTTTGAGTTGTTTCATATGAATGAATCATTCAGATGTTACTACTTTTTTCATTGCTGATAAACAGATATATGTATTATCCAAGAATCAGATGCAGATCAAGAAACCTTTTTGAGTTAGTGCAGCCATTTATGTCATTAACTTCTTTGTAAGTGATAGCCAGCATAAAATCTATTAGTACCAGGCAGGTTTGTTTTTAAAGCACTTTGTAGTGGGGCTTAAGACTTGATACACATATCAGCATCCCATATATGTGGATTTTTAATTGCATTCATTTGCATATTGCAGCAGATGAATAACTCATCAAGATGTATCTACCCTCTCACTCTAGTGAATGACAGCAAAACAGCAGTGCTGGCTAAAAGTAACATTAGTTAGTATGCCTAGGGCATATGTTTAAAATGCATTTTTTCATTCTATTTTTTTTTTTTTTTTTTTTTTAAAAGGTCGGTGAGATTCTTATTAAAAAAAACAAAATGCAAAGGCATTGCAGTTGATTCATGTGCTATCATTCATTTAACTGTAATTCCAACTACCCCTATATAAAATCTGTAGACTTGATCAACCACGTGAGACTTGAGTGGTTCTTCCGTTACATTTTTAAGTTCTGTTAAAGTAGTTTTTTCTGCAGAGAAATCAGTGACTCACCCAAGTAGAAAAGAAGCAAAATGATATAATCATTTTTTCAAAATGAGTTTGTTATACCTGAATGCACAGTCTTCAGATTGTATCTTTACAAGCAGATCATTTAAGCATATGAAAATTAAAATAAAATCTTAACAAATAAGACTTCAGGAAATGCAAGATTGCTTAAAACTGTCATTTGACATGTGAGAGACTTTAGTGGTATCACTATATAAAAGGTCACAATCCGTGTCCTTTAGTAGTTGAACTCAACACTTATTTTGCCTTCCCTGCAGACTGAAGTTGTCTACTACTAAATAAATCACAGTTGTCATTCTTCTGAAGTCCAATCTCATGTTGCCTTTTAGCTAAGCTCTTGACATATAAACGTCAGTTCCCACATCCAGATTCATCTCTGGACTCAGAGTAGGGAGCTTTCCTAATTCTTTTTCCTCCAAAAATGAAATGCTGCATCACACAGGTAAAATGTAACACTAGGTAGTGTTTACTTCTAAAACCTGCACCAATTGCCTTGAAATCTTAACTGTAATTTCATTCAACCATTTTAAAGCCTGAAAACTCAAATCTTTTAAATTTAGGGAGAATTAAAGCTATTTTCACCTTCAATAGATGTCCCTACCATACATTACAAGTTGGAAACAGTAAAGCTGTTCTATGCTAATACTGTATCACATTGACTGTAAAGCTAATGAATTTATTTGTTCAAATCTAGGATTCAAATTGCATTCATTAGGCTACTATTTCCTTGTGACATCATTTAATTAATAATTGTTGTACTTGGAAGGGTTTTCCTTGATCTTAAGAAGAGCATTTTTCTTTATGACATTTGCAAGTGTTCAAAGAATATGGGGAGAATATCCTTTCTGTTTAGCATGGGAAGGACTACAGCATCCTCTGATTCTCATCCCTTAACAACATTTTACTTTTCAGTCCTTGTTTTGCACTTGGGGTCAGAGGTAACACCATTTGCGCTCACTATCCATCAGCATGAGTTGTAAAATCTTGAAAATCAAACAAAAAGCCTAGTCTAAAAAAAGAAAAAGAACTAACATCATACCAGAATTCTAAAATTACGGATATAAATTGCAATAAATAAGTCAGAAGCCCTCTAAGATATTTAGGGGTGGCATGGCAGTGCAGTGGTAGCAGTGATGCTTTCCAACAAGGAGACTGGAGTGATAAGTCCCGGGTGCTCCCGGTGTGAAGTTTGAATGCTCTCTACATGTCTCTGTGGGCTTCCTCCAGGGTCTCTGGTTTTCTCACACAGGTTAGGTGGATTGCCAGTGCTTAAGTGGTTCAGAGTGGGTGTTCACCCTGTGATGGGCTGGTACCCTGTCCGAGAATGGTTTATGCCTTGCATACTATGTTTGTTGACATAGGCTCCTGCTTGTCTGTGATTCTGCTCACAATAAGTAGGTTTGGAAAACTGATAAATGAATGGTAAGTTATTAACTATTTATATCTATTTGCATTTTAAAATTAAAAAAAAACAAAAAACAAAACTGAGAAAAACCAAAATAAGGTTTCAGCCTCTGAAGTGCAACAAGGTTGAAAATATGACCAAAATGTTTTCTACTTATCCACTTACTTGACCTTTAAATGCTAAAGTACCAACTCTAAGCCATCAGATCACTGGCGGTGGAAGATGTGCCAACATGAATATAGACTACTCCATTGAAATAACTATTACTATTCATGAAGATGTTGTGCATCTTGTCAGTTAAATCGTTAAACTAAAAACCTTTATCAGAAACACTTTAACATATGCTATCATCTCAGCTCCTAAAATACATAAAAAGATTTTGAATTTTTAGCAGTTAGAGTTTGCAAAATATTTCAAAAAACCCACAATATCCACAAAATATGGAAAATAGGCAGAATTTGGAAAAGATGTAGCATGAACTAGTGAAACCTTTACCATACTCTATAAAAACTAATTAAAATCCTCAAATGCTATCACTGACTACATTCATTCCTTCCAAGTGTAAATCTGCAGCTTGAACCAGAAGTCATCAAATACAGTCAGGAACATGCTAATCAGAAATGAAGGCAGTAGCATCAAAAGTAATACTACAGCATGCAAGGCAAACTTTTGTTTTTTTTTTTTAAAGTTGCATGAAGATGCTCTGAAGCCAGAGTATAAGCATCTGCATTGGTGATGTGTCTAAACTGCATCAACCAATTATATCACTACAGTATATTGGCACAGTACCAGAAAAAAAGGAACCTGATACATACACTCTTCAAAGTTCTCACTCACTATCACAATTCCTCCACTAATTTGAAAGAACCTGGGTTTTTACCAAAAAAAAAAAAAAAGATACAGTACATGATTACAGGACCTTGTTAATCAAGAGTTTATAAACTTCCATGATACTCATGTTTGATCTCAATATATCAAGAACCCCCATGATCAGTAATGCTTTATATATGCTCTATTTACTACAAGGGGGAGTCTAGCTAAAGTTAGAAAATGGGATTTATTAGAAAATGGAACAAACTTTAACAAAGCTGATTATGTCATTTGTCAATGGAGTCTCCACCCTTCTCAATGCACTTGCTCCACCTGCCTGGAAATGTCTGGATTCCAGCAGAATAAAAGGTTTTGTCTTGTCCTTGCAAGCACTCAGCACCTGAGTTATTTTCGAACACTACATGCCGATGGGTACTACAGCCACTAGTGCAAGTTACTGTGACTTGCTGGAGACCAATGTGAAGCCTGCTATTCGATCCAAGCAACGTGGACTGCTGTCTCAAAGAGTCCTTTTGAGGCAAGACAATGTCCGCCCGCCCATATACTGCTAAGAACACCAAGGCTTATCTGGAGAAACTGAAGCTTGAGGTATTGCCACATCCTCCTTATTCACTAGCTTTGGCACTGTGTGATTTCCACCTTTTTGGACCGCTAAAAAAACATCTGGGTGGTCGTCAATTCAAGACAGATGACGACAAGAAGAAAGCAGTGCACGAGTGGTTGTGAGTCAACCTGTACTACTTATAGAAAGAAAGGGCATGAACATGGGCAACAAATAGGAGCTTAACATTAGTAAAATGAAAATAAAGTTGGAACTGATTTTGTCTGAAGTGTTTTGACAAAGCCTTTTATTCTGCTGGAATCCAGGCACTTCCAGGCAGTTGGCATAAGTGCATTAAGAAATTTTTGTTAAGGATCGTTCCATTTTCTGATAAATTCCATTTACTATCTTTAACTTGACTCCCCCTCGTATATACAAAAACATAGTTCTGTTTATACATCAACGACATGAAAGTCATTTACTTAATGTGTGCAAAAAATATTACTTCAAAACACTTCAGACAAAATCAGTTCCAACTTTATTTTCATTTTACTAATGTTAAGCTCCTATTTGTTGCCCATGTTCATGCCCTTTCTTTCTATAAGTAGTACAGGTTGACTGAATTATCTGTGGGTGTATAGTTCCAGGGCTCCCTGTGGATATTCAAAAACTATGGATGCTCAGGAGTTATGTAAAAGTGTATAGATTATGCACAAAAAGCAAACACAAAGGCTGATATAGCTGGACTTGAGGGCCAGCTGGGCTTGGGAATGCCATGACTCAGCAGCATCAGGCTACATATGCTGTTTCCTGTGTATATTTGGTGGGTAGCGCTGCATGCAGGAATTTCAATTGTTCCTTTCTCAAGAATATTCTGGATTATTTATTTATTTTTTACATGTTTTCAAATGCAAAATTAATAGATTAGGTTAGCCAACTGTAATTTTTGTTCATATACCAGAATTATTGTATCCTTTAAATATACTTGGAAAAATATGGCCTGCCTTACCAGGTAAAGAACTGCTTATTACAGGCAGGATGAAAAACACATTTTTTGGATAAATCAGTCATTAATGGCATTTTTAACTGCAAATATATTTCTATCATTTGTAAGCAATGTAATATATGGTTAAAAATATAAGAAAAATAATGAAAAATGAAAGGAAATCAGAAAAATTTCTGAATACATATAATGTTTCTCCTAGAAGATCAAAATCTTGTACTGTCCTGGCCACCAAAATACCTACCAAGAAGGATGCAGTACATATTAAGCTGAAAAAGTCAACATGTATTTGAAGTACTGTTCAGTGGATGGGCACTTTGCAAAAAAACAGATGAAGAGCTCATGAGATGAACACTTTGGAATAGGATGCCCTTTAAGACAGCCACTGCTCTACTTAAAATCATGTGTGGGCTGAAAATTTTAAAAGCACACTGTTAATGTTTCTGCCAGCTGCAAATATATAAGTTGCTTTACACAAAGTGCAAAAAAAATATCACCCTTCCCATTATTTTTATCAGTAATTTTCAGGGAGGGGATAAGCAGCACAGAACCTGCAGTGTTGATGTTTAAACTCCTAAAATATCTCCATATTTTCTCTATGTTATATATTACATTGGAGGGTTTGAACGCATACAAAAACATCCTCAGTGTACATATTCTCACCATACTGCATATAACTTTGATGAGAAAAGTACTGGAGAAACTACCTTGAGTTGATCATTTTTGCCAATTTTAAAAACTTGAGATTGAGATTGTTATAGTATTAAAACAACAGCATTTATTTTGATTGATCCTGCCTTAAGCCTAGAACACAGGATTAAGAATTGATTGCTGTTATTATTTTTGATTTAACAATAAAGCTTAAAAGCAAAGAAGCCGCAATAAATTAGCTTCCATTTTCAGCATATACAATAATATATTCATGATCAGTAGTCAAACACACTTCAGGGACTTCCTTAGTGCACAGAAGTAAACCTGCGATACAATTTTCACAGAATCATTGCAAATTAAAATTTCCGTAGGAGCCCAGTGTATTAGATTCAGTGGAGTCAATTACAGCAATTCTCTCTTCCTCTAAACCAATAAGCACACAGAAGGAAAACGGTAATATCATTTTGCTTTTCTGTGTCACTAGTTTTATGTCCCTTAAGGCATTAAAAACTATGCTTCTGGAGAATACTAGATCATATTTTGGAAAATATTATACTGGAAGGCTTGTGCACCATAATAATTTTGAAATTGATCTTTGAAAAACAGAATGACATATCAATCGCATACCTGAGACTAGATACAAAAATATTTGAATTTTTAGAAATGGTCACACTAATACAGTAAGTGTCACTTCAGTTAATAAAATGTTAATGATAGAACCTCAATTTTGCACCAGAATTTAACCATTTCCAGGATTAGCCAAAGTAGCTAACTGCCATAGAGTATTTGTTTAAAGAGGTATTCCATATTTGAATGTATACTATTAATTAAGTAATACATTACTTTTCACTGAAACACTGAATACGTTTAGACTTGAAATACTAAAAACTGGTATTCGTTCACATCTGCCAAAGCATCTAACATATACAATCTACTACTCTGTCATCCTGCCACTTGTATGTTTTAAATGAATGTGACAAGTTCAATACAATGCAATATTTCATATTTTATTTAAGTAAAATCTTTAATAATAGACCTGCTTTGGGTATGGCTTCATAATCCTTTATTTATTTTTTATTTATATCCTTTATTTTTTATGCTGCACTTGTCAAGGAGGACTATCATCCTAAATGAATTTAGATTAACACTACAATTCAGTACAACATCAGTTCCTAACTTTAGCCATATGGCTGCTGTTTTTCACTCCTGCCAATTTAGGATTTAAAAAGACTGAGTAAAAACAGCTGCATAAAGGCATTTCTTAGAAGCAGGATTTAAATGAAACTCTGTGAATACTTTTGTATAGAGCATATTCTGAGCTAACCGTGAATATTAAGCGTCCCCATAGTCTCAGAAAGCTTACATGTGAAAGTAAGCTTTTAACGCTCAAAAAGCTGTTTGTCTCAGAGATAAGCTAGCATTTTTCAAGTGCCTTGGTTCAATAAAATTGTAATTAATAATGTTGAATTATCCTAATTTTTTCAGTTATGAACAAGTGGAAGACCTACTTATGAATGCTTTGAAATCACTCTAGTTTTTCTTGTTTCCATTTTTGGATCCTCACCTCTTGAATCACCAGTACATGAAAACTGCCATATAAGTATGCCATTCGACGCATCTCGACGACTAGTTTAAAAGTCAAAAGTGTAGCTTTTTGGGGTCTCTCCCTGTTTTTGGCCTTCTAGACCTGAAAACCCCTCATTTTAGGCAATGTCTGTGCCGGAAATTACACCCTTATAATAAAGGCTAAACCAATAGGTCTCTTCAGCAAAAATGAGCTGAGCATGTCACAGACAATCAACCCCAGGGGTTTACCCCCTAAGAGGAAAAAATGGGTCAAAATTACTGCTTTCAACAATACTTTGGAATAATGTGTATTATTAATATAGGCATTTGGGGTGTTTTTCATTCTGATAGTCTGCCCAAATGTGTTTTATAAACTTCTGAGAACTAAGAATTATACAGTATATTTATGGAATGATATAATTCATTTTACAATCATTCTTTTTTACTTTCTTCCTAATTTATTTGTTCCAATAAACCCAGTATGTAAAAAAATATGTTGCATATTTTTTGATGGTTAATATAGAAATATTTATGGTAACTGCATAAAATAATTTTAATTAAAGCATGATTAATAAACTAGTAGAAATAGAAAAACCAAAGCTATATTGCTAAAGTTAGGAAGTGATGTTGTTGTATTGGCTTGTAGTGTTAAACTAAACTCATTAGGGATGATGGTCCTCCTTGATAAGTGTAGCATAATACAATAAAATATGCTATTTCAAGTTGCTGATCACAAATACAATAATATTTTTGGTGTATGGCCTCTAAGAGTCACACCCAGAATGTTAAAAATGACCCATTTCACAAACAAGCATGTGGGGTGTCGTTTTAGTCCATTTCAAGGTCGGTGAATACAAAAATGATGTTATTTTTGATTTTTGATCCTTTATTAGAGATACAGTATAGCCTTTTATGCTACACGGGACACATTTCTATGACAATGGAGGTTATTTAGACTTTGATTACTTAAATTGATTAATTTAATCAATTTTAATACTTAATTTTAATACTTTAAATATCCAATACAAACATACTTGTTTATTATGTCCTTTGACCTTATGAAGTAAATCATTACATTTCATATGAGCAACCCAAATTAAGGTGGCTTACGCTAGTTCAGACTTTTTTCTTTTTGAACATTTTATTAAATGTAAAACTTCATCAAGGTGCATTTGATAGCTTTTAAGTATGCTGGCTATAATATTATATGCATTTCACTATTAAATTGCTACTGGTTAAGAGAAGAGAAAAAAAAAACACTCAAAGTAGTAAAATAAATTACATCTACATAGTACAATGAAGTAAAAGCACAGAAAATCAATTGCAAAACGGCTGTAACAATAATAAGTATCATTATAAATTGTACATGTCATTGCTGCCACTAGTCAGAGAGTCAGGACTAGAAGGTTCATTTAGCGAAAAAAGTAGTAGTACAGGCTGGACTCAACACGGGAAATAAGACTACATTAGAATAAAACTCTGGTACCACTGCAGCACTTAAAGCCCAAGGTTTATATTACCATTTACCTCTTAAAATGTATGATTCCCAACAGTTAAAAGCAAACTCCAGCTACAATGCTGATAATTTGTTACATTGTTGTAGCTGCTAATTAGTCACAAATAAATGACTAATATATTCTAGGAATGAAATGCATGTGATAGAAAATTGCTTCAGTGATTTACACCTTAAAAGACAGTTTCAGTCCTTAGGGTAACAGAAACCAGTTGCTTAGAACAGCTGTGACTTCATTATATCTGTGATTCCACTAACAAAGGTGATTACACATGATGAATCTTAAACACTGAACCACATTGTCAAGAAAACACCACACAGCAATTACTATTCATATATATAATAATAAAAATGAATGATAAGGCAATGAAAAAAAAATATAGTCTTTAATTTCTCCAAAGCTGGTAATTTCTACATAAAGTGTATTGTTTATCACTTTGAAGAAGATGCTGATTTCTAGCAGAACAGCAAACATTAAAATACAAAACATTAGATATTAGCTGAAAAGTAAGAAAATACTAAAATGCTTTGTTCATATGAATAAGACCATAATATAAAGAGTAAAATACAGTATTTATATCTCAAGCTGAAGTACTTTTAGGTACACTAAAACTATGTTAGAACCTTTATCATCTTACAAAAAGAGGGACACTGGAAAATGATAATGATTCTTTTAGAGTGAGTACCACATGCTTAATACTGTAGAAAGGGTCATTTTAAAATGCAGTCCACTGAAAAAGATAGTTAAACCAACAATTGTTGTAGTATAGCACATTTGTTTGTATTTGACCATTATCTTCTCAACATCAAGTTCTAAAAGTAGCAGGCAATAAAATAATTTGGTAAGAAACACACTAAAAATGTTGATATAGTTGGTGTTATTCAAGGTAACACCAACAAATGACATCAGCCACTATTTTTGGTAGTATTCTTAATTGTTTAGTTATTTTCCATTTTTAAGAATATCATTAGAGCTTGGTACACCAAAACATTTATAAATGATTAGCTGATCACTAGATTGTGGCACTACATATGATTCATATTAAATAATATATCTAGTGTGCATGCTCTTTAGGACTTGGTTTATGTCAACACATCAAAAGAGCTCTGTACCAGTCAGGTCAAAAATAACATTGCTCACTTACAAACATTATGTACTTCAATATTCCATGTCAAAAAGATAATTAGGAAACGGAAAAAGTTCAAGACCATGACCATCCAACCAAAGGCAAAGAGATTTTTTGTTTTTACCTTCCTTTTTATGTCTTTAACAAGCATCACTTTTTACCTGTACTTACCTTTGGTACCATGTGAAATTAAGTAAGTCCCTGAAGACTAAATGACCTATTTTCAGACCCTCTTCATTCACAAGTGTTCGTTTTAAGTACCAGTTTATGCCACAGAGAAGGTTAGGGATAAATAATGTACCCAATCCTGTACTTGTCATTTGAATATTGGAAGTCAGAATTTAGATCCTCATATGGGTATGAATCTCATTTCTGATTCAAGAATCAAGTTCCACTTCACTTTTTAAAATGTAAGTAACAGAAAAAGATTGGATAAAATATTTCAATGGTATTGGGGAAAAAACTGGTCATAACTTAGTATTGTCCCTTCTCCAAATAAGAAAACAATGTAGCTAATGATTTGCAGTCAATACCTTCAACAACATATGCAGGTAGCAAAATGTTTTTCCTGCTTCGTGGGCCTTAATAATTGAGTGCTGAGGGAGAAACATTGTAAAAGCTGAATGGAGTTCTGAAGAGTGCAGCTAACTGCTATTGCCACATGCCGATGCTGTGAAACCAAGTGGTAGAAGACAGGCCTAACTCTTATTTATGCTTACTTCTTTTAATAGGGTTTTATTGATTTACTGCCTGTATAATACCTCTGCAACCATGCTGAAGTCAGTGTATGTGTGCTTTGTGGGAAGTACTAGTGCTAAACATGGAGGTATGGACTGTTATGTTTGTTTAGTGTACTAATAAGTGAATAGCTTTAAGTGTGTCAAAAGCTTCTAAACTAATAACTCCTAATGTCTGAAATTATTAATTTATAGTTTTGTATTGAGCCTTGACAAATTACTGCAAATCCACATTTTAGCAGCTGCTGTTCCAATAGCATAATGATAAACTCTTAGATTATTCTAACACTATAATACTATTAACTAATTAATACTAATTGGTTATCACATAAAAAATATATATATAGTGTTAGTGTAGCTGAAACCTGTTTTTCTCTTAATAAAGCAAGTAAATTGTTTTTCCTTGAGTTGCAAGATACTGAAATCCCCAACACTAAATTATGGGCTAAAAATGGTCAAAACAAAATACCTTTTTAACTAATGAAAACCCGTTATTCAGCGTGACAGATTGCCAAAAAAACAACTGAAGGTTTTAAATAAAGATGTCCAGAACTGCCTTGAGAGAAAAGGACAAACTGCATCAAACCAGGAGATAAGGGAAGCAGGAGGAAAAACTTCACATCATAAATACATCAGAGTCTGTAGTGTGTGAAACAGAGACCTATCAGCAGGGCTGGATTTAGATGAAAAGAGGCCCTAGGCTATTCCACTTATGAGGCCCTTTCAACTTCCATTTTTAAGTTTGTTCAAATTGCTAACAATTTGAATGTAGGCCCCTCTTGATCTTGAGGCCCTAGGCTGAAGCCTAGTTAGCCTATAGGAAAATCCGGCCCTGCCTATCAGGTCCTCAAGTAGCTGCTTCCTTGAATAGTACATGCTAAATATATCAGTCCTGTTACAAATTCCCTTTTTATTAAAATACAGTAGTAGACATGGTATAATATTTTTTGCTTTTCTTCTTATATGTACAAATATTTCTGGCCCCACCTAACATGTCCCTCAAAAACATTCTGAAAATTAAGTTTACTCTCTGTCACCACTGCTTCTACCTAAATGTAGTTCATATGTAAATAGTGTTAACATATAAAGACACAACAAGTCACAATGTTCAGATCTTTCCTGAAAACACTGTCCTTCAAATTATTAGAATAGAAGCTGAAAACTTCTTATTTTGTTTAATAGAAAGGTGGGGAGTGGCCGAGTCCAAAAAAGTTCTTCATGAGGATGTTTGGTAGATCCCCAACAACCCAAAAGGCTGAGGTGTCACAATGTGGTGATCAGACATAGTTAAACATAATGAAAATGTGAAAGGACATGGAGCAGTTTTTGCCAAGTTTAAATAGCTGAGACTTATTTAATTTACTAATTTCATACAGCTCTTTCTTTTGAATTGCTCTGGTAAATTATCCAGTAAATATAGATTGATAATCTCTTATATGATGGAAAATGTACCAAAAGTGTGATTTTATTAATAACTGTGCAAGCAGAGAATGTGGGAAGGATTAATTCAGAGAAAGAATGGAGACCTTGTATCAGATGAGAGAAAGTACTATGGTGAAAAAACCTAATTGAGTTCAGGGTGACAGATATAGATAATTTTGTGAAGAGTCTCCTCACTTCTACCAATTATAATACAGTTTCTGACCAAACTTCAAAGTCCTTGAGGATATCACTTAAATTGGAGCATGGCAAATGAGCTACTTTTTGATCAAGGTCAGTGCTATGAAACTTAGGGGATGGCATTACTGACTAGGTCCTGTTAATAGTGCAAAAATGAAACACCTATGTTCAGGGATAACATAAATGCGATATTATATCAGAGCTTTAACACAGTACCTCTCCCTTTCTCTTTGTCTTAATGCAACAAAACTATTTTAAAATATGGAACAGAAAAGAAAAAACTTTCAAAGAAATAAGAAAATGCAAAGTTTATTACATTGCATAATACAACTCTTCATTAAATGTGTCTGAGAGTTCACATTAACTTTGTTTTGGAAAATGATGCATTCTCCTAGTTGCAGCTTTTTCTGTTCTATAATTTGGCTATGGTAAGGTAGGATGAGAGCAGGCAGAAACAACATGCAGTACCTTTGATAAGTCATATTCAACTCAAGTCAATTTTACAGAAATTTGATATATTTAAGACTTCTTAAAAGCAAAATGTTAAGCACTGGTTATTGGATACTGAGAAAACTGACAAAAAAACAGTTTGCTCATATCTGTTTTTTCCTTTAATTTATTCTTTAACAAATCAAAACTGTTGTTACTTGTGTAACTGTATAAATTAACCACTGTTGAGTACCATCTTATTATATAACACGCTACCGTGGCTGTTCATTTGTCTGTCCAGGATTTTAAATCACCTGTAGCTCACAAACCGTTTGACCTATTGACCTGAAATTTGGTACACATATACTACATGACATCTAGTATCAATTTTTGGATGATGATTAACCTCCAAGGTTATTCCTCTTTTTATTTTTATTTTATTTTTTTATAGAATCAACTCTCACCAGCTACAGCACACGTGTGCCGCATGGCCGCCGTTCTCATCCCTACCACCTTCGCCGTCACTTCCCTTACCTCTTCATATCTTAAATCATTCTTGAGGTAGATTGAAGACTTAAGTGCCAGCTTAAGTGAAAAACTAAGGAAAACGCATTAAGTAACTGCAACACAAACACTGACTTAATTAGTTTTAATGTGAAAAGATGCCGACAAAAGAAGAGAAGAAGCGGGCCGCTAGGGTGGGGAAAAGAAGAGCTGCTCCAGAAGCAGCAAGCGCATCAACCTCTGAGCAAATGAATGTTAAACATATAGGGAAAGAGTTTGAAAACTATGAATGCTCAAGTCAAGTGTATTTAATGCGTGTTATCGTGCAGTGCGCAGTTACTGGTGTAAGTGATATTACAATAATTGGTAACATTTTAGTTTAGGCACTGCAAAAATGCATGTATTACTCATTTACTCTTATGTAACAAGACCTTAACAAGACCTTAGAGACACATTTCTCTTAATATTGTATATTGCGTATCTTCTTCTTCTTTCGGCTGCTCCCATTAGGGGTTGCCACGGCGGATCATCTTCTTCCATATCTTCCTGTCCTCTGCATCTTGCTCTGTCACACCCATCAACTGCATGTCCTCTCTCACCACATCCATAAACCTTCTCTTAGGCCTCTTCTTTTTCTTTTGCCTGGCAGCTCTATCCTTAGCATCCTTCTCCCAATCCTACTCAGCATCTCCCCTCTGCACATGTCCAAACCAACACAATCTCGCCTCTTTGACTTTGTCTCCCAACCGTCCAACCTGAGCTGACCCTCTAATGTACTCATTTCTAATCCTGTCCATCCTCGTCACACCCAATGCAAATCTTAGCATCTTTAATTCTGCCATCTCCAGCTCTGTCTCCTGCTTTCTGGTCAGTGCCACTGCATCCAATCCATATAACATAGCTAGTCTCACTACCATTCTTTAGACCTTCTCTTTCACTCTTGCTGATATCTATATGTCACAAATCACTCCTTACACTCTTCTACACCCATTCCAACCTGCCTGCACTCTTTTTCACCTCTCTTCCACAATTCCCGTTACTCTGTACTGTTGATCCCAAGTATTTAAACTCATCCACCTTCGCCAACTGTACTTCTTGCATCCTCACCATTCCACTGACCTCCCTCTTATCTACACACATGCATTCTATCTTGTGACTCCACCTCTCCAGGGTCTCTTCAACCTGCTCCCTACTATCGCTACTGATCACAATGTCATCAGCAAACATCATAGTCCACAGGGACTCCTGTCTAATCTTGTCTGTCAACCTGTCCATCACCATTGCAAATAAAAAAGGGCTCAGAGCCAATCCCACCTCCCGCAGACCTCACCACAGTCACACTTCCCTCGTACATATTCTATACAACTCTTACATATTTCTCTGTCACTCCTGACTTTCTCATACAATACCACAACTCCTCTTGAGGCACCCTGTCATATACTTTCTCCAGGTCCACAAAGATGCAATGCAACTCCTTCTGGCCTTCTCTATACTTCTCCATCAACATGGAGAACAACAACAATCTCATTTGTTTAATGGAATCTTGGAAAGTGAGAGGATGCCTGAGGAGTGGAGAAGAAGTGTACTGGTGTCGATATTTAAGAATAAGGGGGATGTGCAGGACTGCAGTAACTACAGGGGAATAAAATTGATAAGCCACAGCATGAAGTTATGGGAAAGAGTTGTGGAAGGTAGATTAAGAAGTGAGGTGTTGATTAGTGAGCAGCAGTATGGTTTCATGCCAAGAAAGAGCACCACAGATGCAATGTTTACTCTGAGGATCAGAAGGAGTTACATTGCGTCTTTGTGGACCTGGAGAAAGCCTATGACAGGGTGCCTCAAGAGGAGCTATGGAATTGTATGAGGAAGTCGGGAGTGGCAGAGAAGTATGTAAGAGTTGTACAGGATATGTACGAGGGAAGTGTGACCGTGGTGAGGTCTGCGGTAGGAGCGACAGATGCATTCAAGTTGGAGGTGGGATTACATCAGGGATCAGTTCTGAGCCCTTTCTTATTTGCAATGGTGATGGACAGACGAGATTAGACAGGAGTCCCCGTGGACTATGATGTTTGCTGATGACATTGTGATCTGTAGCGATAGTAGGGAGCAGGTTGAGGAGACCCTGGAGAGGTGGAGATATGCTCTAGAGAGGAGAGGAATGAAGGTCAGTAGGAACAGGACAGAATACATGTGTGTAAATGAGAGGGAGGTCAGTGGAATGGTGAGAATGCAGGGAGTACAGTTGGCGAAGGTGGATGAGTTTAAATATTTGGGATCAACAGTACTGAGTAATGGGGATTGTGGAAGAGAGGTGAAGAAGAGAGTGCAGGCAGGGTGGAATGGGTGGAGAAGAGTGTCAGGAGTAATTTGTGACAGACGGGTATCAGCAAGAGTGAAAGGAAAGGTCTACAGGATGGTAATGAGACCAGCTATGTTATATGGGTTGGAGACGGTGGCACTGACCAGAAAGTAGGAGACAGAGCTGGAGGTGGCAGAGTTAATGATGCTAAGATTTGCATTGGGTGTGACGACGATAGATAAGATTATAAATTAATACATTAGAGGGTCAGTTCAAGTTGGACGGTCAAACAAAGTCAGAGAGGCGAGATTGTGTTGGTTTGAACATGTGCAGAGGACAGATGCTGGGTATATTGAGAGAAGGATGCTAAGGATAGAGCTGCCAGGAAAGAGGAAAAGAGGAAGGCCTAAGAGAAGGTTTATGGATGTGGTGAGAGAGGACATGCAGGTGATGGGTGTAACAGAACAAGATGCAGAGGACAGAAAGATATGGAAGAAGATGATCCGCTGTGGCAACCCCTAACGGGAGCAGCCAAAAGAAGAAGAAGAAATGCTTTGATTCTTTATTACCCTGCAATGGCGAAACAAGAGAAAGTGGGCACATAATAGTCAACTTCCTACTAACTTCAAACTTCAACTGGGAGAGTTCAGAGATCACATATTAAAAATGCAAATAACAATCCTCCACTGCCATTTTTTTCTTCTTCATAATTCATATGTGATGTAAGTGTGTTTTAGAAGTGGATGTATGATTAGCTATAATAAAGTCTTGCAGGTGATAAATGATGCATGTTCTGTGAAATGGGCTGACCTCAACAAAATGGCCACTGAATCAGCTTTTTCAATGTATTTGATTTTTAGTAGTCTGCCTGCAGGTGACCTATTAGTACCTAAAAAGCTAAATCTCAGTACAATTTAAAAGTCTATCACGATTTGCACCTTTAATGGCTTGCATAACTCCACCTAAGAGATGTTTATAAATAATTATGTAGTTTATCTCACTTGATTGACAAATTCCACCAAACCTGAACAAATATATTGTAGGTGTCAGGTGGAAAGCAGGCAATATTTAAGATTCACTACGAAAATCCAAAAAATAGTTAATAGGCTGTTAAACACAATATTTTCATTATTCATTTAAAGCTTTCAAGAAACAGAAGCTAAGCTATTCCTTGATACTATTATATGCACTGTAGCTATTATAGCTAGATTTTTTTGTGCCAGTTTAATAGAGGAGAATTATAACTTTGTGTCATTTCAACAATAAAAAAGCTTTTATGAGCCAAATGGCCTCAGCCTATGCTAAATATTGCTTGATAGGACATGAAAGCACACACAGAAACAAGCATCTAATATGCTGCAGCAGTAAGTGGCAATGCAGTCTATGCATCAGTTATACATCAAATATTCATACATGCATGCCTACAATGTGAGATGCTGATAAAATTGAAGGGATCATTTTCTCTTTTTTTCTACAGATTAGTTATTCAAGTCAATAAAGAAAGTAAGACTATTTGGATTGTCAAAGGGGACACTTGGGGAGTGGTATTCAGTTATTTTTGATAATTAGCTCCAGTGATCTTAAGCTGAAATGTTTATAGCATTGTGTTCTAAATTTCTTCTTCTTTCTTTTTTTTTAAGAAAATGTTTCTAAAGAAAAAAAAACAGAATACAAAATTGTAGCTAGGGTTTTTATAATCGGATCCTACAAAGAGTAAAGAGATGTTCTCCAGAAGGTTTTTAATTTGAGAAGATCAAAAAATGAGCTGGGTTTGCTTGATTATGACTTCCAATTTTGTTAACAAGCCACTGTATTATTATCACAAGGAGTAATTAATATCTATTTGCCATCATTGTGTTATGCATGATCACACAAGCAATGCAAATCTTTATATTTAAATCCAAAAGTGAAACAAGATACTTAAAGTGTAAAGCATTACATTAAATAAATACATTTTAGTTTTCAAAATATTATGGTAAGCCTTGATCTGTGACTTAAAGCTTTTCAGTTAATTTCTTTTAATTCACTATGTAATCAAACTGAGTAATGACATTTGCTCTTCAGTATAATGCAAACAAACACATTGCTTTATTTTTTGAATTTTGAAGATGACACTTATAACATATGTCTCCTGTGTACAAGTCCAAGGTAAAGTATGTGTCAAACTCACTAACCTTTAAAGGATCGTCTACTGTAGATATCACCAATATTTTACTACACACTTTATATGCAATATATATATATTTGTTTGTTTTTAAGATTCCACACTTATAGTATGAATATGGCTCAAATAAAAGCATGAGCTTGTGTAACTTAGCAACTGAAAATTGGACTCCAGGCAATTCAAATGGAAGCCATGTGCCACAGCTATACTTGAGTAAAGTGTATACGAATTTTACTGCAAAAAATTCCTGATACTTTAGAATCTTAAATAAAGAAAAAACAAGCATGTAATAAATGAGCTATTTATATATATTTCAGTTTGGAATGGGAAAAAGGCAAAGTTCAAAGTTGGTTATTAAAAAAATGGTATAGCAAGAATATAGAACATTTACTTAAAAGAGCAGAAAAAGGCCCTGCTTGCTTTGACATTTGGTTTAGGTAATATTTAAATTGGAATAATTATGATAACAACAACAACATGATGACACACATTAGTGAAATTCTGTAAACAAGATTTAGGTATGAAATCTCCATCTACTTATTACTTTTTAAATATGCTTAAAACAACTCAGCAGTGGCAACTTTGGACACAAAGTAGGTATTAACCCTGGATGAGATACCAGATAACTGTTAATAACACGGACCATATTTAAGTCTGGAAATAAATAAACATAGCTCTTTGGAATCTTCTATGGTACTAGACTACCGAGAAAATAAATCCTACATATGCAAGCAGTGAGAGTACTGGAATTTGAACTGTCTCTTGGAGCTTTGATCCAATTACTGAAATTAAGTTGGGTTGTTACTGTTAGTTAATTGACTTGAAGACTAATTTCAAAATGAAATGCATTGGGTATTTATCTTTATATTAGAACAAAAGTAATGTTGCTGCCTTAGGCTTAGTATTGTCAGAATAAAGTAGAGATGGCACCAAATGGAATAATATGGTTAAGGAAAATAAATAAAATATTGGACATTAGAGGATCTTTAATAATGGTTGTTCTTTAAAATCATAAGGCCATAAATGAAAAACAAAATTACAACCTTTAGTAATTATTGTTGATCTATCACTGGCATGTTAGGAACACATAGGATACTGGAGAATTTAACAGATTTTCAGCTTTACATCTTAAATGAAATTTTCATGTCTGTTGATGGTACAATCAATAAATATAGCTCCAAAACAAATGCTGACTGATTGAGACCAGCTGATAATCTTTTATTTGTAAAGAAAGCTTTCATTTAAAATTAAACAGTATCCCAGATGAAATCTAAGAAAAATAGATTTTTAGAGAATCAGTATTTAAGGTTACTAATTATTTTTGACAACTCCAAGGGGATTTTAACAACACGTAAATGCAATAACATGCAGGTACACGTGAAAAAAATGAAATGAAATTGTTTAATGCAAGATTTTAGCAGTGGTTGTGCCTGTCAGAGTTACTGGTATAATTGTGCAGGCTGTCACTCAGGTGAGAAGAGAAATTTTGCGGTGGAAACTTTTGAGTGTTCCCAACTCTTTCCCTGGATTTTTTTTTTGTCGCAATGTGCTATAATGGCCCTGAATTTTGTTGCTGTCTTGACCAAGATAGTCTCCCTTACTTTTCAACTGCATGATTGAACAGCCAGAAAAATAGGACATTATCAGACTATCATACATAATACCCTAGTTATGTACCCTAGTCTGCTTTGCAGTGCTTTTGGAATGCAAAATGAGAGCAAGTGGGGCAGCCAGATGGTGTATTTCAGTTAGATCCTGGAAGTTTAGTTTGTTCTCATTGTCTACCAACTCATCACAACTTAACTTATTCTACTTATCAGTGTTGGCAACAAAGTATAATAATTTGTTAATGTTTACATATATATTAAAATATATAATGTATTTTATTTTAACTCAATTGAATTTGTCATTAGCACTTGTGAACTGTACCTGTGTGAGTGTGTTTTATGATGAACTGAAACCCCCAGTAAAGCAGAATTGCATTCTACTTTGAGTACAAAGCTGGCATAGGCTTCAGCCTACACTTGTTCTTGAAATTAAATAATGTGATAGGAAGACGAATGAATGAATAAAATGAATGCTTCTCAAAAATTTTATATAGTAATATTAATACTCCGAATATACAATTTTCATTGCATTCGCTATTGCTGTTTGCAATCTCAAAACTGTAATCATCATTCCTTTGATCTATGTAAACACATACATGTATTTAACAATTTAATGCTCAAGAGACCAGATTCAATTGCTTTTTAAACTTATTATTTAAAGTTTATTGTCCTTGTTGAGTCAGACTATGATGTATTTTCTAGTAAAACTGTTTAATGTCCCATTCATCCACAAAGAAATACTGCTGACAGTTATGATATAATAGTGTGCCATGATGATTTATATCTATAGATTTAATGTCACAATTGAAAAGTTGCAGTTAAAAACATATCAAACCAGAACAGATTCACAGATTTAAAAACAGACACCAAATGAAGTTATGCATATTTTTAAACTCCTGGCCTATTGTCAGAAACTTTTAGGCACACACTTTAAATCATAATACAAACATATTAGCATACTTTGTAAATCATTTTGGGAATTACCTTTTGCTGTAGGCTAGTAAAATCACTGAGTAAAGTCTGCAGCGAGAAACTTAACTATGTTAGTTATAACTGCTACTGTCCCAATCATTGCAAATGTACGTTAGCTTTCTGCAATGATTTGCAATGGTATGGTTGTAGCAGAACTACATAAGACATAGTGACTGCATCTGTACTGTCATGTTACATTCCCTTTTCAGTGTAAGTGTAGGAGGCAGGTTACAGTTGAAGAGGTGATTTGTTTCATACAAATCACATGGCAATCATCTTCTTCTTCTTCATCATCATCTTTTCTCACTTCTTTGTGGGGTCGAAGTGCTTGATCAATTGTCTCCAAAAACCTTGAATCTTGGCTCCTTTTGTTCAGATCTTCTTTTACTTTATCCATCCACCTCTGATTTGGCCTCTCTTGTTTTCTTGTCCCCTATACTTCTATTTCCATTACTCTTTTGCCTTCGTATTCATTGTCCCTCCTCATCACATGTCCATACCACTTCAACCTACTTTCCTGTATATTCTTAGAAATCTCTACAACTTTTGTAGTACCTCTGATTGTCTCATTTATTATTCTGCCTTTTTTATTGTAACCCCACACATTCATCAACATTTTTATTTCCGATATTTCAGTTTATCCACTCTTACCTGTGTTCCCTTTACTACCCATGTCTCAGCTCCATACATCATTTCTGGTCTTACCCTGGTCTTAATAACCATACCTTTAACCTTATCAGTCACACAATGCTCCTGACAGCTTCCTCAAAATGTTCCATCCACACTGCACTTTATGGATTATCTCTTCATCTAGTTTTCCATTTCAGGCTACCACTGATCCTAGATATTTAAATTTATCCACTCTTTCCAATAGCTCTCCCTGCAGGCTAACATCTGAATCCTAATCTTTATTAAACCTCATATATTCTGCATTCTTCCTATTTATCTTCAACCTTCTATCTTCCAAAGTTTGTGTCCATTCTTCCAACTTCCTCTCCTCTGCCTCTTTTCTGGTGCTACACGAAACAATGCCATCAGTAAGAAGCATGCATCGGCGAACTGATCTTGTATCCAATGATTCAACACATCCATAACAAGATCTCTAGTTCAATGCAAATGGAACATATTTAGCACTTGAGTGTACCCCACAATGGGCTGGTGTCAAATGCAGATCAGGGCTGTTGCCTGATTTGCACTTAGTGATGCTACAATACTTTCCAAAGCCCTTCAATTGGTTGAAACTGTGCAGCTGAATGTAGTCTAACTAAAATTTGAGGTTAAATACAGAGATGGAAAAAGTAGAGATTTATATAGTATACAATATAAAATAGAGTGAAGCTGATAATTACACCTATTTAGTCCACTTATGCTCTCTCTCCTTATTTATTGCTAGGATTTTGGTGTTTTGTACTTCAAGTGAAAACTAATAAAAGTGATTAAGAATTGATTCTAAATAAAGACTGTTGATGCATTGTCAAGGGGTCTAAATTCATTACTTTTTAAACGTATTAGGTGTAAAGCATCAATGTACAGTTTTGCTAGTTTGGTGGTCACTTCCATCCAAGGCTGTGTCTAGATTCTTTAGTACCCTCAGCCTTAAATGGATCTTGGGGCCATTGTCCCTCTTCAAACCTTTTTTGTTCTGTGTGATTTGAGGGTCCCCTAGTCTTTAAGAGGTCCTATGTGGTTACTTAACTCGCTTATACTAGGAAATGGCTCTGCTGCTAAAATTCATTAACTACTCATTAAAATGAATTAATAACCATGGCAGAAAGGTAATAATGATGCAATTTACATGAAAGACACAGTGCTGTATTTCAGCATTTGGAAGAAAAAACAATAAAGAGCACTGCTGTGCCTTTATGGTAAGGGAGGAACTTTAGCCAACCCCTCCTGTCTATAAATATTGCCCTCTCATGTTAGTTTCCTCTGTGAATGCCTTTGATCATGTTACTTGCCCTTTATGTTCTACTACAGAAGCTTCTATCACAGACTTTAAAGTTAGACATTTTTTTTTGTTAAGATGATGTCTTAAGAACCTCACATGAGGCCCCACCTTTAAAATCTAAATTGTGAAAAAAAGCTCTTATCTTGACAGCTTCTGTGGATTTAATTATTCACTTTGCTTCTTTATCACTTTTTCAGTGGACTTTACCGCCCTTGTACTTATTAATCAAGATATTCTGATCATCTGCCAGCTTTATCTGCTTTTCTGCTTATAGTACTTTGTTGTCACATATTTTAGACTTCCTTCTTATATCCCTAACTCATTAAAACAAATTCTTTTTTGCAATGAATTTACAGATCCAAAGTGGCCATTTTGGTAATGTGCATTACCTTTTTCTCAAAGAGGACAGAAGCCTCACAAATAATAATTGATTGTATGCTTAACTCCTGGAAGCATGTATCCCACCTCAGTAACAAAAACATTTGTGTACTTATACATTGTTTCTTTTATTTAAAGACATATTTAAAATGACCTTTTCCAATTCCACCACCTTATCAGTTTTACAATACCTTTTTTTATCTGTTAAAGCATTCATTGTAGTCTTTTTGTTAGTACAGAGCTATCAAGGAAATAAGTGAGACACTGATATAAGAATAAAATGGTGTGCAAACTAGTGGGTGTTTCTATAAATTTCTATTGACTTCCCAAGGTTGCTATAGAAGTTAAAGTTTAAGCTTTTATTGCTGTAGGTAACTAGCAGTTTGAAACTGCTATTCATGTTTAATCCACAAAATAACAATACAATGAAAAAAGTAATATATTAAAAAGTGAAGACAAAATACACAACACATAAAATTTGCAGTATACAGAGCAGCAATAAAATATGAATGACAAGATTGACCCCATTATTCAAAATGCATATGGCTTTGAGACAAGAAATGATCCCAAACCAGCTGGTCTGTGCGTGTGTGTGTACACGGTTAAGCAACACAGCATGTCGTGTTTAAGGCTGTCAGGTGACATACTGTATCTACCAACATTGCCACAGCAAGACAGAATCAAGTATATAGAAAACACATCACATCAGCATCCCTTATATAAGTCTAATTTTTCCAGTCTTGCTACAATATATTTTTTAATATTTACTTATATATTTTTTCACTTTGTTATATATTAAAATATGTGGAGTATGATGCTGCAGTGGGCTGGCGCCCTGCCAGGGGTTTATTTCCTGCCTTGTGCCCTGTGTTGGCTCGGATTGGCTCAAGAAGACCCCCGTGACCCTGTAGTTAGGATATAGCGGGCTGGATAATGGATGGATGGATGGAGTATAATGAAGCACAAAATACAGTAACCAAGGCATCATACAGTTAAACAGTTGATTACCTTCATAATGGATGAATGGCGGGAACTTGTGTCCTCAGGGACCAAATGCCTATTAATTCTTATTAGAAGAAATGGTGATGTTGCACAGTGGTAACTATTTGACTGCCCCAACTTTTTTTTAGAATATGTAACAGTCATCACATTTGACTTAAATGAAGATTTTCAAAATAATAAAGAAATTCACAAGATAAAACATCAAGTAATGTGCTTTTGTAGTTTCTAATATAGTACAATATGAATAGAACTACAAATCATTAATTTTTGATTTTATTAGCATTTTCCATACTGTCCCAACTTTTCTAGAATTAGAATATATAAAATGTATTTTTTCAACACTTATCACAAAAGGCTGCTATTCAATTTGCTTGCCTAAAAAGAATGAGTTTCACTGTCAAACTTGTTAATAAAGTAAGAACTTACAAAGTACATCAAACTAATGGCTCATTTAAATATTTCCATATATGAAAACTTGATGACCATGTTTTAATTACTGAAAAGACAAAAGACAAACACACACACACACACAGAGTGAGGGGGATTCTCTATTGCAAAGGTCTAAATTAAAAAACAAAACCAGACATTTTACATGCCATTCAGTTTACTGAGAAAAGTTCTTATCAGTGTCATCATTAAAATGAACACCTAATCACCAAACTGAAAACACTAAAATTCCAATGCAGGAGTGGAATGCCACTGTATATGCAAAGCTGTATTTCTGCCTTCTTGTATTGCTAAAAAGTGTGAAATGACCATCTCCCTCCACATGACATATCATGGCAGATTAGAACTCTATTTCTGTAACATGTACTGAGGGTGCATTCAGTTGCATAGAGAAAGTTGATCAATGTGTACAAACGTTAGGCATACCATTGGCTTTTCTGGCAGGATTAGGATGAGGGATGTTTGAAAAGAAACTTCACCATCTGTCTAATAGCATGAACTCTGCAGTACAACAATTTTGACAGTAATATCCATTGGCACGTACTGGAACTGCAAATTGCCTATGGTTAAACAAGACTGGCAAGGAAAGCTGAAAGCTTGCATTTCTTAAGTCTGCCTTTCTCTTGAATTAAAGGACACTCTTGAAGCGAAGGTTATAGCTTTATTCATTACAATTACATTTCAATGGTAGAGAATGAGAAAATAAATACAAATAAGTACAAAAGCTTGGACTCTTAATTAAAACTTAAGGATAGATTTATGGATCATTCATACCAGGATTCAAATGGAGAATTAACAAAAGAACTGAAAGGTGAGATAGTGGTGCAGTGGTTAGCTCTGTCGCTATCTGTTCTCCTGCTGTCGATTTAATTTTTTCTGGGTAGTATTGTTTTTTCTCCCACATTACAAAGAGGCACAAGTTAATAGATGACTATAAATTGGCACAAGTGTGTGCATGTATGTGTGGGTCCTATAATGGACTAGCACATACAACCTAAAGAATATGCTCTTGCTCCCAATGATCATGCATTGGAACAAGTTTAACTGTAAGAATAAAGTTAAAGCATATGTTAATATTTAGAGCAAGTTATGGAATTAATTCAGGTTCTGAATCTGAATTATTTTGCCTTCTAAAACTATACACAAAATTGAGCATAAGAAAAATAATAATATACTGTAAAAGGCTCATTACAAGAATACATATACAGACAGGCAGAACTTCATTTGTCCCAAGGGAAAATTTAGCTTTTAGAGAAGCTCAAGTAATATGGAAATATTATTTAAAAAAAAAAACAAATTGCCACCACCTGTCTCAAACACAAACAAGAATGACAAAAAATGAAATCTTCTGATTTACTGTAGCTAAATAAGAAAGTAGTTACAGTGAGGCATGTGTTTCTTAACATATGAATAATTTGACGTTTAAAAGTACTCAACGATAGTCTGTCAACGAGAAAATATGCAGGAGTGTGCATAATGGCCATTAGTTTTGTCTTCATATTCATTTCACTATTACCTCCAGTGGGCCGAGAGTGCACGCCATAGCTGAACCAACCTTTGTAAATAGCTTGTTGATTCAGTGGGCCTCACTTACAGTGAAGTTACTGGTGCAGCACACTACAACATAGAAAATCATACTGGCTTTTAAAGTTATAGAGTTACAGAAGATGTAAAGAATGTTACTATCTACGTTAAGCGTACACAGTCTCCCAAGGAAAAAAAAGAGTCATCTCTATCATTTTGTAAATAGTTCCTCTATGTTTCAAGATCAGTCAATGGTGTGGACTTCCAAGTACTTGTACTATTTCCATATCTCTCTACATAATCACCAAGCATAGAGGCTTTTAAGTGCGGCAAAAGTTAATAACCAGTTCCTAGGTTTTCCTGATGTTGATTTCAGACAATTATCTTTGTACCCAGAAATAATGTTATCTACCTATCTTTTATAATCTGGCTCATCCACCTCATCATGAACCCCATTAGTTTAGAATCATCTGTGACTTTTTGTAAGTGATGTAACCTGGTGCTATATTTTTAATATGAAACTTACAGTTTGAACATAAAAGGTGACAGTGCTTGTAGTGCTCAAATGCCCATTATCATAGCTGACATAACTCCCTTAAATCCGGGTCATCATAGACATATCTGAGGATTAGCTTGCAATGTGGACACAGTGGCACAGTGTTAAGTGCTTTTATTTTCACAAATCATTTCAAATCCAAAACAAAGTTTAGAGCAGTTCTACAAATAAATACACTATACATAACAAGAATAATGATTTCTGTCCATCATAAGGAATACAATATGCAATAATCCAAAAAAGAAATTAAAATCCATTAGAGAAAGCAGTAAATTCTGTGTGATTCCTTTCATTTTTTCCTCTTTCCTCATCCTCATCAGGACATTGGGAATCCCTAACACGCAGCCTGCAACATCCCTATGATCCACTGTCTCTTCTGGTATCCGCAAACTTGAAGTGCCACTTCTGCTGGTACCCACAGCTCCCAGACTATCCTTGAGTGCCTTCTTGTTGGAATCCCTTCCTTTTATCAGCTCCTGTGGCCTTGCTCCCTCTCGTCAGCTCACCTTTCACCTGGGCTTCTGAGCTTCAAGTCCACCTCGCTTAGAGCTTTCACTAAACCCTCCATTGTGCTCTCTACAATTAATCACCAAGACAGATGCCTCGAAGCTCATCTCTCTCCCAGCTTTACCTCTCAGAGCGACTGCAGAGTTTTTTTGTTACATTTCTTCCATTTTTATTCTAGTTGGGCTCTCTGTATACTCATGTGGGTCTGGTGCCTACTAATTACAATTTGCAGAGTGCTAATGTGGAAGAGTTGACCAATTAATCAATGCGCCTCCACACGAAACATCCCATGGCAGCTCCTCAGTAGTATTGGCTCCCACATGGCTTGAGTGACACTGTTTTTATTCAAAACTGGCATACTGCCACAGACCTCCAACACTTCATCACATCTACATCCATAAAAGAGACACTGTCCTTAAACCTCACAATCTGTGTCTTGTCAGACAGACAGTCCATTATCTAGAACATCATAAGCTCATCCACCTGCATACCTTGGAGTTTACTCCTTAACAGGATACTATTGAAGGCAGTGGATGAATCTAAAAACATTCCTCACAGTTCCCTTATGTACAGAAGGGATTAAGCATTGTGGAGCAGATAACTGCACATTTCAATCCAAGCTTTGTCCGATAAGAAAACTGCAATGGGTCCAAGTAGTCTTCCACAAAGGGACTCAAATAGTCCAGGACTAGCCTCTTGAAAGTTTTAATGATGTGGGATGTAAAGAATAGTCTGTATTCATTAGGTGAAGATGAACTGGAAGAACAGAGGATGCTTGACAGCAGCAGCACCTTCTGGAGCATTAGTGACAGAGGATTCCTTAAAGTTTGTCATCACAGGCTTTAAGCACTCGAGGACTAACTTGAAATGTCTCTCTGACAATGCCACTTAAAGCTTATGAATGGCATGTGTTAAGTGTATTGCTGAATCTCTATATATAATCTTTATTTGGATCGTGATCTTTGTCTGCGAATGAATTAGAAGAAGAAGCACTAGATGGCAGTAGAGAGACAGCTAAAACATAGGCATTGCATTAAGAATCTCCTCCAGGCTTATACTACTGAAGACTGTAGTACTCCAGTCACACCTCAAAACACAGACATTCAAACTAAACAAATTGTTGTGCTTTAAATTAACTAAAGAGATCTTCATTTAGATCTTGATCTTTGTTTGTGCGCCAATTCCACGCATGCGTAGACCACCTTCCAGTTTAGTACGTTGTTGTTACTCATGGATGTCAACAATGTGCCGGAATAACGAAAGGGGTGGTGGACAGTGTTACGCTGGTTAGCTCCTGAGGCCTGGTTAGAGAATGAGATTGCCGAAGATAAAAGGTACGTGTCTACGTAACATATGAACGAAAGAAAGACAGTGGGTAAAATGAATGACAACGTAACAGCACTTTCCGGAAATTATTATTGTTACATTGTAACCAGCGAGTGCTGCGCGTCTCACAGTTGTACCGTGGCTTGGTCACATGTCAGTGAAGTGATCCCTATTTATGCTTTAAAGAGCCTGGATACCTATGTGTCCCCCTTTTATAACCATTGCTCTGTGTATATTGCCTTACTCTTTGGATTGCCACAAAGCAACCTGCGAGATTGGAGAAAGGTTGAGAAGAGATCGTGAGAGGAAACGACAGCGTCGTGAAAACGAGATGGACTGTGAACGGACAGAAGCAGAAATGCTCCTACACCACCACATAATTACGATTTGGACAGTGATTCCGAGTAGGCCGTTCCTATCGAATCAATATCCAAGGGTTTTCTTTTGTAATTTTGTTTCCCTTATAAAAAATTATAATGCTGTGCGACGAAGGGCCCAGTTCACGACTGGCAGCCGCGTTTAAACAGGGAGCCATTCACAGACAACTTTAAGAAGCGCAACGTAGTTGGGCGCACATGGCTAGTTAATTATATTTCAATAAATCAACACCTTGATAAAGTATATACATATATGCCCAAGGAATTGAACAATGGGGGAAGGAGGCCTTTTTAGCTCACTGCTTCCCCCAGAATACTAAATGGCAGCCCCCCCGGGTTGCAGCAGTGCCTTGGATTCCCACAGGGATCCATGAAAGTTGAAGTTTGCCGCAGCCCTGTTGGGTTCTGTAGGCACCACCAGGGGGTACTGCAGGATTGGCTGAGCCATTTGGTGTAGCTTTTTTTTGCTGCCAGAAGATGATTACCAGACACCTGGAGGACTTCCAGGTGCCCTATAAATGGAGCCAGCTGCCACTACTCGGCGAGGCAGAGTCGGGAGGAAGAGGGATGAAGCTTGCCAGTGGAGGAGTGGAGGTGGAAGGACAAGAGAGAAGTAAAAGCCAATGGTGCTGTGTGCTATATTGTGCTTGGAACAGGGCTTGGTGCTGTGGGGAACTGTTATTTGAAAGTATGTCCCCAGAAAGGACAGGTAAATTGAGTAGCACAGGTTTAGGACAATGGCCTTAGTCTTTGCCTATGTAGAGTTTACAAGTTCTCTCTTTGTGTCTGTGGGTTTCTCCACTAGGTTATTCAGGTTTTCTTACATCCCATTACATTAACTATCAGTTCTAAATGAGCTCCATGCAAGTGTGAAGCTGTGAGTGTATGCTGTTCCCTGGGTTTGCTTCTGCCTGCACACAATGCTGCCTTGAGAGACGCTGCCTTGAGTGACACTGCCTCCCCATAATTTTGAAATGGATGAGTGGATTAAAAAAAAATGGATTCAACTGGAAGTTTAATAATCGAAAGATATAAATCCAAAATAGGTGGGAAACAGAGGCATCTGCTAACTTTAAATACATAATAAATAATCTGTTACATTCTTTATATACAGCAAATGTAACAAGTAACAATGAACATAAAATATATGTAAATGAGTGAGGCAGATGTGTGGGAAACTGTAAATAATGTTTGACAACATTTTTTAGTTGTATAGTATATAAAAGTATACTGACAGTTAAAAAATGAGATTACTCAACTGCAAAAAAAAAATCAATTACCTTTTGTTAACCTAACATGTACAGTACAACTGAAAAATTTGTAATCCCATTACAGTTATCCAAACAATTAATGAATACTTAGACTTGGACAAAAATTACAATGAAACAGAGAGAATAATGAAATTGTTTTGCCAGTAACCCCGATTTTGTTCTAAGACAATTTTTGAACAAGTAAAGTAAACTTTGTCAATTTACAATCAGACAGCAGACTAGCAATTAAGTTTACAGCCAAGGAGAATTGTCATTTCTACTGTTATTCCAAAGCGGCAGTCAAAGCCAGCAAATACCAGGAGGGGGTATGTTCCCTTGTGTCCCTGTTTTTCCAGTAAAATTAAGACAGTGGTTTAATTCAGTCTCTCAATTTCTGAGCCAAAAAGAAGAAAAAGTTCACAATAAGGTTAGGGAAGATATAGTGAGAGTCAAAGAAGTTCACTTACTTTATAAAAATTTCTCTCTTTCTATTTTTCTCCTTCAAGTATCAGTAAAAGCCACAGTCAAGCCTGTCAGCCACATTTTGTGCATTACCTGCTTGTGCCTGTCTCAAGTAATTCATAGACAAATTGTTTATCTCCAGTGCTCACCAAATTGTCAGATCCTTGGACTATATACTGTACATAATGAGCCAGAGATAATGACAATTTTAAATGTACTGTAAGTGATTACAATGGGAATTTCTGCAGCAAATGTCTACATCTGTTAGGATTATTTATTCCATTACTGAAAGTTAGTGTTTTGCCTGCATTTATCTACCAATATCTAACTTGCTGAGTTGAAGAGGAAAAAGATTTGAGAATAGCTCTGATTACATTATTTGGCTTTCCAGGACCTTCCATTTTCTAATGGAGCAGTAGGTGACCTTCTTTACAGTAATTGGGAACGTTACATAGCCCTGCCAGATAAACTGTATTTATGATCAGCTTAGAGGAATGCAGGTAGTATGGAATACAAAATGTAGAAATATTTTTAAGCTGTACAGTAGCACGTTTATTATTTATTATTTACTTATTTAGCTTACGCATGTATTCAAGGAGACCTAGAACATTTGAGATGCAATTTGTTACATTCCTGTTTTTTTTCCCTCCAATTGAAGCAAAGGCAAGTGAAGTGACTTGCTCATGGTCACACAGTGTTAGTTTGGGATTTGAAACCATAAACTCAAGGTTTAATGTTGAAAGACTTAAACACTAAGCCATACTGTCTAATGAACTAACCTAGAGTTAAAGTAAGGGTTCGCTTTGCATTCAGACTCTTACTCATCATATTTGCAAAAATCCACTGCATATTCTGGCAGACATTAGCATAAGAAACAAACCAGTCTAAGAAAGGATGCAAAAAAAACAGGTTGCACACATTGGACCGAATTAGAGTGATAATCTGACAACCTAACAAAAGTTGATTAGACTATGGCACTTTAACACCTCATTAGTTCCTCACAAGAAGGAGAAAAATATGTAGACTCCACATCTCAACTCTCCACATGGGAATAAAATTACAGTCCAGGTGCTGTAAGGTGCCAATAGTGCATCTAAGGAAAGTTTAGAAAGCCAAAGAGATTGTGGCAAAAAATTCTATATATTCTGCACTTTCTTATCTACAGTGAAAGAAAAACCACTAAATTATAAATCCAAATATAATGAAACAGCACTTTCTTATACCATTAATAACAATACAAACATTATAGAAGAATACAAGAAAACAATGCATAGTCCATCCGAAAATATTAAATTTCACACAAACTTATAATGCTAAATTTTACATATATGAAAAGTACTTATTTAGTAAACATTTGGTCAAAATGTACTCACGAGTACTCATTTATACATACATCAATATTTGTACCTTACATAAAAGGGTACAATAAAAATAAAATAAAAAACATACTAATAAAAATGGATGGGTATGCTAGGTTTTCATATATTTATATAGAATTAAATTACTAACTACATTATATATATATATATATATACACACACACACACACACATACATATCTATATATACTGTATATCTATATATCTGTTGTCACACACATGTGCATGGAAGGCAGCTAAAAGGCTTGAGTAAGGGCAATTTCAAGTCATACCAGGATGTGGCAGAGTGTACTGATTCTTTTTCTCGCTTTCCTGCAGACCATCCACAGGAGATTCCACCTGGCCCTGTTGATGTCACTTCCGGGTCCGAGCCTATGGAGGAAGACCTTGTCGGCTCCGGTCCCTTTGATGTCACATCCTGTCTTCTCCTTCACTTCCTGTCTTCCCCTTTAAAAGCCTCCACCTTTTCCTTATTCCCTCAGTTCTGTTTCGGACTTGGTTTTGTGCACATCAGTGCTGTATAACATTTTGCGACTTTGCAGCCAGGATACCAAATATATGGGTGGCTGCCCCAAACCTTGCTATGACTCTGTGTGGAGTTTTTGACATTGGGGTAGTCGGCAGGATGGTTGGATCCCGGAAGAGAAGGGAGCCGACGGGACCTGCAACGTAACCAGGTGGGAACATACCGTGGCTGAGTTTTCAGGCAGGTTGGGTGTCCCACGGTTCGGAGACGCGGTACAGGCTCCGCTCCCAGTACGCTTAGCTGGACATCCAGGGCAGCCTGGGAGTATGCGGGAGGGGCTCAGAGAATTGGGCTGCTCTGGATGGGGGAGGCGAAGGGGGCTATTATCGTGTCCGAGATGTGATGAGACGTGCGCCAGCAGTCTACGAGAAACACAAGGAGAGGGCAGTTGGAGCAATCGTTTTGCATGCTGGCGTAAACGATATAAGGCACCGACAATCAGAAATCCTCAAGGCTGACTTCGCAGCTTTGATTAAAGACACGAAGGAGAGGATCCCAACTGCAAAGATCTTCGTTTCGGGTCCACTACCTCTCGTCAGACGATCCAACGAGTACTACGGTCGTCTGCTAGGATTGAACAACTGGCTACAGGGTTTCTGCAAGAAGAAAGATGTCGGTTTCATCAACAATTGGAATCTCTTTTTGGAAAGGCCGCGTTTCTTCAAGCGTGATGGCCTGCATCCGAACAGTTTCGGCGCCCGGGTCCTCTCCGAAAACATATCGAAGGTAATTCGTTTATCTTGACTATCTATCTCTGCTCTTAACCCCTTCCGAAATGATACTGTTGTGCTAGGACATAAGTGTTTAATAGAATCTTCCGTTAAAGTGCACAACATTAATACTGTAATAAGCAATCTCAATGCACGTAGAAAATCTAGCAAATACGGCATAAACTCCAATAATCTAATTAAAATTACTATTTTAGAGGAACAATGTATTAAAACTATGAAAACAGATCACAGTTAAACAAAAAATACACACAGAGCGGCGCTAATAAAAATAATTTAGTTCCTATTCCAAATATCAATAACGCACATAGTATTCATCTCTGCACCTCCAAAACATTAAATATGGCACTATTAAATGTTAGAGCTTTAATTAACAAAACGTTTTTTATCAACGATCTTATTAGTGATAAAAAAATAGATTTTATTGCACTAAGTGAAACGTGGCTTAACTCAGACAGCGCGGCTGTTTTAATCGAATCTGCGCCTCCGGATTACAGTTTTACTCGTGCAGACTGCCAGGGAAAAAGAGGGGGCGGCTTGGCAAACATTTACTCGAGCCGGTTAAAATGTAAAGATGTCAGTTTTGGTAAGTTCAAGTCCTTTGAGTATCTCGCCGTTGTTATCCATGGAGATTCAAGTTCTAGTATTATCCGTGTATAGACCTCCAAAATTCAACGCGTCTTTTTTTGAGGAATTCTCTGACTTAATGTCAATTTTAATTACTAACTATGACACACTCCTAATAGTTGGCGACTTTAATTTTCATATAGATAATCAGTGTGATCTAAAAGTAAAAGAATTTATGAACCTCCTGGATTCTTTTGATTTGAGGCAGCTCGTAAATCAGCCTACACATAAAGCAGGTCATACGTTAGACTTAGTGATTACTAAAGGACTGAAAGTTGATATAAAGCAGATCACTGATATTGGTCTATCAGACCATTTTCTTCTACTTTTTAATATAGAAATAATGATAAAAAACACCCATGAGAAGCATATTGTTAAAAAACGCTTCTTTGACTCAGCAGCAGCTTTAAAACTTAAAAACATTCTAAGCAATCAGTCTGTTTATAGTGCCAACTATAATAGCGAGGATAATGTAAATAGTAAGGTGGAAATATTTAATACTAAAGTGAGAGCTGCTGTTGACATAGCTGCACCTGAAAAGACAGTGAAAAAATCTTCTAGCATTGTTATACCATGGAAGACCCAAAGAGTGTCGGATTTAAAGAGAACATGCCGTAGAGCTGAGCGTAAATGGAGGAAGAATAAACTAAATATCCACTATGAAATATTAAAAGTTAAAATAACAGAGTACAATAACACTGTCCATCTTGAGAGGCGCTGCTATTTCTCCAAGATTATAAGTAACAATGCTAGTAATCCCAGAGTTTTATTCTCTATGATTGATCGTCTGCTAAACCCAGGTAACTCAAAGGAATGCCTCCTAAGTACTTCCAGTAAAACCTGTGAGGCTATCGCTGTATTTTTCAATCAAAAAATTAATGATATTAGAAATAACATAGTATATCCCTCCAACACTAAGGATCCTTCTAAACCCCAACATTCTGTTATAAACAAATTAAACTCTTTCACTAGGATAGATTTACCTGATTTACAAAAAATAATATCTCAATTAAAATCCTCCACCTGCGTCCTTGACCCAATACCAACAAGGTTTTTCAAAGAAGTATCGGGCGTGCTAATTGATAATGTCCTTGACATAGTAAATTCATCATTAGATACGGGGGTCTTCCCAGACTGTCTTAAGACTGCTGTAGTTAAACCCCTTCTTAAGAAACATAATCTTGACCCCTCGGCTCTTGAAAAGTTTAGACCCATCTCTAACCTGCCTTTCTTAAGTAAAGTTCTGGAGAAGGCAGCCATTATGCAGTTAAATGACCACCTAAATAAACATGCTATTCTTGATAAATTTCAGTTGGGTTTTAGAACAAATCACAGCACAGAAACTGCACTCGTTAAAGTAGTAAATGATTTGCGAGTGAATGCAGACAGAGGCCATTTATCTGTTCTCATCCTCTTAGATCTGAGTGCTGCATTTGACACCATTGATCACAATATTCTTAGAAATCGCCTTAGTCAATGGGTGGGCCTCTCTGGCAGTGTCTTAAATTGGTTTGAATCCTACCTGACAGGGAGAAAATTTTTTGTTAGTTGTGGTAATTACAACTCAAAGACACATGATATCCGATATGGTGTTCCACAAGGCTCTATCCTGGGTCCGCTGTTATTCTCAATCTACATGCTTCCGTTAGGTCAGATTATCTCAGGGCACAACGTGAGCTACCACAGCTATGCTGATGACACACAGCTGTACTTATCAATAGCACCTGATGACCCAGATTCTATTGATTCACTAACAAAATGTCTGACTTGTATCTCAGAATGGATGAATAGTAAGTTTCTCAAGTTAAATAAAGAGAAAACTGAAATCTTAGTGATTAGCAATAATGGATACAATGAGGCAATTAGAAATAAACTGGATACATTAGGATTAAAAGTCAAGACGGAGGTAAAAAGCTTAGGGGTAATTGTTGACTGTAATCTGAATTTTAAATCGCATATTAATCAGATCACTAGGACAGCATTTTTTCACTTAAGAAACATA